>CM077243.1:0-220000 GCA_039654775.1 Spinibarbus caldwelli
GGCAAGTATAAGAAACTATGGCCCTATATCTGAATTTTCACCTAAACTTAGCCCTCACAGGGGCAAATATTAGAAACTATGGCCCTATATCTGAATTTACACCTAAACTTAGCCCTCACAGGGGCAAATATAAGAAACTATGGCCCTATATCTGAATTTACACCTAAACTTAGCCCTCACAGGGGCAAATAAGAGAAACTATGGCCCTATATCTGAATTTACACCTAAACTTAGCCCTCACAGGGGCAAATATTAGAAACTATGGCCCTATATCTGAATTTACACCTAAACTTAGCCCTCACAGGGGCAAATATAAGAAACTATGGCCCTATATCTGAATTTACACCTAAACTTAGCCCTCACAGGGGCAAATATAAGAAACTACAGATCTATACTTTCATTTGGACCTAAAACTTAAGGCTTAATGCCATCAGCGTTCGTCGTCGACTTTTACCTTTGCATTTACCATAAAATACAATCATAAATCATTCACATTTTCATCATCATCATCATCAGATATACATATATAACGTGTAGAAAGACGTATATGTTTGCAGCACAACAATCATTTAGGCCACAACGACCTATACGAAGTACTCCTGGATAAAAATACAATGATACATTATTAAAACAAGTAACAATTATATTCATTTTATATATATATATATATATATATATATATATCTACCAAAGCTATAATACTAAATGTGTCCACGAGATGGAGGCATAGGACAAGAAATTTTTAAATATTTTAAGGGCAACAACCATATTCTTTTTATATATATATATACATACAGAGGTACATACGTGTGCAATACAAAAAATATAAACAGTTGGGCACAGACAAAATTTAAAAAAAAAAACTCAAAAGATGCTACACAAAACACAAAACACAACCAGCCAGACACACAAACTATGCAAAGAACATCTTTCGTGGTTTTCATCTCTTACCCAAACACTTAACCATTACTAATCCGGGAAAAAAAAAAAAAACCCACCTAAACCTACCTCACACACACCTGGGCAACACAGACCTACGTCATATACCCCTGCATTAAAATACAATGATAAATCATACACATTTTCATCATCATCAACATCATCATCATAAGATATGCATATAGAATGTATAGAAAAACGTATATGTTGCAGCACAACAATCATTTAGGCCACAACGACCTATACGATGTACTCCTGGATAAAAATACAATGATACATTATTAAAACAAGTAACTATTATATTCATTATACATATATAAACAGTCGGTCACAGACAGAATCAAACGAACTCAAAAGACGCTCTCTCTAATACAAATGTATGATCCTGCTCGTCGTCCCTTATCCTTCTAAGATTGAAAACTCTATATCTATCTTCTATCTATATATCTACTCGAGGAAATAAACAGGGCCTAATAATACTGGATGACAATGTAAATAGCATGTGTTCAAAAGTTCTAAGAATTCAAAACATTTAACAGAAATTCACACTATGCTGGAAGCTGGAAGCGAACTGTTCTGTGACCTTTGATATCTAAAACCACACTCCGTCTATGAAAAATAAGTACGTAGAATGAGTTAATGAAATAATTTCATATAATTATCTCACAAATCCTTATAGATCATTCAAATCATTTTAAACATTAGATTGAAGCGGACTGTGACCTTTGACCTGGATAGCTAACAACACACTCCATCTGTGAAAAATAAGCACGTAGAATGAGTTAATGAAATGATTTCATAAAATGATCTCACAAATGCTTATAGATCATTCAAATCATTTTAAACATTAGATTGAAGTGGACTGTGACCTCTGACCTGTACTTCTAATACTTACCAGACTCTGTCTATCTGGACATAATAACGGTCACACTGGATTTAAACGCAACACACCTTCCTCCATTCATCCGAACCTATCGCCACCTGAAAGATGACAGCTTCCTGTGTCCAACGATACCACTTACATGCACCTTAGACCTGCGCTTCACGAGATACGCCCAAGTAAGCTTTGGCCAATCAGATGGATAATGCTAATGAGAGTGGAATTAATCAGGATTAAACTCATTTTTATCTATATACTTTCATTAGAGCCTTTCGCCACCTGAAAGATGACAGCTTCCCGGATCCGATGATACCACTTACATGGAATTCGGGCCTACGGTTCTCCAGATGTGCCCAGGTAAGCTTTGGCCAATCAGATGCAATATTCTAATGAGGGTGGATACTAATGAGGGTGAAAGTCGTTTTTATCTATATACCTAGCTGCAAGTTAACCCCAAGATAACCTCTAACCCTTAAACCCTCTAACCCAAGCCCTCAAAACTCAAAAGTTCACCTTCTAAAACTGGAGAGTTATAAGATTGAAATCTATATCTACATATCATCTATATCTATCTATCTATCTATCTATCTATCTAATAAAACTTTTCTGTCACTTCTGAGCAGAATACCTAACACTTACCAGACTCTGTCCTTCCTTCTATCTATCTATCAATCTATCTATTTATTTGTTGCAGCACAACAGTCATTTAGGCCACACTGACCTATACGATATACTCCTGGATAAAAATACAATGATACATTATTAAAACAAGTAACAATTATATTCATTATATATATATATATATATATATATATATATATATATATATATATATATATATATCTACCAAATACTATAATACTAAAGGTGTCCACGAGATGGAGGCATAGGATAAGAAATTTTTAAATATTTTAAGGGCAACAACCATATTCTTTTTATATATATATACATACAGAGGTACATACGTGTGCAATACAAAAAATATAAACAGTTGGGCACAGACAAAATTTAAAAAAAAAACTCAAAAGATGCTACACAAAACACAAAACACAACCAGCCAGACACACAAACTATGCAAAGAACATCTTTCGTGGTTTTCATCTCTTACCCAAACACTTAACCATTACTAATCCGGGAAAAAAAAAAAAAAACCCACCTAAACCGACCTCACACACACCTGGGCAACACAGACCTACGTCATATACCCCTGCATTAAAATACAATGATAAATCATACACATTTTCATCATCATCATCATAAGATATGCATATAGAATATATAGAAAGACGTATATGTTGCAGCACAACAATCATTTAGGCCACAACGACCTATACGAAGTACTCCTGGATAAAAATACAATGATACATTATTAAAACAAGTAACAATTATATTCATTTTATATATATATATATATATATATATATATATATATATATATATATATATATATATATATATATATATATATATCTACCAAAGCTATAATACTAAATGTGTCCACGAGATGGAGGCATAGGACAAGAAATTTTTAAATATTTTAAGGGCAACAACCATATTCTTTTTATATATATATATATACATACAGAGGTACATACGTGTGCAATACAAAAAATATAAACAGTTGGGCACAGACAAAATTTAAAAAAAAAAACTCAAAAGATGCTACACAAAACACAAAACACAACCAGCCAGACACACAAACTATGCAAAGAACATCTTTCGTGGTTTTCATCTCTTACCCAAACACTTAACCATTACTAATCCGGGAAAAAAAAAAAAAACCCACCTAAACCTACCTCACACACACCAGGGCAACACAGAGCTACGTCATATACCCCTGCATTAAAATACAATGATAAATCATACACATTTTCATCATCATCAACATCATCATCATAAGATATGCATATAGAATGTATAGAAAAACGTATATGTTGCAGCACAACAATCATTTAGGCCACAACGACCTATACGATGTACTCCTGGATAAAAATACAATGATACATTATTAAAACAAGTAACTATTATATTCATTATACATATATAAACAGTCGGTCACAGACAGAATCAAACGAACTCAAAAGACGCTCTCTCTAATACAAATGTATGATCCTGCTCGTCGTCCCTTATCCTTCTAAGATTGAAAACTCTATATCTATCTTCTATCTATATATCTACTCGAGGAAATAAACAGGGCCTAATAATACTGGATGACAATGTAAATAGCATGTGTTCAAAAGTTCTAAGAATTCAAAACATTTAACAGAAATTCACACTATGCTGGAAGCTGGAAGCGAACTGTTCTGTGACCTTTGATATCTAAAACCACACTCCGTCTATGAAAAATAAGTACGTAGAATGAGTTAATGAAATAATTTCATATAATTATCTCACAAATCCTTATAGATCATTCAAATCATTTTAAACATTAGATTGAAGCGGACTGTGACCTTTGACCTGGATAGCTAACAACACACTCCATCTGTGAAAAATAAGCACGTAGAATGAGTTAATGAAATGATTTCATAAAATGATCTCACAAATGCTTATAGATCATTCAAATCATTTTAAACATTAGATTGAAGTGGACTGTGACCTCTGACCTGTACTTCTAATACTTACCAGACTCTGTCTATCTGGACATAATAACGGTCACACTGGATTTAAACGCAACACACCTTCCTCCATTCATCCGAACCTATCGCCACCTGAAAGATGACAGCTTCCTGTGTCCAACGATACCACTTACATGCACCTTAGACCTGCGCTTCACGAGATACGCCCAAGTAAGCTTTGGCCAATCAGATGGATAATGCTAATGAGAGTGGAATTAATCAGGATTAAACTCATTTTTATCTATATACTTTCATTAGAGCCTTTCGCCACCTGAAAGATGACAGCTTCCCGGATCCGATGATACCACTTACATGGAATTCGGGCCTACGGTTCTCCAGATGTGCCCAGGTAAGCTTTGGCCAATCAGATGCAATATTCTAATGAGGGTGGATACTAATGAGGGTGAAAGTCGTTTTTATCTATATACCTAGCTGCAAGTTAACCCCAAGATAACCTCTAACCCTTAAACCCTCTAACCCAAGCCCTCAAAACTCAAAAGTTCACCTTGTAAAACTGGAGAGTTATAAGATTGAAATCTATATCTACATATCATCTATATCTATCTATCTATCTATCTATCTATCTATCTATCTAATAAAACTTTTCTGTCACTTCTGAGCAGAATACCTAACACTTACCAGACTCTGTCCTTCCTTCTATCTATCTATCAATCTATCTATTTATTTGTTGCAGCACAACAGTCATTTAGGCCACACTGACCTATACGATATACTCCTGGATAAAAATACAATGATACATTATTAAAACAAGTAACAATTATATTCATTATATATATATATATATATATATATATATATATATATATATATATATATATATATATCTACCAAATACTATAATACTAAAGGTGTCCACGAGATGGAGGCATAGGATAAGAAATTTTTAAATATTTTAAGGGCAACAACCATATTCTTTTTATATATATATACATACAGAGGTACATACGTGTGCAATACAAAAAATATAAACAGTTGGGCACAGACAAAATTTAAAAAAAAAACTCAAAAGATGCTACACAAAACACAAAACACAACCAGCCAGACACACAAACTATGCAAAGAACATCTTTCGTGGTTTTCATCTCTTACCCAAACGCTTAACCATTACTAATCCGGGAAAAAAAAAAAAAAACCCACCTAAACCGACCTCACACACACCTGGGCAACACAGACCTACGTCATATACCCCTGCATTAAAATACAATGATAAATCATACACATTTTCATCATCATCATCATAAGATATGCATATAGAATATATAGAAAGACGTATATGTTGCAGCACAACAATCATTTAGGCCACAACGACCTATACGAAGTACTCCTGGATAAAAATACAATGATACATTATTAAAACAAGTAACAATTATATTCATTTTATATATATATATATATATATATATATATATATATATATATATCTACCAAAGCTATAATACTAAATGTGTCCACGAGATGGAGGCATAGGACAAGAAATTTTTAAATATTTTAAGGGCAACAACCATATTCTTTTTATATATATATACATACAGAGGTACATACGTGTGCAATACAAAAAATATAAACAGTTGGGCACAGACAAAATTTAAAAAAAAAAACTCAAAAGATGCTACACAAAACACAAAACACAACCAGCCAGACACACAAACTATGCAAAGAACATCTTTCGTGGTTTTCATCTCTTACCCAAACACTTAACCATTACTAATCCGGGAAAAAAAAAAAAAACCCACCTAAACCTACCTCACACACACCTGGGCAACACAGACCTACGTCATATACCCCTGCATTAAAATACAATGATAAATCATACACATTTTCATCATCATCAACATCATCATCATAAGATATGCATATAGAATGTATAGAAAGACGTATATGTTGCAGCACAACAATCATTTAGGCCACAACGACCTATACGATGTACTCCTGGATAAAAATACAATGATACATTATTAAAACAAGTAACTATTATATTCATTATACATATATAAACAGTCGGTCACAGACAGAATCAAACGAACTCAAAAGACGCTCTCTCTAATACAAATGTATGATCCTGCTCGTCGTCCCTTATCCTTCTAAGATTGAAAACTCTATATCTATCTTCTATCTATATATCTACTCGAGGAAATAAACAGGGGCTAATAGTTCGCCCTCTACTGGATGACAATGTAAATAGCATGTGTTCAAAAGTGCTAAGGATTCAAAACATTTAGCAGAAATTCACTCTATGCTGGAAGCTGGAAGCTGGAAGCGAAGTGTTCTGTGACCTTTGATATCTAAAACCACACTCCGTCGATGAAAAATAAGTACGTAGAATGAGTTAATGAAATAATTTCATATAATTATCTCACAAATCCTTATAGATCATTCAAATCATTTTAAACATTAGATTGAAGCGGACGGTGACCTTTGACCTGGATAGCTAACAACACACTCCATCTGTGAAAAATAACCACGTAGAATGAGTTAATGAAATGATTTCATAAAATGATCTCACAAATGCTTATAGATCATTCAAATCATTTTAAACATTAGATTGTGACCTCTGACCTGTACTTCTAATACTTACCAGACTCTGTCTATCTGGACATAATAACGGTCACACTGCATTTAAACGCAACACACCTTCCTCCATTCATCCGAACCTATCGCCACCTGAAAGATGACAGCTTCCTGTGTCCAACGATATGCTGCTTCAGCTCTTGGATTCTTTCCAATCCTAATCTAACCCTGGAAACCTGACACCTACCCAAACTAACCCCAGGCCCCTGAAACCTACCCAGTTTAACCCTTGACGTGGTCCGTGGTGACATACGTGAGAGAAAAATATATGTATTTTAATTATATGTACCATAAAAAAATAAACATATAAAATATAGTGGATATTATACCTTATATTTTGTGAAACGTATAAAAGTAAGACATAAAAACCAAGGAGTTCGGTGCAAAAAATTCTGTGTGGCAGGCTGGACCAAAGCAGAGCTGAAAGTGGTCAGTGGAAGTAGAAGGACTGCGCACAACCGGAATTGGACCCTGTTTCGATTCTTCAGTGTAAAGTCCCTAACAGGGGCAAATATGAGAAACTATGGCCCTATATCTGAATTTACACCTAAACTTAGCCCTCACAGGGGCAAGTATAAGAAACTATGGCCCTATATCTGAATTTACACCTAAACTTAGCCCTCACAGGGGCAAGTATAAGAAACTATGGCCCTATATCTGAATTTACACCTAAACTTAGCCCTCACAGGGGCAAATAAGAGAAACTATGGCCCTATATCTGAATTTACACCTAAACTTAGCCCTCACAGGGGCAAATATTAGAAACTATGGCCCTATATCTGAATTTACACCTAAACTTAGCCCTCACAGGGGCAAATAAGAGAAACTATGGCCCTATATCTGAATTTACACCTAAACTTAGCCCTCACAGGGGCAAGTATAAGAAACTATGGCCCTATATCTGAATTTACAACTAAACTTAGCCCTCACAGGGGCAAGTATAAGAAACTATGGCCCTATATCTGAATTTACACCTAAACTTAGCCCTCACAGGGGCAAATAAGAGAAACTATGGCCCTATATCTGAATTTACACCTAAACTTAGCCCTCACAGGGGCAAATATTAGAAACTATGGCCCTATATCTGAATTTACACCTAAACTTAGCCCTCACAGGGGCAAATAAGAGAAACTATGGCCCTATATCTGAATTTACACCTAAACTTAGCCCTCACAGGGGCAAATATGAGAAACTATGGCCCTATATCTGAATTTACACCTAAACTTAGCCCTCACAGGGGCAAATATTAGAAACTATGGCCCTATATCTGAATTTACACCTAAACTTAGCCCTCACAGGGGCAAATAAGAGAAACTATGGCCCTATATCTGAATTTACACCTAAACTTAGCCCTCACAGGGGCAAGTATGAGAAACTATGGCCCTATATCTGAATTTACACCTAAACTTAGCCCTCACAGGGGCAAGTATGAGAAACTATGGCCCTATATCTGAATTTACACCTAAACTTAGCCCTCACAGGGGCAAATATAAGAAACTATGGCCCTATATCTGAATTTACACCTAAACTTAGCCCTCACAGGGGCAAGTATAAGAAACTATGGCCCTATATCTGAATTTACAACTAAACTTAGCCCTCACAGGGGCAAGTATAAGAAACTATGGCCCTATATCTGAATTTACACCTAAACTTAGCCCTCACAGGGGCAAATAAGAGAAACTATGGCCCTATATCTGAATTTACACCTAAACTTAGCCCTCATAGGGGCAAATATTAGAAACTATGGCCCTATATCTGAATTTACACCTAAACTTAGCCCTCACAGGGGCAAATAAGAGAAACTATGGCCCTATATCTGAATTTACACCTAAACTTAGCCCTCACAGGGGCAAATATGAGAAACTATGGCCCTATATCTGAATTTACACCTAAACTTAGCCCTCACAGGGGCAAATATGAGAAACTATGGCCCTATATCTGAATTTACACCTAAACTTAGCCCTCACAGGGGCAAATAAGAGAAACTATGGCCCTATATCTGAATTTACACCTAAACTTAGCCCTCACAGGGGCAAATAAGAGAAACTATGGCCCTATATCTGAATTTACACCTAATCTTAGCCCTCACAGGGGCAAAAAAGAGAAACTATGGCCCTATATCTGAATTTACACCTAAACTTAGCCCTCACAGGGGCAAATATAAGAAACTATGGCCCTATATCTGAATTTACACCTAAACTTAGCCCTCACAGGGGCAAATATAAGAAACTACAGATCTATACTTTCATTTGGACCTAAAACTTAAGGCTTAATGCCATCAGCGTTCGTCGTCGACTTTTACCTTTGCATTTACCATAAAATACAATCATAAATCATTCACATTTTCATCATCATCATCATCAGATATACATATATAACGTGTAGAAAGACGTATATGTTTGCAGCACAACAATCATTTAGGCCACAACGACCTATACGAAGTACTCCTGGATAAAAATACAATGATACATTATTAAAACAAGTAACAATTATATTCATTTTATATATATATATATATATATATATATCTACCAAAGCTATAATACTAAATGTGTCCACGAGATGGAGGCATAGGACAAGAAATTTTTAAATATTTTAAGGGCAACAACCATATTCTTTTTATATATATATACATACAGAGGTACATACGTGTGCAATACAAAAAATATAAACAGTTGGGCACAGACAAAATTTAAAAAAAAAACTCAAAAGATGCTACACAAAACACAAAACACAACCAGCCAGACACACAAACTATGCAAAGAACATCTTTCGTGGTTTTCATCTCTTACCCAAACACTTAACCATTACTAATCCGGGAAAAAAAAAAAAAACCCACCTAAACCTACCTCACACACACCTGGGCAACACAGACCTACGTCATATACCCCTGCATTAAAATACAATGATAAATCATACACATTTTCATCATCATCAACATCATCATCATAAGATATGCATATAGAATGTATAGAAAGACGTATATGTTGCAGCACAACAATCATTTAGGCCACAACGACCTATACGATGTACTCCTGGATAAAAATACAATGATACATTATTAAAACAAGTAACTATTATATTCATTATACATATATAAACAGTCGGTCACAGACAGAATCAAACGAACTCAAAAGACGCTCTCTCTAATACAAATGTATGATCCTGCTCGTCGTCCCTTATCCTTCTAAGGTTGAAAACTCTATATCTATCTTCTATCTATATATCTACTCGAGGAAATAAACAGGGCCTAATAATACTGGATGACAATGTAAATAGCATGTGTTCAAAAGTTCTAAGAATTCAAAACATTTAACAGAAATTCACACTATGCTGGAAGCTGGAAGCGAACTGTTCTGTGACCTTTGATATCTAAAACCACACTCCGTCTATGAAAAATAAGTACGTAGAATGAGTTAATGAAATAATTTCATATAATTATCTCACAAATCCTTATAGATCATTCAAATCATTTTAAACATTAGATTGAAGCGGACTGTGACCTTTGACCTGGATAGCTAACAACACACTCCATCTGTGAAAAATAAGCACGTAGAATGAGTTAATGAAATGATTTCATAAAATGATCTCACAAATGCTTATAGATCATTCAAATCATTTTAAACATTAGATTGAAGTGGACTGTGACCTCTGACCTGTACTTCTAATACTTACCAGACTCTGTCTATCTGGACATAATAACGGTCACACTGGATTTAAACGCAACACACCTTCCTCCATTCATCCGAACCTATCGCCACCTGAAAGATGACAGCTTCCTGTGTCCAACGATACCACTTACATGCACCTTAGACCTGCGCTTCACGAGATACGCCCAAGTAAGCTTTGGCCAATCAGATGGATAATGCTAATGAGAGTGGAATTAATCAGGATTAAACTCATTTTTATCTATATACTTTCATTAGAGCCTTTCGCCACCTGAAAGATGACAGCTTCCCGGATCCGATGATACCACTTACATGGAATTCGGGCCTACGGTTCTCCAGATGTGCCCAGGTAAGCTTTGGCCAATCAGATGCAATATTCTAATGAGGGTGGATACTAATGAGGGTGAAAGTCGTTTTTATCTATATACCTAACCCTAACCCTAACCCTAACCCTAACCCTAACCCTAACTATGGCCCTATATCTGAATTTACACCTAAACTTAGCCCTCACAGGGGCAAGTATAAGAAA
Source organism: Spinibarbus caldwelli (assembly GCA_039654775.1). Lineage (NCBI taxonomy): Eukaryota > Metazoa > Chordata > Actinopteri > Cypriniformes > Cyprinidae > Spinibarbus > Spinibarbus caldwelli. The sequence continues at coordinate 11,221 of CM077243.1, forward strand.
CTATGGCCCTATATCTGAATTTACACCTAAACTTAGCCCTCACAGGGGCAAATAAGAGAAACTATGGCCCTATATCTGAATTTACACCTAAACTTAGCCCTCACAGGGGCAAGTATAAGAAACTATGGCCCTATATCTGAATTTACACCTAAACTTAGCCCTCACAGGGGCAAATAAGAGAAACTATGGCCCTATATCTGAATTTACACCTAAACTTAGCCCTCACAGGGGCAAGTATGAGAAACTATGGCCCTATATCTGAATTTACACCTAAACTTAGCCCTCACAGGGGCAAGTATAAGAAACTATGGCCCTATATCTGAATTTACACCTAAACTTAGCCCTCACAGGGGCAAATATAAGAAACTATGGCCCTATATCTGAATTTACACCTAAACTTAGCCCTCACAGGGGCAAGTATAAGAAACTATGGCCCTATATCTGAATTTTCACCTAAACTTAGCCCTCACAGGGGCAAATATTAGAAACTATGGCCCTATATCTGAATTTACACCTAAACTTAGCCCTCACAGGGGCAAATATAAGAAACTATGGCCCTATATCTGAATTTACACCTAAACTTAGCCCTCACAGGGGCAAATAAGAGAAACTATGGCCCTATATCTGAATTTACACCTAAACTTAGCCCTCACAGGGGCAAATATTAGAAACTATGGCCCTATATCTGAATTTACACCTAAACTTAGCCCTCACAGGGGCAAATATAAGAAACTATGGCCCTATATCTGAATTTACACCTAAACTTAGCCCTCACAGGGGCAAATATAAGAAACTACAGATCTATACTTTCATTTGGACCTAAAACTTAAGGCTTAATGCCATCAGCGTTCGTCGTCGACTTTTACCTTTGCATTTACCATAAAATACAATCATAAATCATTCACATTTTCATCATCATCATCATCAGATATACATATATAACGTGTAGAAAGACGTATATGTTTGCAGCACAACAATCATTTAGGCCACAACGACCTATACGAAGTACTCCTGGATAAAAATACAATGATACATTATTAAAACAAGTAACAATTATATTCATTTTATATATATATATATATATATATATATATATCTACCAAAGCTATAATACTAAATGTGTCCACGAGATGGAGGCATAGGACAAGAAATTTTTAAATATTTTAAGGGCAACAACCATATTCTTTTTATATATATATATACATACAGAGGTACATACGTGTGCAATACAAAAAATATAAACAGTTGGGCACAGACAAAATTTAAAAAAAAAAACTCAAAAGATGCTACACAAAACACAAAACACAACCAGCCAGACACACAAACTATGCAAAGAACATCTTTCGTGGTTTTCATCTCTTACCCAAACACTTAACCATTACTAATCCGGGAAAAAAAAAAAAAACCCACCTAAACCTACCTCACACACACCAGGGCAACACAGAGCTACGTCATATACCCCTGCATTAAAATACAATGATAAATCATACACATTTTCATCATCATCAACATCATCATCATAAGATATGCATATAGAATGTATAGAAAAACGTATATGTTGCAGCACAACAATCATTTAGGCCACAACGACCTATACGATGTACTCCTGGATAAAAATACAATGATACATTATTAAAACAAGTAACTATTATATTCATTATACATATATAAACAGTCGGTCACAGACAGAATCAAACGAACTCAAAAGACGCTCTCTCTAATACAAATGTATGATCCTGCTCGTCGTCCCTTATCCTTCTAAGATTGAAAACTCTATATCTATCTTCTATCTATATATCTACTCGAGGAAATAAACAGGGCCTAATAATACTGGATGACAATGTAAATAGCATGTGTTCAAAAGTTCTAAGAATTCAAAACATTTAACAGAAATTCACACTATGCTGGAAGCTGGAAGCGAACTGTTCTGTGACCTTTGATATCTAAAACCACACTCCGTCTATGAAAAATAAGTACGTAGAATGAGTTAATGAAATAATTTCATATAATTATCTCACAAATCCTTATAGATCATTCAAATCATTTTAAACATTAGATTGAAGCGGACTGTGACCTTTGACCTGGATAGCTAACAACACACTCCATCTGTGAAAAATAAGCACGTAGAATGAGTTAATGAAATGATTTCATAAAATGATCTCACAAATGCTTATAGATCATTCAAATCATTTTAAACATTAGATTGAAGTGGACTGTGACCTCTGACCTGTACTTCTAATACTTACCAGACTCTGTCTATCTGGACATAATAACGGTCACACTGGATTTAAACGCAACACACCTTCCTCCATTCATCCGAACCTATCGCCACCTGAAAGATGACAGCTTCCTGTGTCCAACGATACCACTTACATGCACCTTAGACCTGCGCTTCACGAGATACGCCCAAGTAAGCTTTGGCCAATCAGATGGATAATGCTAATGAGAGTGGAATTAATCAGGATTAAACTCATTTTTATCTATATACTTTCATTAGAGCCTTTCGCCACCTGAAAGATGACAGCTTCCCGGATCCGATGATACCACTTACATGGAATTCGGGCCTACGGTTCTCCAGATGTGCCCAGGTAAGCTTTGGCCAATCAGATGCAATATTCTAATGAGGGTGGATACTAATGAGGGTGAAAGTCGTTTTTATCTATATACCTAGCTGCAAGTTAACCCCAAGATAACCTCTAACCCTTAAACCCTCTAACCCAAGCCCTCAAAACTCAAAAGTTCACCTTGTAAAACTGGAGAGTTATAAGATTGAAATCTATATCTACATATCATCTATATCTATCTATCTATCTATCTATCTATCTATCTATCTAATAAAACTTTTCTGTCACTTCTGAGCAGAATACCTAACACTTACCAGACTCTGTCCTTCCTTCTATCTATCTATCAATCTATCTATTTATTTGTTGCAGCACAACAGTCATTTAGGCCACACTGACCTATACGATATACTCCTGGATAAAAATACAATGATACATTATTAAAACAAGTAACAATTATATTCATTATATATATATATATATATATATATATATATATATATATATATATATATATATATATCTACCAAATACTATAATACTAAAGGTGTCCACGAGATGGAGGCATAGGATAAGAAATTTTTAAATATTTTAAGGGCAACAACCATATTCTTTTTATATATATATACATACAGAGGTACATACGTGTGCAATACAAAAAATATAAACAGTTGGGCACAGACAAAATTTAAAAAAAAAACTCAAAAGATGCTACACAAAACACAAAACACAACCAGCCAGACACACAAACTATGCAAAGAACATCTTTCGTGGTTTTCATCTCTTACCCAAACGCTTAACCATTACTAATCCGGGAAAAAAAAAAAAAAACCCACCTAAACCGACCTCACACACACCTGGGCAACACAGACCTACGTCATATACCCCTGCATTAAAATACAATGATAAATCATACACATTTTCATCATCATCATCATAAGATATGCATATAGAATATATAGAAAGACGTATATGTTGCAGCACAACAATCATTTAGGCCACAACGACCTATACGAAGTACTCCTGGATAAAAATACAATGATACATTATTAAAACAAGTAACAATTATATTCATTTTATATATATATATATATATATATATATATATATATATATATCTACCAAAGCTATAATACTAAATGTGTCCACGAGATGGAGGCATAGGACAAGAAATTTTTAAATATTTTAAGGGCAACAACCATATTCTTTTTATATATATATACATACAGAGGTACATACGTGTGCAATACAAAAAATATAAACAGTTGGGCACAGACAAAATTTAAAAAAAAAAACTCAAAAGATGCTACACAAAACACAAAACACAACCAGCCAGACACACAAACTATGCAAAGAACATCTTTCGTGGTTTTCATCTCTTACCCAAACACTTAACCATTACTAATCCGGGAAAAAAAAAAAAAACCCACCTAAACCTACCTCACACACACCTGGGCAACACAGACCTACGTCATATACCCCTGCATTAAAATACAATGATAAATCATACACATTTTCATCATCATCAACATCATCATCATAAGATATGCATATAGAATGTATAGAAAGACGTATATGTTGCAGCACAACAATCATTTAGGCCACAACGACCTATACGATGTACTCCTGGATAAAAATACAATGATACATTATTAAAACAAGTAACTATTATATTCATTATACATATATAAACAGTCGGTCACAGACAGAATCAAACGAACTCAAAAGACGCTCTCTCTAATACAAATGTATGATCCTGCTCGTCGTCCCTTATCCTTCTAAGATTGAAAACTCTATATCTATCTTCTATCTATATATCTACTCGAGGAAATAAACAGGGGCTAATAGTTCGCCCTCTACTGGATGACAATGTAAATAGCATGTGTTCAAAAGTGCTAAGGATTCAAAACATTTAGCAGAAATTCACTCTATGCTGGAAGCTGGAAGCTGGAAGCGAAGTGTTCTGTGACCTTTGATATCTAAAACCACACTCCGTCGATGAAAAATAAGTACGTAGAATGAGTTAATGAAATAATTTCATATAATTATCTCACAAATCCTTATAGATCATTCAAATCATTTTAAACATTAGATTGAAGCGGACGGTGACCTTTGACCTGGATAGCTAACAACACACTCCATCTGTGAAAAATAACCACGTAGAATGAGTTAATGAAATGATTTCATAAAATGATCTCACAAATGCTTATAGATCATTCAAATCATTTTAAACATTAGATTGTGACCTCTGACCTGTACTTCTAATACTTACCAGACTCTGTCTATCTGGACATAATAACGGTCACACTGCATTTAAACGCAACACACCTTCCTCCATTCATCCGAACCTATCGCCACCTGAAAGATGACAGCTTCCTGTGTCCAACGATATGCTGCTTCAGCTCTTGGATTCTTTCCAATCCTAATCTAACCCTGGAAACCTGACACCTACCCAAACTAACCCCAGGCCCCTGAAACCTACCCAGTTTAACCCTTGACGTGGTCCGTGGTGACATACGTGAGAGAAAAATATATGTATTTTAATTATATGTACCATAAAAAAATAAACATATAAAATATAGTGGATATTATACCTTATATTTTGTGAAACGTATAAAAGTAAGACATAAAAACCAAGGAGTTCGGTGCAAAAAATTCTGTGTGGCAGGCTGGACCAAAGCAGAGCTGAAAGTGGTCAGTGGAAGTAGAAGGACTGCGCACAACCGGAATTGGACCCTGTTTCGATTCTTCAGTGTAAAGTCCCTAACAGGGGCAAATATGAGAAACTATGGCCCTATATCTGAATTTACACCTAAACTTAGCCCTCACAGGGGCAAGTATAAGAAACTATGGCCCTATATCTGAATTTACACCTAAACTTAGCCCTCACAGGGGCAAGTATAAGAAACTATGGCCCTATATCTGAATTTACACCTAAACTTAGCCCTCACAGGGGCAAATAAGAGAAACTATGGCCCTATATCTGAATTTACACCTAAACTTAGCCCTCACAGGGGCAAATATTAGAAACTATGGCCCTATATCTGAATTTACACCTAAACTTAGCCCTCACAGGGGCAAATAAGAGAAACTATGGCCCTATATCTGAATTTACACCTAAACTTAGCCCTCACAGGGGCAAGTATAAGAAACTATGGCCCTATATCTGAATTTACAACTAAACTTAGCCCTCACAGGGGCAAGTATAAGAAACTATGGCCCTATATCTGAATTTACACCTAAACTTAGCCCTCACAGGGGCAAATAAGAGAAACTATGGCCCTATATCTGAATTTACACCTAAACTTAGCCCTCACAGGGGCAAATATTAGAAACTATGGCCCTATATCTGAATTTACACCTAAACTTAGCCCTCACAGGGGCAAATAAGAGAAACTATGGCCCTATATCTGAATTTACACCTAAACTTAGCCCTCACAGGGGCAAATATGAGAAACTATGGCCCTATATCTGAATTTACACCTAAACTTAGCCCTCACAGGGGCAAATATTAGAAACTATGGCCCTATATCTGAATTTACACCTAAACTTAGCCCTCACAGGGGCAAATAAGAGAAACTATGGCCCTATATCTGAATTTACACCTAAACTTAGCCCTCACAGGGGCAAGTATGAGAAACTATGGCCCTATATCTGAATTTACACCTAAACTTAGCCCTCACAGGGGCAAATATAAGAAACTATGGCCCTATATCTGAATTTACACCTAAACTTAGCCCTCACAGGGGCAAGTATAAGAAACTATGGCCCTATATCTGAATTTACAACTAAACTTAGCCCTCACAGGGGCAAATATTAGAAACTATGGCCCTATATCTGAATTTACACCTAAACTTAGCCCTCACAGGGGCAAATAAGAGAAACTATGGCCCTATATCTGAATTTACACCTAAACTTAGCCCTCACAGGGGCAAATATGAGAAACTATGGCCCTATATCTGAATTTACACCTAAACTTAGCCCTCACAGGGGCAAATATGAGAAACTATGGCCCTATATCTGAATTTACACCTAAACTTAGCCCTCACAGGGGCAAATAAGAGAAACTATGGCCCTATATCTGAATTTACACCTAAACTTAGCCCTCACAGGGGCAAATAAGAGAAACTATGGCCCTATATCTGAATTTACACCTAATCTTAGCCCTCACAGGGGCAAAAAAGAGAAACTATGGCCCTATATCTGAATTTACACCTAAACTTAGCCCTCACAGGGGCAAATATAAGAAACTATGGCCCTATATCTGAATTTACACCTAAACTTAGCCCTCACAGGGGCAAATATAAGAAACTACAGATCTATACTTTCATTTGGACCTAAAACTTAAGGCTTAATGCCATCAGCGTTCGTCGTCGACTTTTACCTTTGCATTTACCATAAAATACAATCATAAATCATTCACATTTTCATCATCATCATCATCAGATATACATATATAACGTGTAGAAAGACGTATATGTTTGCAGCACAACAATCATTTAGGCCACAACGACCTATACGAAGTACTCCTGGATAAAAATACAATGATACATTATTAAAACAAGTAACAATTATATTCATTTTATATATATATATATATATATATATATCTACCAAAGCTATAATACTAAATGTGTCCACGAGATGGAGGCATAGGACAAGAAATTTTTAAATATTTTAAGGGCAACAACCATATTCTTTTTATATATATATACATACAGAGGTACATACGTGTGCAATACAAAAAATATAAACAGTTGGGCACAGACAAAATTTAAAAAAAAAACTCAAAAGATGCTACACAAAACACAAAACACAACCAGCCAGACACACAAACTATGCAAAGAACATCTTTCGTGGTTTTCATCTCTTACCCAAACACTTAACCATTACTAATCCGGGAAAAAAAAAAAAAACCCACCTAAACCTACCTCACACACACCTGGGCAACACAGACCTACGTCATATACCCCTGCATTAAAATACAATGATAAATCATACACATTTTCATCATCATCAACATCATCATCATAAGATATGCATATAGAATGTATAGAAAGACGTATATGTTGCAGCACAACAATCATTTAGGCCACAACGACCTATACGATGTACTCCTGGATAAAAATACAATGATACATTATTAAAACAAGTAACTATTATATTCATTATACATATATAAACAGTCGGTCACAGACAGAATCAAACGAACTCAAAAGACGCTCTCTCTAATACAAATGTATGATCCTGCTCGTCGTCCCTTATCCTTCTAAGGTTGAAAACTCTATATCTATCTTCTATCTATATATCTACTCGAGGAAATAAACAGGGCCTAATAATACTGGATGACAATGTAAATAGCATGTGTTCAAAAGTTCTAAGAATTCAAAACATTTAACAGAAATTCACACTATGCTGGAAGCTGGAAGCGAACTGTTCTGTGACCTTTGATATCTAAAACCACACTCCGTCGATGAAAAATAAGTACGTAGAATGAGTTAATGAAATAATTTCATATAATTATCTCACAAATCCTTATAGATCATTCAAATCATTTTAAACATTAGATTGAAGCGGACTGTGACCTTTGACCTGGATAGCTAACAACACACTCCATCTGTGAAAAATAAGCACGTAGAATGAGTTAATGAAATGATTTCATAAAATGATCTCACAAATGCTTATAGATCATTCAAATCATTTTAAACATTAGATTGTGACCTCTGACCTGTACTTCTAATACTTACCAGACTCTGTCTATCTGGACATAATAACGGTCACACTGGATTTAAACGCAACACACCTTCCTCCATTCATCCGAACCTATCGCCACCTGAAAGATGACAGCTTCCTGTGTCCAACGATACCACTTACATGCACCTTAGACCTGCGCTTCACGAGATACGCCCAAGTAAGCTTTGGCCAATCAGATGGATAATGCTAATGAGAGTGGAATTAATCAGGATTAAACTCATTTTTATCTATATACTTTCATTAGAGCCTTTCGCCACCTGAAAGATGACAGCTTCCCGGATCCGATGATACCACTTACATGGAATTCGGGCCTACGGTTCTCCAGATGTGCCCAGGTAAGCTTTGGCCAATCAGATGCAATATTCTAATGAGGGTGGATACTAATGAGGGTGAAAGTCGTTTTTATCTATATACCTAACCCTAACCTAACCCTAACCCTAACCCTAACCCTAACACAACCCCACCATACCTAACCCTACCTATTCTACCCCTTATGGACACAACCCCACCATACCTAACCCTACCCATTCTACCCCTTATGGACACAACCCCACCATCCCTAACCCTACCTCTTCTACCCCCAGACACACATTTTTACCCCCATCCATCCTAACCCTACTCATTCTACCCCTAATAAATTACATTAAGAAGTATTATACATAAGTATTAATAAATATCTAAAAACTAACCCTCAGTAGAAAGGAGGGATTAATAAATAATACCTATAAAAACCTTAATAAATAACACTTATAATTAACAATAATACTCGTTTATACATTTAAAAATCTCACTATCTGTGGTTCAATAAAAAGACCAAATATATTGGTGGTGGAGTGATGGGCCTAGGCCGTGGGGGCGGGCCCCGGCTGGGGCGAGAGAGCGGCCAGAAGGAGTATTGAAGGACTGTGCATCACCAGAGCTGGACGCTGCTTCAGCTCTTGGATTCTTTCTGATCCTAACCCTAGCCCTAGGGATTTTAACCCCACAAATTCTAAACCTAAGACTCACAGCCCTATAGCTCACACCCCTAGCTGATATAGCCCTAACAAAAACTTTCTAAACCTAGGCCTCACACAACAACAACACTAAAACTTAGCCCTCAGTGGGGTAACTATACAATTTTTAAACCTAGGCCTTACACAACAACAACACTAAAACTTAGCCCTCAGTGGAATAACCACACAATTTTGAAACCTAGGCCCCACACAACAGCAACACTAAAACTTAGCCCTCAGTGGGGTAACCACATAATTTCTAGCCCTGGGGATTTTAGCCCCACAAATGCTAGACCTAAGGCTCACAGCCCTATGGCTCGCACCCCTAGCTGATGTACCCCTAATAGAAGGAACAAGGAAACAGCCAAATATAAAGTTTATCATCCAGAAGAAAAAGACACACAGACTCATATTCAACACATAAATAAATAAATAATTAAATAAATAAATAATAAATACATAAATAAATAAATAAATAATACAAAATCAAATAGTATATACATATATAAATGGTGGACTGTTTCTGGGACCTGGGCCTGATCAAAGCAGGACTGGGAGCGGTCAGGGAAGTAGTGAGGACAGTGCACAGCCGGAGCCGGACATTGTTCTGACTTCTGGATATATAATCCCTAACCTAACCTAACCCTAACCCTAACCCTATATCTGAATTTACACCTAAACTTAGCCCTCACAGGGGCAAGTATGAGAAACTATGGCCCTATATCTGAATTTACACCTAAGCTTAGCCCTCACAGGGGCAAGTATAAGAAACTATGGCCCTATATCTGAATTTACACCTAAACTTAGCCCTCACAGGGGCAAATATAAGAAACTATGGCCCTATATCTGAATTTACACCTAAACTTAGCCCTCACAGGGGCAAGTATAAGAAACTATGGCCCTATATCTGAATTTACACCTAAACTTAGCCCTCACAGGGGCAAATAAGAGAAACTATGGCCCTATATCTGAATTTACACCTAAACTTAGCCCTCACAGGGGCAAATATTAGAAACTATGGCCCTATATCTGAATTTACACCTAAACTTAGCCCTCACAGGGGCAAATATAAGAAACTATGGCCCTATATCTGAATTTACACCTAAACTTAGCCCTCACAGGGGCAAATAAGAGAAACTATGGCCCTATATCTGAATTTACACCTAAACTTAGCCCTCACAGGGGCAAATATTAGAAACTATGGCCCTATATCTGAATTTACACCTAAACTTAGCCCTCACAGGGGCAAATATAAGAAACTATGGCCCTATATCTGAATTTACACCTAAACTTAGCCCTCACAGGGGCAAATATAAGAAACTATGGCCCTATATCTGAATTTACACCTAAACTTAGCCCTCACAGGGGCAAATATAAGAAACTATGGCCCTATATCTGAATTTACACCTAAACTTAGCCTTCACAGGGGCAAATATAAGAAACTACAGATCTATACTTTCATTTGGACCTAAAACTTAAGGCTTAATGCCATCAGCGTTCGTCGTCGACTTTTACCTTTGCATTTACCATAAAATACCATCATAAATCATTCACATTTTCATCATCATCATCATCAGATATACATATATAACGTGTAGAAAGACGTATATGTTTGCAGCACAACAATCATTTAGGCCACAACGACCTATACGAAGTACTCCTGGATAAAAATACAATGATACATTATTAAAACAAGTAACAATTATATTCATTTTATATATATATATATCTACCAAAGCTATAATACTAAATGTGTCCACGAGATGGAGGCATAGGACAAGAAATTTTTAAATATTTTAAGGGCAACAACCATATTCTTTTTATATATATATACATACAGAGGTACATACGTGTGCAATACAAAAAATATAAACAGTTGGGCACAGACAAAATTTAAAAAAAAAACTCAAAAGATGCTACACAAAACACAAAACACAACCAGCCAGACACACAAACTATGCAAAGAACATCTTTCGTGGTTTTCATCTCTTACCCAAACACTTAACCATTACTAATCCGGGAAAAAAAAAAAAAACCCACCTAAACCTACCTCACACACACCTGGGCAACACAGACCTACGTCATATACCCCTGCATTAAAATACAATGATAAATCATACACATTTTCATCATCATCAACATCATCATCATAAGATATGCATATAGAATGTATAGAAAGACGTATATGTTGCAGCACAACAATCATTTAGGCCACAACGACCTATACGATGTACTCCTGGATAAAAATACAATGATACATTATTAAAACAAGTAACTATTATATTCATTATACATATATAAACAGTCGGTCACAGACAGAATCAAACGAACTCAAAAGACGCTCTCTCTAATACAAATGTATGATCCTGCTCGTCGTCCCTTATCCTTCTAAGATTGAAAACTCTATATCTATCTTCTATCTATATATCTACTCGAGGAAATAAACAGGGCCTAATAATACTGGATGACAATGTAAATAGCATGTGTTCAAAAGTTCTAAGAATTCAAAACATTTAACAGAAATTCACACTATGCTGGAAGCTGGAAGCGAACTGTTCTGTGACCTTTGATATCTAAAACCACACTCCGTCTATGAAAAATAAGTACGTAGAATGAGTTAATGAAATAATTTCATATAATTATCTCACAAATCCTTATAGATCATTCAAATCATTTTAAACATTAGATTGAAGCGGACTGTGACCTTTGACCTGGATAGCTAACAACACACTCCATCTGTGAAAAATAAGCACGTAGAATGAGTTAATGAAATGATTTCATAAAATGATCTCACAAATGCTTATAGATCATTCAAATCATTTTAAACATTAGATTGAAGTGGACTGTGACCTCTGACCTGTACTTCTAATACTTACCAGACTCTGTCTATCTGGACATAATAACGGTCACACTGGATTTAAACGCAACACACCTTCCTCCATTCATCCGAACCTATCGCCACCTGAAAGATGACAGCTTCCTGTGTCCAACGATACCACTTACATGCACCTTAGACCTGCGCTTCACGAGATACGCCCAAGTAAGCTTTGGCCAATCAGATGGATAATGCTAATGAGAGTGGAATTAATCAGGATTAAACTCATTTTTATCTATATACTTTCATTAGAGCCTTTCGCCACCTGAAAGATGACAGCTTCCCGGATCCGATGATACCACTTACATGGAATTCGGGCCTACGGTTCTCCAGATGTGCCCAGGTAAGCTTTGGCCAATCAGATGCAATATTCTAATGAGGGTGGATACTAATGAGGGTGAAAGTCGTTTTTATCTATATACCTAACCCTAACCCTAACCCTAACCCTAACCCTAACCCTAACTATGGCCCTATATCTGAATTTACACCTAAACTTAGCCCTCACAGGGGCAAGTATAAGAAACTATGGCCCTATATCTGAATTTACACCTAAACTTAGCCCTCACAGGGGCAAATAAGAGAAACTATGGCCCTATATCTGAATTTACACCTAAACTTAGCCCTCACAGGGGCAAGTATAAGAAACTATGGCCCTATATCTGAATTTACACCTAAACTTAGCCCTCACAGGGGCAAATAAGAGAAACTATGGCCCTATATCTGAATTTACACCTAAACTTAGCCCTCACAGGGGCAAGTATGAGAAACTATGGCCCTATATCTGAATTTACACCTAAACTTAGCCCTCACAGGGGCAAGTATAAGAAACTATGGCCCTATATCTGAATTTACACCTAAACTTAGCCCTCACAGGGGCAAATATAAGAAACTATGGCCCTATATCTGAATTTACACCTAAACTTAGCCCTCACAGGGGCAAGTATAAGAAACTATGGCCCTATATCTGAATTTTCACCTAAACTTAGCCCTCACAGGGGCAAATATTAGAAACTATGGCCCTATATCTGAATTTACACCTAAACTTAGCCCTCACAGGGGCAAATATAAGAAACTATGGCCCTATATCTGAATTTACACCTAAACTTAGCCCTCACAGGGGCAAATAAGAGAAACTATGGCCCTATATCTGAATTTACACCTAAACTTAGCCCTCACAGGGGCAAATATTAGAAACTATGGCCCTATATCTGAATTTACACCTAAACTTAGCCCTCACAGGGGCAAATATAAGAAACTATGGCCCTATATCTGAATTTACACCTAAACTTAGCCCTCACAGGGGCAAATATAAGAAACTACAGATCTATACTTTCATTTGGACCTAAAACTTAAGGCTTAATGCCATCAGCGTTCGTCGTCGACTTTTACCTTTGCATTTACCATAAAATACAATCATAAATCATTCACATTTTCATCATCATCATCATCAGATATACATATATAACGTGTAGAAAGACGTATATGTTTGCAGCACAACAATCATTTAGGCCACAACGACCTATACGAAGTACTCCTGGATAAAAATACAATGATACATTATTAAAACAAGTAACAATTATATTCATTTTATATATATATATATATATATATATATATATCTACCAAAGCTATAATACTAAATGTGTCCACGAGATGGAGGCATAGGACAAGAAATTTTTAAATATTTTAAGGGCAACAACCATATTCTTTTTATATATATATATACATACAGAGGTACATACGTGTGCAATACAAAAAATATAAACAGTTGGGCACAGACAAAATTTAAAAAAAAAAACTCAAAAGATGCTACACAAAACACAAAACACAACCAGCCAGACACACAAACTATGCAAAGAACATCTTTCGTGGTTTTCATCTCTTACCCAAACACTTAACCATTACTAATCCGGGAAAAAAAAAAAAAACCCACCTAAACCTACCTCACACACACCTGGGCAACACAGACCTACGTCATATACCCCTGCATTAAAATACAATGATAAATCATACACATTTTCATCATCATCAACATCATCATCATAAGATATGCATATAGAATGTATAGAAAAACGTATATGTTGCAGCACAACAATCATTTAGGCCACAACGACCTATACGATGTACTCCTGGATAAAAATACAATGATACATTATTAAAACAAGTAACTATTATATTCATTATACATATATAAACAGTCGGTCACAGACAGAATCAAACGAACTCAAAAGACGCTCTCTCTAATACAAATGTATGATCCTGCTCGTCGTCCCTTATCCTTCTAAGATTGAAAACTCTATATCTATCTTCTATCTATATATCTACTCGAGGAAATAAACAGGGCCTAATAATACTGGATGACAATGTAAATAGCATGTGTTCAAAAGTTCTAAGAATTCAAAACATTTAACAGAAATTCACACTATGCTGGAAGCTGGAAGCGAACTGTTCTGTGACCTTTGATATCTAAAACCACACTCCGTCTATGAAAAATAAGTACGTAGAATGAGTTAATGAAATAATTTCATATAATTATCTCACAAATCCTTATAGATCATTCAAATCATTTTAAACATTAGATTGAAGCGGACTGTGACCTTTGACCTGGATAGCTAACAACACACTCCATCTGTGAAAAATAAGCACGTAGAATGAGTTAATGAAATGATTTCATAAAATGATCTCACAAATGCTTATAGATCATTCAAATCATTTTAAACATTAGATTGAAGTGGACTGTGACCTCTGACCTGTACTTCTAATACTTACCAGACTCTGTCTATCTGGACATAATAACGGTCACACTGGATTTAAACGCAACACACCTTCCTCCATTCATCCGAACCTATCGCCACCTGAAAGATGACAGCTTCCTGTGTCCAACGATACCACTTACATGCACCTTAGACCTGCGCTTCACGAGATACGCCCAAGTAAGCTTTGGCCAATCAGATGGATAATGCTAATGAGAGTGGAATTAATCAGGATTAAACTCATTTTTATCTATATACTTTCATTAGAGCCTTTCGCCACCTGAAAGATGACAGCTTCCCGGATCCGATGATACCACTTACATGGAATTCGGGCCTACGGTTCTCCAGATGTGCCCAGGTAAGCTTTGGCCAATCAGATGCAATATTCTAATGAGGGTGGATACTAATGAGGGTGAAAGTCGTTTTTATCTATATACCTAGCTGCAAGTTAACCCCAAGATAACCTCTAACCCTTAAACCCTCTAACCCAAGCCCTCAAAACTCAAAAGTTCACCTTCTAAAACTGGAGAGTTATAAGATTGAAATCTATATCTACATATCATCTATATCTATCTATCTATCTATCTATCTATCTAATAAAACTTTTCTGTCACTTCTGAGCAGAATACCTAACACTTACCAGACTCTGTCCTTCCTTCTATCTATCTATCAATCTATCTATTTATTTGTTGCAGCACAACAGTCATTTAGGCCACACTGACCTATACGATATACTCCTGGATAAAAATACAATGATACATTATTAAAACAAGTAACAATTATATTCATTATATATATATATATATATATATATATATATATATATATATATATATATATATATCTACCAAATACTATAATACTAAAGGTGTCCACGAGATGGAGGCATAGGATAAGAAATTTTTAAATATTTTAAGGGCAACAACCATATTCTTTTTATATATATATACATACAGAGGTACATACGTGTGCAATACAAAAAATATAAACAGTTGGGCACAGACAAAATTTAAAAAAAAAACTCAAAAGATGCTACACAAAACACAAAACACAACCAGCCAGACACACAAACTATGCAAAGAACATCTTTCGTGGTTTTCATCTCTTACCCAAACACTTAACCATTACTAATCCGGGAAAAAAAAAAAAAAACCCACCTAAACCGACCTCACACACACCTGGGCAACACAGACCTACGTCATATACCCCTGCATTAAAATACAATGATAAATCATACACATTTTCATCATCATCATCATAAGATATGCATATAGAATATATAGAAAGACGTATATGTTGCAGCACAACAATCATTTAGGCCACAACGACCTATACGAAGTACTCCTGGATAAAAATACAATGATACATTATTAAAACAAGTAACAATTATATTCATTTTATATATATATATATATATATATATATATATATATATATATATATATATATATATATATATATATATATATATCTACCAAAGCTATAATACTAAATGTGTCCACGAGATGGAGGCATAGGACAAGAAATTTTTAAATATTTTAAGGGCAACAACCATATTCTTTTTATATATATATATATACATACAGAGGTACATACGTGTGCAATACAAAAAATATAAACAGTTGGGCACAGACAAAATTTAAAAAAAAAAACTCAAAAGATGCTACACAAAACACAAAACACAACCAGCCAGACACACAAACTATGCAAAGAACATCTTTCGTGGTTTTCATCTCTTACCCAAACACTTAACCATTACTAATCCGGGAAAAAAAAAAAAAACCCACCTAAACCTACCTCACACACACCAGGGCAACACAGAGCTACGTCATATACCCCTGCATTAAAATACAATGATAAATCATACACATTTTCATCATCATCAACATCATCATCATAAGATATGCATATAGAATGTATAGAAAAACGTATATGTTGCAGCACAACAATCATTTAGGCCACAACGACCTATACGATGTACTCCTGGATAAAAATACAATGATACATTATTAAAACAAGTAACTATTATATTCATTATACATATATAAACAGTCGGTCACAGACAGAATCAAACGAACTCAAAAGACGCTCTCTCTAATACAAATGTATGATCCTGCTCGTCGTCCCTTATCCTTCTAAGATTGAAAACTCTATATCTATCTTCTATCTATATATCTACTCGAGGAAATAAACAGGGCCTAATAATACTGGATGACAATGTAAATAGCATGTGTTCAAAAGTTCTAAGAATTCAAAACATTTAACAGAAATTCACACTATGCTGGAAGCTGGAAGCGAACTGTTCTGTGACCTTTGATATCTAAAACCACACTCCGTCTATGAAAAATAAGTACGTAGAATGAGTTAATGAAATAATTTCATATAATTATCTCACAAATCCTTATAGATCATTCAAATCATTTTAAACATTAGATTGAAGCGGACTGTGACCTTTGACCTGGATAGCTAACAACACACTCCATCTGTGAAAAATAAGCACGTAGAATGAGTTAATGAAATGATTTCATAAAATGATCTCACAAATGCTTATAGATCATTCAAATCATTTTAAACATTAGATTGAAGTGGACTGTGACCTCTGACCTGTACTTCTAATACTTACCAGACTCTGTCTATCTGGACATAATAACGGTCACACTGGATTTAAACGCAACACACCTTCCTCCATTCATCCGAACCTATCGCCACCTGAAAGATGACAGCTTCCTGTGTCCAACGATACCACTTACATGCACCTTAGACCTGCGCTTCACGAGATACGCCCAAGTAAGCTTTGGCCAATCAGATGGATAATGCTAATGAGAGTGGAATTAATCAGGATTAAACTCATTTTTATCTATATACTTTCATTAGAGCCTTTCGCCACCTGAAAGATGACAGCTTCCCGGATCCGATGATACCACTTACATGGAATTCGGGCCTACGGTTCTCCAGATGTGCCCAGGTAAGCTTTGGCCAATCAGATGCAATATTCTAATGAGGGTGGATACTAATGAGGGTGAAAGTCGTTTTTATCTATATACCTAGCTGCAAGTTAACCCCAAGATAACCTCTAACCCTTAAACCCTCTAACCCAAGCCCTCAAAACTCAAAAGTTCACCTTGTAAAACTGGAGAGTTATAAGATTGAAATCTATATCTACATATCATCTATATCTATCTATCTATCTATCTATCTATCTATCTATCTAATAAAACTTTTCTGTCACTTCTGAGCAGAATACCTAACACTTACCAGACTCTGTCCTTCCTTCTATCTATCTATCAATCTATCTATTTATTTGTTGCAGCACAACAGTCATTTAGGCCACACTGACCTATACGATATACTCCTGGATAAAAATACAATGATACATTATTAAAACAAGTAACAATTATATTCATTATATATATATATATATATATATATATATATATATATATATATATATATATATATATCTACCAAATACTATAATACTAAAGGTGTCCACGAGATGGAGGCATAGGATAAGAAATTTTTAAATATTTTAAGGGCAACAACCATATTCTTTTTATATATATATACATACAGAGGTACATACGTGTGCAATACAAAAAATATAAACAGTTGGGCACAGACAAAATTTAAAAAAAAAACTCAAAAGATGCTACACAAAACACAAAACACAACCAGCCAGACACACAAACTATGCAAAGAACATCTTTCGTGGTTTTCATCTCTTACCCAAACGCTTAACCATTACTAATCCGGGAAAAAAAAAAAAAAACCCACCTAAACCGACCTCACACACACCTGGGCAACACAGACCTACGTCATATACCCCTGCATTAAAATACAATGATAAATCATACACATTTTCATCATCATCATCATAAGATATGCATATAGAATATATAGAAAGACGTATATGTTGCAGCACAACAATCATTTAGGCCACAACGACCTATACGAAGTACTCCTGGATAAAAATACAATGATACATTATTAAAACAAGTAACAATTATATTCATTTTATATATATATATATATATATATATATATATATATATATATATCTACCAAAGCTATAATACTAAATGTGTCCACGAGATGGAGGCATAGGACAAGAAATTTTTAAATATTTTAAGGGCAACAACCATATTCTTTTTATATATATATACATACAGAGGTACATACGTGTGCAATACAAAAAATATAAACAGTTGGGCACAGACAAAATTTAAAAAAAAAAACTCAAAAGATGCTACACAAAACACAAAACACAACCAGCCAGACACACAAACTATGCAAAGAACATCTTTCGTGGTTTTCATCTCTTACCCAAACACTTAACCATTACTAATCCGGGAAAAAAAAAAAAAACCCACCTAAACCTACCTCACACACACCTGGG
This sequence comes from Spinibarbus caldwelli, assembly GCA_039654775.1. Taxonomy (NCBI): domain Eukaryota; kingdom Metazoa; phylum Chordata; class Actinopteri; order Cypriniformes; family Cyprinidae; genus Spinibarbus; species Spinibarbus caldwelli. Next base: position 30,555 of record CM077243.1, read on the forward strand.
CAACACAGACCTACGTCATATACCCCTGCATTAAAATACAATGATAAATCATACACATTTTCATCATCATCAACATCATCATCATAAGATATGCATATAGAATGTATAGAAAGACGTATATGTTGCAGCACAACAATCATTTAGGCCACAACGACCTATACGATGTACTCCTGGATAAAAATACAATGATACATTATTAAAACAAGTAACTATTATATTCATTATACATATATAAACAGTCGGTCACAGACAGAATCAAACGAACTCAAAAGACGCTCTCTCTAATACAAATGTATGATCCTGCTCGTCGTCCCTTATCCTTCTAAGATTGAAAACTCTATATCTATCTTCTATCTATATATCTACTCGAGGAAATAAACAGGGGCTAATAGTTCGCCCTCTACTGGATGACAATGTAAATAGCATGTGTTCAAAAGTGCTAAGGATTCAAAACATTTAGCAGAAATTCACTCTATGCTGGAAGCTGGAAGCTGGAAGCGAAGTGTTCTGTGACCTTTGATATCTAAAACCACACTCCGTCGATGAAAAATAAGTACGTAGAATGAGTTAATGAAATAATTTCATATAATTATCTCACAAATCCTTATAGATCATTCAAATCATTTTAAACATTAGATTGAAGCGGACGGTGACCTTTGACCTGGATAGCTAACAACACACTCCATCTGTGAAAAATAACCACGTAGAATGAGTTAATGAAATGATTTCATAAAATGATCTCACAAATGCTTATAGATCATTCAAATCATTTTAAACATTAGATTGTGACCTCTGACCTGTACTTCTAATACTTACCAGACTCTGTCTATCTGGACATAATAACGGTCACACTGCATTTAAACGCAACACACCTTCCTCCATTCATCCGAACCTATCGCCACCTGAAAGATGACAGCTTCCTGTGTCCAACGATATGCTGCTTCAGCTCTTGGATTCTTTCCAATCCTAATCTAACCCTGGAAACCTGACACCTACCCAAACTAACCCCAGGCCCCTGAAACCTACCCAGTTTAACCCTTGACGTGGTCCGTGGTGACATACGTGAGAGAAAAATATATGTATTTTAATTATATGTACCATAAAAAAATAAACATATAAAATATAGTGGATATTATACCTTATATTTTGTGAAACGTATAAAAGTAAGACATAAAAACCAAGGAGTTCGGTGCAAAAAATTCTGTGTGGCAGGCTGGACCAAAGCAGAGCTGAAAGTGGTCAGTGGAAGTAGAAGGACTGCGCACAACCGGAATTGGACCCTGTTTCGATTCTTCAGTGTAAAGTCCCTAACAGGGGCAAATATGAGAAACTATGGCCCTATATCTGAATTTACACCTAAACTTAGCCCTCACAGGGGCAAGTATAAGAAACTATGGCCCTATATCTGAATTTACACCTAAACTTAGCCCTCACAGGGGCAAGTATAAGAAACTATGGCCCTATATCTGAATTTACACCTAAACTTAGCCCTCACAGGGGCAAATAAGAGAAACTATGGCCCTATATCTGAATTTACACCTAAACTTAGCCCTCACAGGGGCAAATATTAGAAACTATGGCCCTATATCTGAATTTACACCTAAACTTAGCCCTCACAGGGGCAAATAAGAGAAACTATGGCCCTATATCTGAATTTACACCTAAACTTAGCCCTCACAGGGGCAAGTATAAGAAACTATGGCCCTATATCTGAATTTACAACTAAACTTAGCCCTCACAGGGGCAAGTATAAGAAACTATGGCCCTATATCTGAATTTACACCTAAACTTAGCCCTCACAGGGGCAAATAAGAGAAACTATGGCCCTATATCTGAATTTACACCTAAACTTAGCCCTCACAGGGGCAAATATTAGAAACTATGGCCCTATATCTGAATTTACACCTAAACTTAGCCCTCACAGGGGCAAATAAGAGAAACTATGGCCCTATATCTGAATTTACACCTAAACTTAGCCCTCACAGGGGCAAATATGAGAAACTATGGCCCTATATCTGAATTTACACCTAAACTTAGCCCTCACAGGGGCAAATATTAGAAACTATGGCCCTATATCTGAATTTACACCTAAACTTAGCCCTCACAGGGGCAAATAAGAGAAACTATGGCCCTATATCTGAATTTACACCTAAACTTAGCCCTCACAGGGGCAAGTATGAGAAACTATGGCCCTATATCTGAATTTACACCTAAACTTAGCCCTCACAGGGGCAAGTATGAGAAACTATGGCCCTATATCTGAATTTACACCTAAACTTAGCCCTCACAGGGGCAAATATAAGAAACTATGGCCCTATATCTGAATTTACACCTAAACTTAGCCCTCACAGGGGCAAGTATAAGAAACTATGGCCCTATATCTGAATTTACAACTAAACTTAGCCCTCACAGGGGCAAGTATAAGAAACTATGGCCCTATATCTGAATTTACACCTAAACTTAGCCCTCACAGGGGCAAATAAGAGAAACTATGGCCCTATATCTGAATTTACACCTAAACTTAGCCCTCATAGGGGCAAATATTAGAAACTATGGCCCTATATCTGAATTTACACCTAAACTTAGCCCTCACAGGGGCAAATAAGAGAAACTATGGCCCTATATCTGAATTTACACCTAAACTTAGCCCTCACAGGGGCAAATATGAGAAACTATGGCCCTATATCTGAATTTACACCTAAACTTAGCCCTCACAGGGGCAAATATGAGAAACTATGGCCCTATATCTGAATTTACACCTAAACTTAGCCCTCACAGGGGCAAATAAGAGAAACTATGGCCCTATATCTGAATTTACACCTAAACTTAGCCCTCACAGGGGCAAATAAGAGAAACTATGGCCCTATATCTGAATTTACACCTAATCTTAGCCCTCACAGGGGCAAAAAAGAGAAACTATGGCCCTATATCTGAATTTACACCTAAACTTAGCCCTCACAGGGGCAAATATAAGAAACTATGGCCCTATATCTGAATTTACACCTAAACTTAGCCCTCACAGGGGCAAATATAAGAAACTACAGATCTATACTTTCATTTGGACCTAAAACTTAAGGCTTAATGCCATCAGCGTTCGTCGTCGACTTTTACCTTTGCATTTACCATAAAATACAATCATAAATCATTCACATTTTCATCATCATCATCATCAGATATACATATATAACGTGTAGAAAGACGTATATGTTTGCAGCACAACAATCATTTAGGCCACAACGACCTATACGAAGTACTCCTGGATAAAAATACAATGATACATTATTAAAACAAGTAACAATTATATTCATTTTATATATATATATATATATATATATATCTACCAAAGCTATAATACTAAATGTGTCCACGAGATGGAGGCATAGGACAAGAAATTTTTAAATATTTTAAGGGCAACAACCATATTCTTTTTATATATATATACATACAGAGGTACATACGTGTGCAATACAAAAAATATAAACAGTTGGGCACAGACAAAATTTAAAAAAAAAACTCAAAAGATGCTACACAAAACACAAAACACAACCAGCCAGACACACAAACTATGCAAAGAACATCTTTCGTGGTTTTCATCTCTTACCCAAACACTTAACCATTACTAATCCGGGAAAAAAAAAAAAAACCCACCTAAACCTACCTCACACACACCTGGGCAACACAGACCTACGTCATATACCCCTGCATTAAAATACAATGATAAATCATACACATTTTCATCATCATCAACATCATCATCATAAGATATGCATATAGAATGTATAGAAAGACGTATATGTTGCAGCACAACAATCATTTAGGCCACAACGACCTATACGATGTACTCCTGGATAAAAATACAATGATACATTATTAAAACAAGTAACTATTATATTCATTATACATATATAAACAGTCGGTCACAGACAGAATCAAACGAACTCAAAAGACGCTCTCTCTAATACAAATGTATGATCCTGCTCGTCGTCCCTTATCCTTCTAAGGTTGAAAACTCTATATCTATCTTCTATCTATATATCTACTCGAGGAAATAAACAGGGCCTAATAATACTGGATGACAATGTAAATAGCATGTGTTCAAAAGTTCTAAGAATTCAAAACATTTAACAGAAATTCACACTATGCTGGAAGCTGGAAGCGAACTGTTCTGTGACCTTTGATATCTAAAACCACACTCCGTCTATGAAAAATAAGTACGTAGAATGAGTTAATGAAATAATTTCATATAATTATCTCACAAATCCTTATAGATCATTCAAATCATTTTAAACATTAGATTGAAGCGGACTGTGACCTTTGACCTGGATAGCTAACAACACACTCCATCTGTGAAAAATAAGCACGTAGAATGAGTTAATGAAATGATTTCATAAAATGATCTCACAAATGCTTATAGATCATTCAAATCATTTTAAACATTAGATTGAAGTGGACTGTGACCTCTGACCTGTACTTCTAATACTTACCAGACTCTGTCTATCTGGACATAATAACGGTCACACTGGATTTAAACGCAACACACCTTCCTCCATTCATCCGAACCTATCGCCACCTGAAAGATGACAGCTTCCTGTGTCCAACGATACCACTTACATGCACCTTAGACCTGCGCTTCACGAGATACGCCCAAGTAAGCTTTGGCCAATCAGATGGATAATGCTAATGAGAGTGGAATTAATCAGGATTAAACTCATTTTTATCTATATACTTTCATTAGAGCCTTTCGCCACCTGAAAGATGACAGCTTCCCGGATCCGATGATACCACTTACATGGAATTCGGGCCTACGGTTCTCCAGATGTGCCCAGGTAAGCTTTGGCCAATCAGATGCAATATTCTAATGAGGGTGGATACTAATGAGGGTGAAAGTCGTTTTTATCTATATACCTAACCCTAACCCTAACCCTAACCCTAACCCTAACCCTAACTATGGCCCTATATCTGAATTTACACCTAAACTTAGCCCTCACAGGGGCAAGTATAAGAAACTATGGCCCTATATCTGAATTTACACCTAAACTTAGCCCTCACAGGGGCAAATAAGAGAAACTATGGCCCTATATCTGAATTTACACCTAAACTTAGCCCTCACAGGGGCAAGTATAAGAAACTATGGCCCTATATCTGAATTTACACCTAAACTTAGCCCTCACAGGGGCAAATAAGAGAAACTATGGCCCTATATCTGAATTTACACCTAAACTTAGCCCTCACAGGGGCAAGTATGAGAAACTATGGCCCTATATCTGAATTTACACCTAAACTTAGCCCTCACAGGGGCAAGTATAAGAAACTATGGCCCTATATCTGAATTTACACCTAAACTTAGCCCTCACAGGGGCAAATATAAGAAACTATGGCCCTATATCTGAATTTACACCTAAACTTAGCCCTCACAGGGGCAAGTATAAGAAACTATGGCCCTATATCTGAATTTTCACCTAAACTTAGCCCTCACAGGGGCAAATATTAGAAACTATGGCCCTATATCTGAATTTACACCTAAACTTAGCCCTCACAGGGGCAAATATAAGAAACTATGGCCCTATATCTGAATTTACACCTAAACTTAGCCCTCACAGGGGCAAATAAGAGAAACTATGGCCCTATATCTGAATTTACACCTAAACTTAGCCCTCACAGGGGCAAATATTAGAAACTATGGCCCTATATCTGAATTTACACCTAAACTTAGCCCTCACAGGGGCAAATATAAGAAACTATGGCCCTATATCTGAATTTACACCTAAACTTAGCCCTCACAGGGGCAAATATAAGAAACTACAGATCTATACTTTCATTTGGACCTAAAACTTAAGGCTTAATGCCATCAGCGTTCGTCGTCGACTTTTACCTTTGCATTTACCATAAAATACAATCATAAATCATTCACATTTTCATCATCATCATCATCAGATATACATATATAACGTGTAGAAAGACGTATATGTTTGCAGCACAACAATCATTTAGGCCACAACGACCTATACGAAGTACTCCTGGATAAAAATACAATGATACATTATTAAAACAAGTAACAATTATATTCATTTTATATATATATATATATATATATATATATATCTACCAAAGCTATAATACTAAATGTGTCCACGAGATGGAGGCATAGGACAAGAAATTTTTAAATATTTTAAGGGCAACAACCATATTCTTTTTATATATATATATACATACAGAGGTACATACGTGTGCAATACAAAAAATATAAACAGTTGGGCACAGACAAAATTTAAAAAAAAAAACTCAAAAGATGCTACACAAAACACAAAACACAACCAGCCAGACACACAAACTATGCAAAGAACATCTTTCGTGGTTTTCATCTCTTACCCAAACACTTAACCATTACTAATCCGGGAAAAAAAAAAAAAACCCACCTAAACCTACCTCACACACACCAGGGCAACACAGAGCTACGTCATATACCCCTGCATTAAAATACAATGATAAATCATACACATTTTCATCATCATCAACATCATCATCATAAGATATGCATATAGAATGTATAGAAAAACGTATATGTTGCAGCACAACAATCATTTAGGCCACAACGACCTATACGATGTACTCCTGGATAAAAATACAATGATACATTATTAAAACAAGTAACTATTATATTCATTATACATATATAAACAGTCGGTCACAGACAGAATCAAACGAACTCAAAAGACGCTCTCTCTAATACAAATGTATGATCCTGCTCGTCGTCCCTTATCCTTCTAAGATTGAAAACTCTATATCTATCTTCTATCTATATATCTACTCGAGGAAATAAACAGGGCCTAATAATACTGGATGACAATGTAAATAGCATGTGTTCAAAAGTTCTAAGAATTCAAAACATTTAACAGAAATTCACACTATGCTGGAAGCTGGAAGCGAACTGTTCTGTGACCTTTGATATCTAAAACCACACTCCGTCTATGAAAAATAAGTACGTAGAATGAGTTAATGAAATAATTTCATATAATTATCTCACAAATCCTTATAGATCATTCAAATCATTTTAAACATTAGATTGAAGCGGACTGTGACCTTTGACCTGGATAGCTAACAACACACTCCATCTGTGAAAAATAAGCACGTAGAATGAGTTAATGAAATGATTTCATAAAATGATCTCACAAATGCTTATAGATCATTCAAATCATTTTAAACATTAGATTGAAGTGGACTGTGACCTCTGACCTGTACTTCTAATACTTACCAGACTCTGTCTATCTGGACATAATAACGGTCACACTGGATTTAAACGCAACACACCTTCCTCCATTCATCCGAACCTATCGCCACCTGAAAGATGACAGCTTCCTGTGTCCAACGATACCACTTACATGCACCTTAGACCTGCGCTTCACGAGATACGCCCAAGTAAGCTTTGGCCAATCAGATGGATAATGCTAATGAGAGTGGAATTAATCAGGATTAAACTCATTTTTATCTATATACTTTCATTAGAGCCTTTCGCCACCTGAAAGATGACAGCTTCCCGGATCCGATGATACCACTTACATGGAATTCGGGCCTACGGTTCTCCAGATGTGCCCAGGTAAGCTTTGGCCAATCAGATGCAATATTCTAATGAGGGTGGATACTAATGAGGGTGAAAGTCGTTTTTATCTATATACCTAGCTGCAAGTTAACCCCAAGATAACCTCTAACCCTTAAACCCTCTAACCCAAGCCCTCAAAACTCAAAAGTTCACCTTGTAAAACTGGAGAGTTATAAGATTGAAATCTATATCTACATATCATCTATATCTATCTATCTATCTATCTATCTATCTATCTATCTAATAAAACTTTTCTGTCACTTCTGAGCAGAATACCTAACACTTACCAGACTCTGTCCTTCCTTCTATCTATCTATCAATCTATCTATTTATTTGTTGCAGCACAACAGTCATTTAGGCCACACTGACCTATACGATATACTCCTGGATAAAAATACAATGATACATTATTAAAACAAGTAACAATTATATTCATTATATATATATATATATATATATATATATATATATATATATATATATATATATATATCTACCAAATACTATAATACTAAAGGTGTCCACGAGATGGAGGCATAGGATAAGAAATTTTTAAATATTTTAAGGGCAACAACCATATTCTTTTTATATATATATACATACAGAGGTACATACGTGTGCAATACAAAAAATATAAACAGTTGGGCACAGACAAAATTTAAAAAAAAAACTCAAAAGATGCTACACAAAACACAAAACACAACCAGCCAGACACACAAACTATGCAAAGAACATCTTTCGTGGTTTTCATCTCTTACCCAAACGCTTAACCATTACTAATCCGGGAAAAAAAAAAAAAAACCCACCTAAACCGACCTCACACACACCTGGGCAACACAGACCTACGTCATATACCCCTGCATTAAAATACAATGATAAATCATACACATTTTCATCATCATCATCATAAGATATGCATATAGAATATATAGAAAGACGTATATGTTGCAGCACAACAATCATTTAGGCCACAACGACCTATACGAAGTACTCCTGGATAAAAATACAATGATACATTATTAAAACAAGTAACAATTATATTCATTTTATATATATATATATATATATATATATATATATATATATATCTACCAAAGCTATAATACTAAATGTGTCCACGAGATGGAGGCATAGGACAAGAAATTTTTAAATATTTTAAGGGCAACAACCATATTCTTTTTATATATATATACATACAGAGGTACATACGTGTGCAATACAAAAAATATAAACAGTTGGGCACAGACAAAATTTAAAAAAAAAAACTCAAAAGATGCTACACAAAACACAAAACACAACCAGCCAGACACACAAACTATGCAAAGAACATCTTTCGTGGTTTTCATCTCTTACCCAAACACTTAACCATTACTAATCCGGGAAAAAAAAAAAAAACCCACCTAAACCTACCTCACACACACCTGGGCAACACAGACCTACGTCATATACCCCTGCATTAAAATACAATGATAAATCATACACATTTTCATCATCATCAACATCATCATCATAAGATATGCATATAGAATGTATAGAAAGACGTATATGTTGCAGCACAACAATCATTTAGGCCACAACGACCTATACGATGTACTCCTGGATAAAAATACAATGATACATTATTAAAACAAGTAACTATTATATTCATTATACATATATAAACAGTCGGTCACAGACAGAATCAAACGAACTCAAAAGACGCTCTCTCTAATACAAATGTATGATCCTGCTCGTCGTCCCTTATCCTTCTAAGATTGAAAACTCTATATCTATCTTCTATCTATATATCTACTCGAGGAAATAAACAGGGGCTAATAGTTCGCCCTCTACTGGATGACAATGTAAATAGCATGTGTTCAAAAGTGCTAAGGATTCAAAACATTTAGCAGAAATTCACTCTATGCTGGAAGCTGGAAGCTGGAAGCGAAGTGTTCTGTGACCTTTGATATCTAAAACCACACTCCGTCGATGAAAAATAAGTACGTAGAATGAGTTAATGAAATAATTTCATATAATTATCTCACAAATCCTTATAGATCATTCAAATCATTTTAAACATTAGATTGAAGCGGACGGTGACCTTTGACCTGGATAGCTAACAACACACTCCATCTGTGAAAAATAACCACGTAGAATGAGTTAATGAAATGATTTCATAAAATGATCTCACAAATGCTTATAGATCATTCAAATCATTTTAAACATTAGATTGTGACCTCTGACCTGTACTTCTAATACTTACCAGACTCTGTCTATCTGGACATAATAACGGTCACACTGCATTTAAACGCAACACACCTTCCTCCATTCATCCGAACCTATCGCCACCTGAAAGATGACAGCTTCCTGTGTCCAACGATATGCTGCTTCAGCTCTTGGATTCTTTCCAATCCTAATCTAACCCTGGAAACCTGACACCTACCCAAACTAACCCCAGGCCCCTGAAACCTACCCAGTTTAACCCTTGACGTGGTCCGTGGTGACATACGTGAGAGAAAAATATATGTATTTTAATTATATGTACCATAAAAAAATAAACATATAAAATATAGTGGATATTATACCTTATATTTTGTGAAACGTATAAAAGTAAGACATAAAAACCAAGGAGTTCGGTGCAAAAAATTCTGTGTGGCAGGCTGGACCAAAGCAGAGCTGAAAGTGGTCAGTGGAAGTAGAAGGACTGCGCACAACCGGAATTGGACCCTGTTTCGATTCTTCAGTGTAAAGTCCCTAACAGGGGCAAATATGAGAAACTATGGCCCTATATCTGAATTTACACCTAAACTTAGCCCTCACAGGGGCAAGTATAAGAAACTATGGCCCTATATCTGAATTTACACCTAAACTTAGCCCTCACAGGGGCAAGTATAAGAAACTATGGCCCTATATCTGAATTTACACCTAAACTTAGCCCTCACAGGGGCAAATAAGAGAAACTATGGCCCTATATCTGAATTTACACCTAAACTTAGCCCTCACAGGGGCAAATATTAGAAACTATGGCCCTATATCTGAATTTACACCTAAACTTAGCCCTCACAGGGGCAAATAAGAGAAACTATGGCCCTATATCTGAATTTACACCTAAACTTAGCCCTCACAGGGGCAAGTATAAGAAACTATGGCCCTATATCTGAATTTACAACTAAACTTAGCCCTCACAGGGGCAAGTATAAGAAACTATGGCCCTATATCTGAATTTACACCTAAACTTAGCCCTCACAGGGGCAAATAAGAGAAACTATGGCCCTATATCTGAATTTACACCTAAACTTAGCCCTCACAGGGGCAAATATTAGAAACTATGGCCCTATATCTGAATTTACACCTAAACTTAGCCCTCACAGGGGCAAATAAGAGAAACTATGGCCCTATATCTGAATTTACACCTAAACTTAGCCCTCACAGGGGCAAATATGAGAAACTATGGCCCTATATCTGAATTTACACCTAAACTTAGCCCTCACAGGGGCAAATATTAGAAACTATGGCCCTATATCTGAATTTACACCTAAACTTAGCCCTCACAGGGGCAAATAAGAGAAACTATGGCCCTATATCTGAATTTACACCTAAACTTAGCCCTCACAGGGGCAAGTATGAGAAACTATGGCCCTATATCTGAATTTACACCTAAACTTAGCCCTCACAGGGGCAAATATAAGAAACTATGGCCCTATATCTGAATTTACACCTAAACTTAGCCCTCACAGGGGCAAGTATAAGAAACTATGGCCCTATATCTGAATTTACAACTAAACTTAGCCCTCACAGGGGCAAATATTAGAAACTATGGCCCTATATCTGAATTTACACCTAAACTTAGCCCTCACAGGGGCAAATAAGAGAAACTATGGCCCTATATCTGAATTTACACCTAAACTTAGCCCTCACAGGGGCAAATATGAGAAACTATGGCCCTATATCTGAATTTACACCTAAACTTAGCCCTCACAGGGGCAAATATGAGAAACTATGGCCCTATATCTGAATTTACACCTAAACTTAGCCCTCACAGGGGCAAATAAGAGAAACTATGGCCCTATATCTGAATTTACACCTAAACTTAGCCCTCACAGGGGCAAATAAGAGAAACTATGGCCCTATATCTGAATTTACACCTAATCTTAGCCCTCACAGGGGCAAAAAAGAGAAACTATGGCCCTATATCTGAATTTACACCTAAACTTAGCCCTCACAGGGGCAAATATAAGAAACTATGGCCCTATATCTGAATTTACACCTAAACTTAGCCCTCACAGGGGCAAATATAAGAAACTACAGATCTATACTTTCATTTGGACCTAAAACTTAAGGCTTAATGCCATCAGCGTTCGTCGTCGACTTTTACCTTTGCATTTACCATAAAATACAATCATAAATCATTCACATTTTCATCATCATCATCATCAGATATACATATATAACGTGTAGAAAGACGTATATGTTTGCAGCACAACAATCATTTAGGCCACAACGACCTATACGAAGTACTCCTGGATAAAAATACAATGATACATTATTAAAACAAGTAACAATTATATTCATTTTATATATATATATATATATATATATATCTACCAAAGCTATAATACTAAATGTGTCCACGAGATGGAGGCATAGGACAAGAAATTTTTAAATATTTTAAGGGCAACAACCATATTCTTTTTATATATATATACATACAGAGGTACATACGTGTGCAATACAAAAAATATAAACAGTTGGGCACAGACAAAATTTAAAAAAAAAACTCAAAAGATGCTACACAAAACACAAAACACAACCAGCCAGACACACAAACTATGCAAAGAACATCTTTCGTGGTTTTCATCTCTTACCCAAACACTTAACCATTACTAATCCGGGAAAAAAAAAAAAAACCCACCTAAACCTACCTCACACACACCTGGGCAACACAGACCTACGTCATATACCCCTGCATTAAAATACAATGATAAATCATACACATTTTCATCATCATCAACATCATCATCATAAGATATGCATATAGAATGTATAGAAAGACGTATATGTTGCAGCACAACAATCATTTAGGCCACAACGACCTATACGATGTACTCCTGGATAAAAATACAATGATACATTATTAAAACAAGTAACTATTATATTCATTATACATATATAAACAGTCGGTCACAGACAGAATCAAACGAACTCAAAAGACGCTCTCTCTAATACAAATGTATGATCCTGCTCGTCGTCCCTTATCCTTCTAAGGTTGAAAACTCTATATCTATCTTCTATCTATATATCTACTCGAGGAAATAAACAGGGCCTAATAATACTGGATGACAATGTAAATAGCATGTGTTCAAAAGTTCTAAGAATTCAAAACATTTAACAGAAATTCACACTATGCTGGAAGCTGGAAGCGAACTGTTCTGTGACCTTTGATATCTAAAACCACACTCCGTCGATGAAAAATAAGTACGTAGAATGAGTTAATGAAATAATTTCATATAATTATCTCACAAATCCTTATAGATCATTCAAATCATTTTAAACATTAGATTGAAGCGGACTGTGACCTTTGACCTGGATAGCTAACAACACACTCCATCTGTGAAAAATAAGCACGTAGAATGAGTTAATGAAATGATTTCATAAAATGATCTCACAAATGCTTATAGATCATTCAAATCATTTTAAACATTAGATTGTGACCTCTGACCTGTACTTCTAATACTTACCAGACTCTGTCTATCTGGACATAATAACGGTCACACTGGATTTAAACGCAACACACCTTCCTCCATTCATCCGAACCTATCGCCACCTGAAAGATGACAGCTTCCTGTGTCCAACGATACCACTTACATGCACCTTAGACCTGCGCTTCACGAGATACGCCCAAGTAAGCTTTGGCCAATCAGATGGATAATGCTAATGAGAGTGGAATTAATCAGGATTAAACTCATTTTTATCTATATACTTTCATTAGAGCCTTTCGCCACCTGAAAGATGACAGCTTCCCGGATCCGATGATACCACTTACATGGAATTCGGGCCTACGGTTCTCCAGATGTGCCCAGGTAAGCTTTGGCCAATCAGATGCAATATTCTAATGAGGGTGGATACTAATGAGGGTGAAAGTCGTTTTTATCTATATACCTAGCTGCAAGTTAACCCCAAGATAACCTCTAACCCTTAAACCCTCTAACCCCAGCCCTCAAAACTCAAAAGTTCACCTTCTAAAACTGGAGAGTTATAAGATTGAAATCTATATCTACATATCATCTATATCTATCTATCTATCTATCTATCTATCTATCTATCTATCTATCTATCTATCTAATAAAACTTTTCTGTCACTTCTGAGCAGAATACCTAACACTTACCAGACTCTGTCCTTCCTTCTATCTATCTATCAATCTATCTATTTATTTGTTGCAGCACAACAGTCATTTAGGCCACACTGACCTATACTATATACTCCTGGATAAAAATACAATGATACATTATTAAAACAAGTAACAATTATATTCATTATATATATATATATATCTACCAAAGCTATAATACTAAATGTGTCCACGAGATGGAGGCATAGGACAAGAAATTTTTAAATATTTTAAGGGCAACAACCATATTCTTTTTATATATATATACATACAGAGGTACATACGTGTGCAATACAAAAAATATAAACAGTTGGGCACAGACAAAATTTAAAAAAAAAACTCAAAAGATGCTACACAAAACACAAAACACAACCAGCCAGACACACAAACTATGCAAAGAACATCTTTCGTGGTTTTCATCTCTTACCCAAACACTTAACCATTACTAATCCGGGAAAAAAAAAAAAAACCCACCTAAACCTACCTCACACACACCTGGGCAACACAGACCTACGTCATATACCCCTGCATTAAAATACAATGATAAATCATACACATTTTCATCATCATCATCATAAGATATGCATATAGAATGTATAGAAAGACGTATATGTTGCAGCACAAAAATCATTTAGGCCACAACGACCTATACGAAGTACTCCTGGATAAAAATACAATGATACATTATTAAAACAAGTAACAATTATATTCATTATACATATATAAACAGTCGGTCACAGACAGAATCAAACGAACTCAAAAGACGCTCTCTCTAATACAAATGTATGATCCTGCTCGTCGTCCCTTATCCTTCTAAGATTGAAAACTCTATATCTATCTTCTATCTATATATCTACTCGAGGAAATAAACAGGGGCTAATAGTTCGCCCTCTACTGGATGACAATGTAAATAGCATGTGTTCAAAAGTGCTAAGGATTCAAAACATTTAGCAGAAATTCACTCTATGCTGGATGCTGGAAGCTGGAAGCGAAGTGTTCTGTGACCTTTGATATCTAAAACCACACTCCGTCGATGAAAAATAAGTACGTAGAATGAGTTAATGAAATAATTTCATATAATTATCTCACAAATCCTTATAGATCATTCAAATCATTTTAAACATTAGATTGAAGCGGACTGTGACCTTTGACCTGGATAGCTAACAACACACTCCATCTGTGAAAAATAAGCACGTAGAATGAGTTAATGAAATGATTTCATAAAATGATCTCACAAATGCTTATAGATCATTCAAATCATTTTAAACATTAGATTGTGACCTCTGACCTGTACTTCTAATACTTACCAGACTCTGTCTATCTGGACATAATAACGGTCACACTGCATTTAAACGCAACACACCTTCCTCCATTCATCCGAACCTATCGCTACCTGAAAGATGACAGCTTCCTGTGTCCAACGATACGCTGCTTCAGCTCTTGGATTCTTTCCAATCCTAATCTAAACCTGGAAACCTGACACCTACCCAAACTAACCCCAGGCCCCTGAAACCTACCCAGTTTAACCCTTGACGTGGTCCGTGGTGACATACGTGAGAGAAAAATATATGTATTTTAATTATATGTACCATAAAAAAATAAACATATAAAATATAGTGGATATTATACCTTATATTTTGTGAAACGTATAAAAGTAAGACATAAAAACCAAGGAGTTCGGTGCAAAAAATTCTGTGTGGCAGGCTGGACCAAAGCAGAGCTGAAAGTGGTCAGTTGAAGTAGAAGGACTGCGCACAACCGGAATTGGACCCTGTTTCGATTCTTGAGTGTAAAGTCCCTAACAGGGGCAAATATGAGAAACTATGGCCCTATATCTGAATTTACACCTAAACTTAGCCCTCACAGGGGCAAATATGAGAAACTATGGCCCTATATCTGAATTTACACCTAAACTTAGCCCTCACAGGGGCAAGTATAACAAACTATGGCCCTATATCTGAATTTGCACCTAAACTTAGCCCTCACAGGGGCAAGTATGAGAAACTATGGCCCTATATCTGAATTTACACCTAAACTTAGCCCTCACAGGGGCAAGTATAAGAAACTATGGCCCTATATCTGAATTTACACCTAAACTTAGCCCTCACAGGGGCAAATAAGAGAAACTATGGCCCTATATCTGAATTTACACCTAAACTTAGCCCTCACAGGGGCAAGTATGAGAAACTATGGCCCTATATCTGAATTTACACCTAAACTTAGCCCTCACAGGGGCAAATATAAGAAACTATGGCCCTATATCTGAATTTACACCTAAACTTAGCCCTCACAGGGGCAAGTATAAGAAACTATGGCCCTATATCTGAATTTACACCTAAACTTAGCCCTCACAGGGGCAAATAAGAGAAACTATGGCCCTATATCTGAATTTACACCTAAACTTAGCCCTCACAGGGGCAAGTATAAGAAACTATGGCCCTATATCTGAATTTACACCTAAACTTAGCCCTCACAGGGGCAAATAAGAGAAACTATGGCCCTATATCTGAATTTACACCTAAACTTAGCCCTCACAGGGGCAAGTATGAGAAACTATGGCCCTATATCTGAATTTACACCTAAACTTAGCCCTCACAGGGGCAAGTATAAGAAACTATGGCCCTATATCTGAATTTACACCTAAACTTAGCCCTCACAGGGGCAAATATAAGAAACTATGGCCCTATATCTGAATTTACACCTAAACTTAGCCCTCACAGGGGCAAGTATAAGAAACTATGGCCCTATATCTGAATTTTCACCTAAACTTAGCCCTCACAGGGGCAAATATTAGAAACTATGGCCCTATATCTGAATTTACACCTAAACTTAGCCCTCACAGGGGCAAATATAAGAAACTATGGCCCTATATCTGAATTTACACCTAAACTTAGCCCTCACAGGGGCAAATAAGAGAAACTATGGCCCTATATCTGAATTTACACCTAAACTTAGCCCTCACAGGGGCAAATATTAGAAACTATGGCCCTATATCTGAATTTACACCTAAACTTAGCCCTCACAGGGGCAAATATAAGAAACTATGGCCCTATATCTGAATTTACACCTAAACTTAGCCCTCACAGGGGCAAATATAAGAAACTACAGATCTATACTTTCATTTGGACCTAAAACTTAAGGCTTAATGCCATCAGCGTTCGTCGTCGACTTTTACCTTTGCATTTACCATAAAATACAATCATAAATCATTCACATTTTCATCATCATCATCATCAGATATACATATATAACGTGTAGAAAGACGTATATGTTTGCAGCACAACAATCATTTAGGCCACAACGACCTATACGAAGTACTCCTGGATAAAAATACAATGATACATTATTAAAACAAGTAACAATTATATTCATTTTATATATATATATATATATATATATATATATATATATATATATATATATATCTACCAAAGCTATAATACTAAATGTGTCCACGAGATGGAGGCATAGGACAAGAAATTTTTAAATATTTTAAGGGCAACAACCATATTCTTTTTATATATATATACATACAGAGGTACATACGTGTGCAATACAAAAAATATAAACAGTTGGGCACAGACAAAATTTAAAAAAAAAACTCAAAAGATGCTACACAAAACACAAAACACAACCAGCCAGACACACAAA
Organism: Spinibarbus caldwelli; assembly: GCA_039654775.1. Taxonomy (NCBI): domain Eukaryota; kingdom Metazoa; phylum Chordata; class Actinopteri; order Cypriniformes; family Cyprinidae; genus Spinibarbus; species Spinibarbus caldwelli. Next base: position 48,171 of record CM077243.1, read on the forward strand.
CTATGCAAAGAACATCTTTCGTGGTTTTCATCTCTTACCCAAACACTTAACCATTACTAATCCGGGAAAAAAAAAAAAAACCCACCTAAACCTACCTCACACACACCTGGGCAACACAGACCTACGTCATATACCCCTGCATTAAAATACAATGATAAATCATACACATTTTCATCATCATCAACATCATCATCATAAGATATGCATATAGAATGTATAGAAAGACGTATATGTTGCAGCACAACAATCATTTAGGCCACAACGACCTATACGATGTACTCCTGGATAAAAATACAATGATACATTATTAAAACAAGTAACTATTATATTCATTATACATATATAAACAGTCGGTCACAGACAGAATCAAACGAACTCAAAAGACGCTCTCTCTAATACAAATGTATGATCCTGCTCGTCGTCCCTTATCCTTCTAAGATTGAAAACTCTATATCTATCTTCTATCTATATATCTACTCGAGGAAATAAACAGGGCCTAATAATACTGGATGACAATGTAAATAGCATGTGTTCAAAAGTTCTAAGAATTCAAAACATTTAACAGAAATTCACACTATGCTGGAAGCTGGAAGCGAACTGTTCTGTGACCTTTGATATCTAAAACCACACTCCGTCGATGAAAAATAAGTACGTAGAATGAGTTAATGAAATAATTTCATATAATTATCTCACAAATCCTTATAGATCATTCAAATCATTTTAAACATTAGATTGAAGCGGACTGTGACCTTTGACCTGGATAGCTAACAACACACTCCATCTGTGAAAAATAAGCACGTAGAATGAGTTAATGAAATGATTTCATAAAATGATCTCACAAATGCTTATAGATCATTCAAATCATTTTAAACATTAGATTGTGACCTCTGACCTGTACTTCTAATACTTACCAGACTCTGTCTATCTGGACATAATAACGGTCACACTGGATTTAAACGCAACACACCTTCCTCCATTCATCCGAACCTATCGCCACCTGAAAGATGACAGCTTCCTGTGTCCAACGATACCACTTACATGCACCTTAGACCTGCGCTTCACGAGATACGCCCAAGTAAGCTTTGGCCAATCAGATGGATAATGCTAATGAGAGTGGAATTAATCAGGATTAAACTCATTTTTATCTATATACTTTCATTAGAGCCTTTCGCCACCTGAAAGATGACAGCTTCCCGGATCCGATGATACCACTTACATGGAATTCGGGCCTACGGTTCTCCAGATGTGCCCAGGTAAGCTTTGGCCAATCAGATGCAATATTCTAATGAGGGTGGATACTAATGAGGGTGAAAGTCGTTTTTATCTATATACCTAACCCTAACCCTAACCCTAACCTAACCCTAACCCTAACCCTAATCTAACCCTAACCCTAACCCTAAGTGACTCTGTATTTTTCGGAAATAATATCTGACTGACACCTAAACCTACCCCTGAGTGACCTGGGTATAATTATCTAAACTTGACCCACACATGACCCTAAACCTAAGGTCACTATCCCTAAGGAAAATACCCCTGCTATACCTGACACCTAAAAGTTTTTACCCCTAGACTAAAATAACCCTAATTAATTAACTAATTAATTTATAAATTTAAAACTAATTTAAAACACATTTGACTGACACCTAAACCTACCCCTGAGTGACCTGGGCACAATTATCTAAACTTGACCCACACATGACCCTAAACCTAAGGTCACTATCCCTAAGGAAAATACCCCTGCTATACCTGACACCTAAAAGTTTTTACCCCTAGACTAAAATACCCCTAATTAATTAATTAATTAATTTATAAATTTAAAACTAATTTAAAACACATTTGACTGACACCTAAACCTACCCCTGAGTGACCTGGGCACAATTATCTAAACTTGACCCACACATGACCCTAAACCTAAGGTCACTATCCCTAAGGAAAATACCCCTTCTATGCTTTACCCCTAAAAGTTTTTACCCCTAGACTAAAATACCCCTAAATAATTAATTTAAAAATTTAAAACTAAGTACCCCTAGAACAAAATACCTTTAATCAATTAATTTGTCAAGTTAAAACTAAAAGAGGAAACATCCGAAATACACAGACAAAATATGATGAGTTGTGGTGGACACTGGGATGAGGGGCTGAATTCAAGCGGACGCTAAAGCGGGCAGTGGAAATGTAGGCCAGCGCACAACCAAGGTCAGACTAGTCTGACCTTTGGAGATTTTTAATTCCTAACCCTGACCTCGGTATAATTATCTAAACTTGACCCACACATGACCCTAAACCTAAGGTCACTATCCCTAAGGAAAATACCCCTACTATACCTTACACCTAAAAGTTTTTACCCCTAGACTAAAATAACCCTAATTAATTAACTAATTAATTTATAAATTTAAAACTAAATACCCATAGAATAAAATACCTTCAATCAATTAATTTGTCAATTTAAAACACATCTGACTGACACCTAAACCTACCCCTGAGTGACCTGGGCACAATTATCTAAACTTGACCCACACATGACCCTAAACCTAAGGTCACTATCCCTAAGGAAAATACCCCTGCTATTCCTTACACCTAAAAGTTTTTACCCCTAGACTAAAATACCCCTAATTAATTAATTAATTAATTTTTAATTTTAAAACTAATTTAAAACACATTTGACTGACACCTAAACCTACCCCTGAGTGACCTGGGCACAATTATCTAAACTTGACCCACACATGACCCTAAACCTAAGGTCACTATCCCTAAGGAAAATACCCCTTCTATGCTTTACCCCTAAAAGTTTTTACCCCTAGACTAAAATACCTCTAAATAATTAATTTAAAAATTTAAAACTAAGTACCCCTAGAACAAAATACCTTTAATCAATTAATTTGTCAAGTTAAAACTAAAAGAGGAAACATCCGAAATACACAGACAAAATATGATGAGTTGTGGTGGACACTGGGATGAGGGGCTGAATTCAAGCGGACGCTAAAGCGGGCAGTGGAAATGTAGGCCAGCGCACAACCAAGGTCAGACTAGTCTGACCTTTGGAGATTTTTAATTCCTAACTCAAGCCCGTGCCACGTCTCTGCACTTTGGTGCCTGCGGGAAGGAAGCCCTGTAACCAGTGCCCACCTCACTTATTTTCATATATAACATAAATGATTAGAAGCTCAAGAATACTATAAACAGAGGAGGAATTTATTTGTAGTGGATGTTGCACAGGGTAATTGAGGCTATCATGTTTGCCCACGTTGCCCTTTGGCCATCAGGCCACAAGATGGAGACATAGACAAGCAAACAAAAGGGTTTCAAACGTGTTTGTGTACCTTTCATGGTTTAAATTCTTTTTGCTCGTTTCAAGTTAAAAACAGCAACAAATAATATAATTCATCTTGTAATAGAACAATCACATGATTAAAAACATTAAAACATAGAAATACAGGATACATTTTAAATGCTGGATATAAACGAACTATCTAAGAGAGTTAAGAGGCGATGACGTCATGGTCAACGCCCCCCTCGGGTTGCTACGTGACGGGGGAGAGGCTACAGAGACTCATTTCTCTTTAAACTCTCGCAACGACAGCTACTAAAGTTTTGATCTGTTACATTCTAGGAAAACGACGTGCTGTTGGCCTGAAGAAGAAGTGTTTAACTTCGAAACGTCGCGTAACACAGTAACGTCGTGTTTTAAGGAATTCCACCAGATTGAAAGACAATAATAACGGTCATGACGAGATATATTGAGAGATACAGACCGAGAACGATGCAAAGAAACAGCGTCAGATTCACGTCCGTACCACCTGACGAAGAACGACGGTATTTCTTAAACAAACAAACAGCACGTTCACGGTCTAGTAAACAACAACGAAATCGGTGGATGGATATGGAGAATGTGTCTTTTGAAGACGATTTCGTAGATCCACACCGATTTCGGGATTCAGAATATAAACAAAAAGCCCGTTTCCGGGCTATTGAACAAGGACTGAGTACATATGAAGATGATCAAGATGATCACCGTTACAACAATAACTACACATATTTCCCTAATCACAGATCTAGATCTCTGCCAAACAGAAACACATACCAAGAGGGTATGGAGTTTAGCTTTGGAAGATTTAGGGACCAGGAAAGGGAAAACAGACATTTTCCTGAATACAAAGAAAGAAAAAACAGATATTTTCAAAATGAAAATGATAAGTTTTTCCCACAAAGAAGGGAATACATAAATACTCAATACAGACGAAGACAACAAACAAACAGACGTGCTCTCACCGATAGAGGTCTGTTTCCTGACCACAGACTGGTCAGAACTCTTCCACAAGACACGTACAACACTGATCAATTTTATAATGACTTTGATCAGGAGGGACCACAAAAACGAATGACTAGAGCAGCCCGTAGAAATCGAAGAAGGGGTCTAGTTAGACGCAGGAGGAAGGAAGGGGATGAAAACTTGTATTATGATGATGGCAATGAACGTGATTATAATCCTCGGGATTATGATGCACGGGAATACCAAATTTTTGTACAAGGTGACACCCTTCATGAAACAGAACCATCCAGACCCCATGCCTGGAACAAAAGAGATGCATACATTGAAGCCTCTCGTGGTTCGGCCAGTGGAGGTGCGGATGGCTTCTGGTGCGTTGACGGAGCGAACAGAGACATCAGAACAGAACGACCACCGAATAGGGTTCAAAGAGATAGGGAGACACGCCGCTTTCCTCAGAATGGAGGGAGAGGAAAGGGCGGACCGAGGAGGTATTTTGATCAAACGAATCAGAAATCAAATTACATTCCAGCCACAAAAAAACTGAGAACAACAGTAAAAGTCATGTACAAACTGATCAGACTGGTACACCACTTAAACAAAACAACAACCAAAGTGACAAATAATACACCTGTGACTTTTAAACGATTAACAGACCTGTTAATTAATTCCATCAAACCGGCACTGCCTGATGAGAGAGTCAAAATACTCCTGGAAGGTAATGCTAGGAATTGGGCACACAATGCTCAATCGATCCTAGAAGAACACTATGAAACTTTAGTGGAAAAAACACTAACAGAGCTAACACAACAAACAGACCCAGCAGATTGGTTCCAGGCCTTCGAAATTGCGAAGACGTGGACCAACAAGAATTTTGGGAGACGGGTGGACCCGGATATTTTCACACGTGTCGAAGCACTCTTCACGACAGAATCATGTGACGAATATGATCGAAGGGAACGAGAAAAGGAGTCACGGGCAGCGGCCGCAGAGGAAGCTCCACGTGAAACACAAACAGTTAGGCCCAAAGCGGGCACAACACACATCCACGTACAAACACCTCCAAGGGGACGAGTGACTCGGAATGGGACGACTAATGCCCCTCCAGCCCGAGGAGATTGGTCGTTCGACGTGGAGTTCCCCCCTCTTGAACCCAGACCCGCTCTGGAACCAACACCAGTCAGATCAGTTCCACCTCTCCCGCAAAGGAAACCTAGGAGAATATTTACTGACTTGTTGGTTAATACGGAGGAACAAACAGATAATGTTGTAAAACAAACCACAAACATGGTCGAAACACACCCTCCTGCACCCTCTCACGAATTACTACAGGTACAAAACGTACAAGAAAGACAGGAGGTGACAACAACACGCACTGAAAATAACACAAGCGAAGGTGCAACAACCTTAACGGGGATTGCAGGGACACAACCTCCTCTCCCTTCCCTTATTAGACTTCCTGGCTCTCCTACGCTCTTTTCTGAGGACTCAGAGGAGCTTTGTCCAGGTTTAGAAGATTCAGTTATGCAATTAGAATTCTTGGAAGAGATGGTGCGAGAACAAGAAACAGAGAGACAGGAGGAAGTCACACAATCCGAAAGGGTGGAAAGTGTGACCAGATCACGGCAAAAAGAACCTGTACAGGAGGAAACGGTTGTTCCAACCACTCCTACAACACCAAGATCGGTAGGTCGACCATATCGACACATCAATACGGACAGAAAACAAATGGATTGGAGTCTCAACTTAAAGAAAAAGTATATCATTATTGGGGACTCCAACGTGTCCAGAATCCCGGCCTTTAATATCCCGGATTTACAAATAGATAGCTTTCCGGGAGCTAAATTCCAGCATGCTGGCAATTTAGTAGAAAAAGCTACTATTGCCTTGGAACCGGAGATTTTGGTGATGTCGTTTGGCCTGAACAACCGTTCCCAAAGATGTTTCTCAGCAACCAGTAAGGAGATCCACAGGGCTTATAGATTAGCTAGAACCCGTTTACCACACACAGAAATAGTGATACCAGTGGTCAATTTTTGCGATCAACTCCCCAGAGACGAACAGAATCTTCTACTGGATATTAACGAGTACATCAGAACAAACCTCAATTTTCTGGACCCACTGCCCTCTGCTCAATTCAGGGTTGAGAGTGACACAATACATTGGACGTCATCAACAGCTCGTTATATGTTAGAGCATTGGGCACGGTCTTTAAACTTCTGAGTATCGTGAACCCTATAAATAGTCAAGATAAATTAATAGTTAATCTATCATCGTCCACTCTGTCAATTGAGCAGAGGGCGGTGCTTCTCAGAGGACTCTCATTCGTCCCTACACCGCAAAACGTGAGAACACAAAAATTAGAATTATTACAAGGCCTACAAAAATACCACAGAAGGCTGAAGTTAGAAACTTTTTTCGAGGGAAAGAGGAGGAACAAGAAGAAGCTGCCATTCACTCACGGGTCAGAGTGGACACCAACCCTCTCTAGCTTACCCCCACATGTTAGATCCCTTATCAGAGCAGACATTTATGCATTTAGCCACCTAAATTGGGGCTTGATAGAAAAACAGAATCTTACTACACGCGAAAAACAAGCTATTAAAGAATTACAGAAAAATGATAAATTAGTGATCAAACCGGCCGATAAGGGCAACGCAGTAGTTCTCATGAATAAGGAAGACTACCTATGGGAAGGGAAGAGACAGCTAGAGGTGAAAGATCATTACAAGCCTCTCACGGCACCTATGTACCCTCAGACTTCGTTGGAAATAAGAAACATTTTAGAAGAAATGTGTGACAAAGGAGTAATCAGTGGGGGACAAAAGAATTATTTACTTGGGTCAGGAACGCCCAGACCAAGACGTTTCTATCTTCTACCGAAGATCCACAAGGATCCGGTAAATTGGAGCAAGCCTTTTAAGATCCCTCCAGGAAGGCCTATTGTGTCTGACTGTGACAGCGAGTCCTACTACACGGCAGAATTCATAGAGTATTTTCTAGGCCCAATTTCACAAAAGCACGAAAGTTATCTCAAAGATACTTACGATTTTATTCAAAAAACAAAAAATCTTACACTCCCCACCGATTCTCTCTTGTTTACTATAGATATAGATAGCTTGTATACAAATATAGAGACAATAGAGGGTATGAAGGCCGTGAAGGATTGTATGCTAAGGTTCCCTGATCCCAAGAGGCCAGACAAATACATTTTAAAACTATTGGAAATAAATCTTACAAAAAACGACTTCGAATTCGACTCAAAATTTCATTTACAAATAAAAGGCACGGCGATGGGCAAAAAGTTTGCTCCATCATACGCCAATATATTTATGGCCTCTTGGGAGCAGGAGGCCTTAGCATCTTTCCACTTAAAACCGTTTGCATATTTCAGATTTTTGGATGACATCTGGGGCATTTGGACCCATGGCATGGAGGAGTTTATGAAGTTTACACATCATCTTAATCATCGGCAGAAGTCGATAAAGATTAAATTTGAAACTAACTCATCAGAAGTAAATTTCTTAGATGTCGTGACATACAAAGGACCAAACTTTTCTGAGACAGGACACCTCGACTACAGAGTTTTCTTTAAGCCTACGGATACGCACTGCCTACTACATAGGGACAGTTTTCATCCGAGCCATACTTTTAGTGGCATACTTAAGTCACAACTTCTGAGATTTCATCGGATATGCTCGCAGGAGACAGAATTCAGGAAAGCAGTAAAGATCCTTTTTAAGGCCTTGAAGAAAAGAAGAAAATACTCCAGAGGATACCTCAGAAGGGCCATCAGGTCATTTAGTCAATCAGTCACAAATCCGGTAAAACTCACACAAGAAAGAAACAAAATAGTTCCCTTGGTGTCTTTTTTTTCACAACACAGTACTCAATTAAATAAAGCCACCAAGGAAAACTTTATAAAATTTATGGAACCCACACGTACATTACGAAAACATAGGCCCATTGCCGCATACAAAAGAAACATCAGTTTATTAGACACATTAGTTTGTAGCAAAATTAAATCAACACAACCTAAACCGAGAGGAAAAGCACACAAACATTTAACACACAGGAGATGGGTTCAAAATAAGACTAACAAACAGATTTACTCCACTCAACAAAACATGCCTCCCCAAGTGTCTAACTGCATTTATCTGATTTTCTGTAGCAAATGTGAAAAACAATATGTAGGACAGACAAAGAACCAGTTGCTACAAAGGATTTACCAGCACACGTATAACATTAAAAATAAAATCGAAAAAAGAAGATATGTAGTGAGACACTTCATAATACATGGCTTGGAAGCCCTGAGGGTCACTGCCCTAGAATCCAACCCTCATTGGTCCCTCGGCGAGAGACTCAGGACGGAAAGAACCTGGATTAAACGACTGGACAGTCTCTACCCAAGAGGACTCAATGAGGCGTGATGACATGATCTCTTCTATCCAGTCATTCCTTCTTTGTATTTCATCTTTTTCTGTTGATAAAACCTTACATTTAATTTTTCTTCTTCTCTAACATCCACAGGATCAATAAAATAAAATTAATCCAAAACTGTGACTCTGTATTTTTCGGAAATAATATCTGACTGACACCTAAACCTACCCCTGAGTGACCTCGGTATAATTATCTAAACTTGACCCACACATGACCCTAAACCTAAGGTCACTATCCCTAAGGAAAATACCCCTACTATACCTTACACCTAAAAGTTTTTACCCCTAGACTAAAATAACCCTAATTAATTAACTAATTAATTTATAAATTTAAAACTAAATACCCATAGAATAAAATACCTTCAATCAATTAATTTGTCAATTTAAAACACATCTGACTGACACCTAAACCTACCCCTGAGTGACCTGGGCACAATTATCTAAACTTGACCCACACATGACCCTAAACCTAAGGTCACTATCCCTAAGGAAAATACCCCTGCTATTCCTTACACCTAAAAGTTTTTACCCCTAGACTAAAATACCCCTAATTAATTAATTAATTAATTTTTAATTTTAAAACTAATTTAAAACACATTTGACTGACACCTAAACCTACCCCTGAGTGACCTGGGCACAATTATCTAAACTTGACCCACACATGACCCTAAACCTAAGGTCACTATCCCTAAGGAAAATACCCCTTCTATGCTTTACCCCTAAAAGTTTTTACCCCTAGACTAAAATACCTCTAAATAATTAATTTAAAAATTTAAAACTAAGTACCCCTAGAACAAAATACCTTTAATCAATTAATTTGTCAAGTTAAAACTAAAAGAGGAAACATCCGAAATACACAGACAAAATATTATGAGTTGTGGTGGACACTGGGATGAGGGGCTGAATTCAAGCGGACGCTAAAGCGGGCAGTGGAAATGTAGGCCAGCGCACAACCAAGGTCAGACTAGTCTGACCTTTGGAGATTTTTAATTCCTAACCCTAACCCTAACCCTAACCCTAACCCTAACCACATAATTTCTAGCCCTGGGGATTTTAGCCCCACAAATGCTAGACCTAAGGCTCACAGCCCTATGGCTCGCACCCCTAGCTGATGTACCCCTAATAGAAGGAACAAGGAAACAGCCAAATATAAAGTTTATCATCCAGAAGAAAAAGACACACAGACCCATATTCAACACATAAATAAATAAATAATTAAATAAATAAATAATAAATACATAAATAAATAAATAAATAAATAATACAAAATCAAATAGTATATACATATATAAATGGTGGACTGTTTCTGGGACCTGGGCCTGATCAAAACAGGACTGGGAGCGGTCAGGGAAGTAGTGAGGACAGTGCACAGCCGGAGCCGGACATTGTTCTGACTTCTGGATATATAATCCCTACCCCTTCCACCCCCAGACACACATTTTTACCCCCATCCACCCTAACCCTACTCATTCTACCCCTAATAAATTACATTAAGAAGTATTATCCATAAGTATTAATAAATATCTAAAAACTAACCCTCAGTAGAAAGGAGGGATTAATAAATAATACCTATAAAAACCTTAATAAATAACACTTATAATTAAAAATAATACTCGTTTATACATTTAAAAATCTCACTATCTGTGGTTCAATAAAAAGACCAAATATATTGGTGGTGGAGTGATGGGCCTAGGCCGTGGGGGCGGGCCCTGGCTGGGGCGAGAGAGCGGCCAGAAGGAGTATTGAAGGACTGTGCATCACCAGAGCTGGACGCTGCTTCAGCTCTTGGATTCTTTCTGATCCTAACCTAACCTAACCCTGTTCCAATTCTTGGGTATAAAGTCCCTAACCCTAACCCTAGCCCTCAGTGGGGTAGCCACATGGTTTCTAGCCCTAGGGATTTTAACCCCACAAATTCTAAACCTAAAGCTCACAGCCCTATAGCTCACACACCTAGCTGATATACCCCTAACAAAAGGATCAAGGAAAATAGCCAAATATAAAGTTCATCATTTAGAAGAAAAACAGACACACAGAATCATATTCAACACAAATAAATAAATAAATAAATAAATAAATAAATAAATAAAGAATAAATGAATAAATAGTGTAAGATTAAGTAGCATATGCATAATATAAATGGTGGACTGCTTCTGGGACCTGGGCCTGATCAAAACAGGACTGGGAGCGGTCAGGGAAGTGATGAGGACAGTGCACAGCCGGAGCCGGACTTTGTTCTGACTTCTGGATATATAATCCCAAGGACAGTGCACAACCGGAGCCGGACATTTGTCTGACTTCTGGACATGTAATCCCTAACCCTCAGTGGTGTAGTCACGTAATTTCTAAACCTAGGGATTTGAACCCCATAATTTCTAACCCTAAAGCTCACAGTCCTATAGCTCACACACCTAACTGATATACCCCTAATAAAAGGATCAAGGAAATAACTAAATATGGAGTTCATCATCTATAAGAAAAAGACACACAGATTCATATTAATACAAACAAATAAATAAATAAATAAATAAACAAATAAATAGATAATTTAAGAATAAATAGCATATGCATAATATAAATGATGGACTGCTTCTGGGACCTGGGCCTGATCAAAGCAGGACTGGGAGCAGTCAGAGAAGTGGTGCAGACAGTGCACAGCCGGAGCCGGACATTGTTCTGACTTCTGGATATATAATCCCTAACAAGTTCCGTCAAGAACTTTGTATTCTCACATCTACATAGATCTAAAAACTTAGTGCTGGACTAAACCGTGCTCTAAACCTACCCGCCATAGCCCCAGCGATTAGAAACCTAGCCGGTTCAGCTTGGATAACGCTAAATCGAAAGCTGAACTAAACCACACTCTAAACCTACCCGCCATAGCCCCAGCGATTAGAAACCTAGCTGGTTCAGCTCGGGTAACGCTAAATCGAAAGCTGAACTAAACCACACTTTAAATCTACCCGCCATAGCCCCAGCGATTAGAAACCTAGCCGGTTCAACTCGGGTAACGCTAAATCGAAAGCTGAACTAAACCACACTCTAAACCTACCCGTCACAGACCTAGCGATTATAGCCTAACGGTGACCTAACCGCCATAGCCCCAGCGATTACAAACCTAGCCGGTTTAACTCGGGTACTGCTAAATCTAAAGCTGAACTAAACCACATCCTAAACCTACCCGTCACAGACCCAGCGATTATAATCTAACTTTCAATTTTTAGGCCCAATGCTTAGACAAGCCCAGCTCCTAGACTGGAGATAATCTCACACAAGGTGGTATAATCTAACAGGCGTAGGCCCGTACACTGGATTAACTGGACTCGGCTCAGTGGTCCAAAATCCTCTTTTCAGACATTAGTAAATTTTGCATTTCATTTGGAAATCAAGGTCGGGAGTCTGGAGGAAGACTGGAGAGGCACAGAATCCAAGCTGCTTGAAGTCCAGTGTGAAGTCTCTGAAGTCAGTGATGATTTGGGGTGCCGTGATGTCTGCTGGTGTCGGTCCATTGTTTTATCAATTCCAAAGTCAATGCAGTCATCTACCAGGAGATTTTAGAGCACTTTATGCTTCCATCTGTTGACAAGCTTTATGGAGATGCTGATTTCCTTTTGCAGCAGGACTTTAGTACCTGCCCACAGTGCCAAAACCACTTCCAAGTGGTTTGCTGACATGACATTACTGTGCTTGATTGGCCAACCAACATCCCTGACCTGAACCCCATATGGAATCTATGGGATATTTTCAAAAGTAAGGTGAGAAATCAACAATACAGATGAGCTGAAGCTCATTAGTGCCTCAGCAGTGCCACAGGCTGATCACTTCCATGCCACACACCACTGATGCTGGAGTTTGTACTAAAGGAGCCCCAACCGAGTATTGAGTGCATAAATTAACATTCTTTAAAGAACATGAACTTTTGTGTTTTGCAAATCCTTTTTTTTGATTGATTTTAGAAAATATTCTAATATTTTGAGATACTGGATTTTTGACTTTCATGAGGTGTGAATTCTAATTATCAAAATTAAAACAAAAACTTTTGAAATGTTTTACTTTACATGTAATGAATCTAGAATATATGAAAGTTTCACTTTTTGCCATAAGTTACATGAAAAAAAAAAAAAAACTTTTTCATGATATTCTAATTTTTTGAAATGCACCTGTGTGTATATATGGAAAAAAAAATCACAGTGATTCAAGAATTATTTCATAATAGGCTATTTACAAGAGTAATGTTTCTAACATAGTTTACCATCTGTGTGTTTGGGAAATGTAATATTTATCACAATATGTAATGTTAACACAGTTAACTGTTTGTTTTTGTCCTCGCATTATTGACAAACTTTTTTTTCCTGTTTGAGACTGTAAAGCTGGTTTGACACAATCTGTATTGTATAAAGCACTATATAAACAAAGGTGACTTGACTTAAGCAACAAACACATTTTCTGTAGTCTTTTTAATGTGCAAATAAAAGTATACTAGTTTATCTAATGCCTGCATTTTGTATTTCACTACTAAATGTACACAGCAGATGGCAGTGCTGCTCAAAAGCAACACAACACATCCACAAACATCTCTTTATTTTTACTCTGTAAATTTACTGTTGTATTTAAAGGACTTGTGTTCTTGTTTTAAAAACACTATTACAAGTATTCAGTGTTTATTTTAATCTTTCATAAAAAATGTGTTGAAAGTACACATCAGCATTGCTAATAGTGACTACTTGTTGTCCAGTTACTCTGATAACGGACACCAGATGGTGCACTGTGCGTTTATCTTCACATTTGTCTTTGCTGAGGCTGTTAGATGGCAGTCAAGCTCCAGTATAATCGAGGTGGACAACCAGCCAACGCTGCTTTGCCATCGCTCTGAGCAGCAGCCACCGGATCCTGCCAAATCTCTACAGAAGCATTGAACAGAAAGAATGGTGGTCTCAGAGATGGCCAGGTTCATGTTTGTCATGGCCTATCTCAGAAGCCAGACAAGCTTTGTACTATACAGTAATGGCATAATATTACCCAAATCACATTCATATGGTGGACAGCCAGGAGCGTGTGTGAGCTCTGATTGTGGAGCTCTAGGTAATTTCACATTTGTCAGTAATGAGGCACCATTCCAGATTCACCTGTAACCAATTCTTAGTCGTACATGTATGAAAGCATTACTGTGGAAACATTTGGACAGAATCTGTATGTTTATAGAGTAATATATGTCAATTTTCAAGAGTCTGATCAGAAGCTTTATAATTTCATCACTTGCATTTTAGCCTTATTAAATGCTGAAAATAATGTCAAATGCAAACATTTTATGGACATTATTAAACATTTCATTCTGAAATTCAACAGAGGTATCATTATCCAGAGCTGGTCATGATTGATGGTTCTCTAGGAAGACATCTGTCTGAGCTCACTGACCTTTCTAAACATGAGGATACAGAATGTCCCAATTCAGCATTGCTAAAGAACCACTGGGAAAGCCATGTGTCAGTGATGGCAGAAAAAAAAAAAAAAAAAAAAAGACATTTGCCAACATAATTAATGTCCTGATGTGCAGGGTACTTATAATATTACCAAAGAGAGCAGAAATATAATATTACCAAAGAGAGGTAGAAAACAAAGAAGCTTATCACACTGATTACCTATAGCTCCTAAAACGTGTCAAGTCTAATATACAAATCTATAATAAGCAATTACATATAGTATAACCGGAGGTGCATCACCACAGGGTCTGATGAGGGCCATTCCGGAGGTTAATGAAATGCAGTTGAGCAGAAATGAAGGTCAAAGAAACAAATGTTCCTTCTTCATAAGTTACATGAGCTCAAGCAAAGGAGAGAGCTCTCGCTTTGTCTGCTGCTCAGTGTTCTTGTTAATTCTCCTTTTTCAGGAAATTATCAGGAAAAAATTACCTATTTTTCCTATTTATCCTCTGACTCTCTGTTTAACAAAGAAATCATTTCTCAAATGGATCACAGGGAGTACATCAATATAATGACAGTCAGAGCTTGACATTAACATGCACCAAATGTCGATTTCAGCAGTGGCGGGTAATACGGTCACTCCCACTAGCCATTTTTGACAGGTTGAATTTTATATACAGTAACAGAGTTCAACATTAATGCATGTCTGGGACAAGTGGATTTTTTGAAGGGGCAAGTGAAAGAGAATTTTCCTCGCCCAACTGGACAATTAATCTGATTAAAACATCTAATTAGGGAAGCACTGAAATTTCAGCAAGAATTATTTTGATTTTATTACATTAGGTGTAAACGGCGACTGATGGATAATCAACAGTAACAAGTTCATGCCAGTTGAGGCTCACGCAGCCTGTGTGAAACAATCTTGTGGAGAAATCAAAACAAATAACTGCACAGAAGCAACATACTGGGATAAATTTAGTTTTTAAATTATAACATATAGCCTAGTTAAGCAACATGGCATGACCAAGAGAGTGAAGTTTTCCTTGAAAAATTTCCCAACAACAAAATTGTGGCCAGTGAAAATGCTGAGTGGCTAGTAAGTTTGGAAAACCAATAGCCACAGTGGCTGGTGAGCAAAACAGTTAATGTCAAACCCTGATGACAGTGAAAGACAGCACATTCCTGGCACAATCAGTGTGGCTGTCTATCAGTCTTATCAACAGCAGACAGAAACTGTTCTGAAGTTTGTATGATTGATGGATGGATGGATGGATGGATGGATGGATGGATGGATGGATGGATTATGATTTGTCAGACTGTAAGAGATCGTCTTGAGTTACTCGACTGTAACCCTGTTCTCTGAAAAAGCAGGAACGAGATGCTGCGTTTCAATAATGCTGATGAGAACATTCTTTGTTCGACCGGTTGTGAAGCACGTGTGTCAAACACGCCAAGAATTGGCTTAAATAACCTCGGTGGGTGACGTCATTGATCACGTACACCTGCAGGTTATAAATAGACGTAAGACGTACACATCTTCAGGTTAAACCTTTGTCTGAAGAGACGTCCAGGCACGCCTACAGTGCGGCATTGAGACGCAGCATCTCGTTCCCGCTTTTTCAGGGAACAAGGTTACAGTCAAGTAACCCGAGACGTTCCCTATCAAAAGCTACTCTCGATGCTGCGTTTCAATAACGCTGATGGGAACTAGAATACCAACGCCGCCGCACTGGAAGTGTCCGGACCCCCCAAGGTTGTGTAGTGTGTGCGCACAAACATCGAAGAGGTCTCAGACATGACTCTAGGATGTTGACTCAAGGACATGCGTCTTTGCGTCATGAGTCTGACAAATGTGTGCGGAGAGGACCAGCCTGCCGCACCACACACTTGATGCAAGGGGACACCTCTTGCCAGAGCCTTAGCATAGGATGCAACCCATCTGGTTGAATGGGCCCTAACTCCTAGAGGTGAAGCTTGACCGCGCGCCTTGTAGGCTAGGGCAATAGCATCCCTCACCCGATGTGACATTGTTTTTCTAGTGGCAGCCATAGCACATGAAAAGCTGCTCTGATTTAAGCCACTGGCTAATGCGGTAGATGTAAATCTGAAGGGCATGTACTGGACACAGTAAATGAAGTCCTTCTTGCTCCGGTGTCATGAACGCCGGAGGTCAGAAAGCTTCAAGAATGACCAGAAAATAATAGGGTGAGGATGCAAAATTGCTTGACCAGCCCAGGGGCAAAATCTAAGCAGGATGACGAGACTGACAGAGTCTGCAAATCCCTAATTCTCCTCAGAGAAATAATAGCCATGAGAAAAACCATCTTTAGAGTCAGAAACCTGACAGGCGCTGACTCTAGTGGTTCAAAATGGGGTCCCAACCAGACCCTTTGGGCACTAAGGCCAAGTCCGATGGGCAGCCTCAACCGCTGAGCTCCATGAATGAAGCGGGCAACTAGAGGGTGCTTTCCCACAGAAATACCATCAATCAGAACATGGCAAGCCGAAATGGCGGCCACATAGACTGTAAAAGTACCAGGACGTGTGCCTGAGGACAGTTTCTCTTGCAGAAACTCCAGCACTGAAGCAACCTGGCAGTGAACTGGGTCTGCATGGTGTGTCATACACCAACTTTCGAAAAAGCACCATCTGAGGGCATAACTTCTCGTGGAAGGAGTCCTAACAATCAGAATAGTCTGTAGTACATCTGCTGGAATCCCAGCATCTCTTGCAGTCCCCCTCAGGGGCCAGAGATGAAAGATTCCAGAACTCAGGCCGGGGATGAAAAACTGTCCCCTGTGCCTGAGACAGAAGAACTCTCCTGACCGGAATCGCTCACAGTGAGCCATCAAGGAGGGATATTAGATCTGAGAGCCACACTCTGGTCGTTCAACGGGGCGCTATCAGTCAGTGGTTGACATACCTCGTTGACATACCTAGGCCAGGACTCCTGGGAGCAGAGCGATCGGGAAGAACGTGAGAGAGAGGGGTGGTTCGCACGCCCCTCGTCTCTCAGCCAGCTCGACATGCGAGCCTCACAATCGCAATGAGGATGCAGAGGATCATCCCTTTCTGAAAGAAAGCGAGCCTTGAGTGGAGCACTCTGATCAAAGTGATTACAGTGCTTGCACTCAGCGTCCTCGAGGGCAGCAACAGCATGCTCCAAAATTCGGACAGTGAAACTGCTCCCACATTCATATGCCCCAGAATGTAAATCGCCTTGATGGACTAGAACTTGTCCCACATACAAAGCAGAACCTGCTGTGCTAGCCTGTTCCGGCAGCACGGATGCAGTCTGCCCTGGCGACCTATGTAAGTGACTACCACAGTCTTGTCCCCCACACAAGGACATGGTAGCCCCTGCTGGAGGATGTATTTCAGGGCCCAAAATACAGCCATCATTCCGAGGTAATTGATGTGCCAATCGAGAAGATGACCTCTCCGGATCCCTTGGGCTGGATGGTCACCCAAGACCGCACCCCAGCCCGTGAGGGAAGCATCTGTCGTTAGCATCTTGCGATGACAACACGTGCCTAGAGTGGGACCCAAAGTCAAAAACCGGTGTCTGAACCACATAGAAAGGGTACGAGGCCCTAGCGCATAACCCTTATATGCCTCTGGCCTCTTGGCCCTTAGATTAAATCCCCTGGCTCTGAGCCACAACTGTAATGGTCTCATGTGCAAGACGTCCAAAGGTTTCACGTGGATGCAGTCGCCATGAGACCTAGAACTTTCTGAAAGTATCTTTCTGGCCTAGCCTGAAATCCTTCAGGGAGTTCAGAATGGATTCGATACGTGTAGGAGACAGCTGTGCCCACTAGGGTTGTCACGATACCATTAAAATGTCTTACGATACTATACCAGCTGAAGTATCACGATACCAAGTAGTATCACGATACCATGCAGTCTTGTGTTAATTTAATATTCAATTCTACAAAATGAATCAATTTCTTAAATAAATAGATGTCAATGAAAACAGACAATATTTTTCTCTGAATAACTGTGAATGAATGACTGGCTGTTGTTATCCATGAAATGATCTATACAAAACTCATCTTAGCACTGCACAGAAGCTGCATGATGTGACATTTAGATGTGGCTTTTATACATTTAGACTGTATTTATAATTGCACAAATAATGTTATGAGATTAATGTTTTAAATACTAAATTCTGAATAAAGAAATATGTTGGAAAAGAATGTAATATGCCTACTTTTAGATGGGAAACTTAAAACGGCCAGCAGGTGGCAGAAGTTTGTGATTGAATCACTGAGTCATTCAAACGATTCTTTCAAAACGGCTGAATCCTTCAGAAGAGAATCAAATGACTGTTTTTATGAATGGCTTATTGAATCAGTGATTCGCTCAAGGCAACGCGGATTCGGATTCGAACACAGAAACAAAATACAAACAGCACTCTTGCTCGTGTCATATTGCCAAACTGTCAGGAACATTTTTGCTCGCATATCTTGACATTTCCAAGTTAGCAGCATGTATATTAAAACATATATAATATAAAAAATATATAATGATTGATAAGAACCAAGTGCAAAGCCACTATGTTGATGAATGGAATTGCATTTGTGATCGCAAAGATGCTTCCAGAAACGAACAATTACACCTGTTCTAGAAGTGGTCAAATGAATAAAACTGCAAGAATACTTTCTTGTAAGATATTATGATGTTGAATAAGTGATGCTTGTGCTGCTGTTTTTTAAAATGGCATCAAGGTCTGAATCAGACCCTTTCTTCTGATAAACTGCAGCATAAACAACGACGAGCAAGTGCAACTTTGCATTGCAAACTGAACTGAAGCGTCGGGAAACACTCAATACCATATAAAGTGTATACACAAACTATACTATACAGAGCACAGCAGAAAGACATTTGGCAAACAACTTGTAATGTTTCTGCTGGCATGCATGTTCAAATTAACGTTTTAAACAGTGTTCCGGTCGTGCATACAATATATCTTCCGGTACTATGGACGATACTACCGTTTAAAAAATGCAATGGCACCGCGGGTATTTTTAAGCTTTAGTATCGCGATACTACCGTAGCACCGGTGTATCGTGCAACCCTAGTGCCCACATTATGATAGAATCCTGTTAACTCCTAAATACATTGTCCCCTGGGCAAGAGAGAAAACGCTTTCCTTGACATTGAGTCTCAATCCCAGATAGTTAAGATGAGCGAGGACGACATCCCGATGTCGAAACGCATGCTCTTAAGACTGGGCAAAATCAGCCAGTTGCTGATGCTAAAGCTGCATCGATGCATTTTGCATATGTGCGGGGTGATAAGGCTAGGCCAAATGGAAGAACCCGATACTGTTAAACTTTACCCCCAAAAGCAAACCTCAGGAACTTCCTGTGTTGTGACAAAATTTCTAAATGAAAGTATGCGTCCTTGAGATCATTGTTGATAACCAATCCCCTGATTGGATCTGATAAAAACAATCATAGACTGTCAGCACTTTGAACTTTTACATTCTTAGAAAGTGGTTCAGCCCGCAAAGATCTAGACTGGACACAACCCCCCATCATTTCTGGGAACCAGAAAATATTGGCTATAGCAGCTCAACTCTGTCTCGGATGGGAGATGTTCTACGACCTCCTTGTCCAGCAGAGCTTGCATTTCCTGTGTCAACGAATACGCTTGTTCTGGTTTCACGGTAGTGGAGACCACGCCGTTGAAACACGAAGGATGATACGCAAACCGTATCCTGTAGCCCTCTTATGGAGTCCTTACGACCCAAGGAGAGATTATTTGGCAGTAGCTTCCACGCTGCCAAATTCTCTGAAAGGGGTGACACTTTGCTTTGCTGGGGGGAATGTTAAATATTTGGTATCCTGAAACACGGCAGGAAACAACCAAACATGTAACATATCACTGGAGATTGCTGACCCCCGAAACACCAGTGGTGGCGGAAGTTGTACAGTGATCCCCTAAGGGTGCCAGGAAGGAGCACTTACTCTCCTCGTTGGAGTTTTCCGTGGCCCTCCCCGAGGGGACACACCCATTGTCCTGGGCACAGCCTCAGGACTTCCTTCTGGTCGTAAAGACCGTTTTTAGGCCCGGCTCCCTCTTGGTTGTTGAGTACTATGAGATTTTCCCCAGTCTTTATGAGGGGGCGCATGGCTCGCGCACTCTCTTTTGGGCTTCTCGCCTCAGAGGAGCTGGGTTGGGACTGGGTGGCCGACAGCCCCGACACTAGAGCACGGTGAGGGAGAAACTTATTGAAAGCTTTCTCGAGCTTCCTTGCCTCCCTGCGCTCAGATCTTTATGAATGTCAGTCTGATATGCCTGCAGAACCGCCGTGGTGTGCAGGGCAGCAGCAGTATGACCTGTTGCATGAAACGCCCTCCCTACAAGTGTAGATGTTGCTCTACATGGCTTGGTAGGGAGCGCTGACATTTCAAGTGATGATGTACCCCCAGGGGAGAGATAGCATGCTAGCGTCTCTTCCACCTGGGGTGTCAGCATGTAGCCCTGTGCCTGTGATTCCATAATAATCGAAAAATTCAAGGTTGAGGCACAAAAAAACACAGGACAAATACGGCTTACTCCATAAGTTCTCTCATCATGGAGGTCACAAAAGAAGGGGAGAGACCATGGCTGAGGTCCCTCCCCCAGACCACCTGACAGAAAACTGTCATCTAGTTTGGAGCATCTAGGGGTATACTGCTCTTGTGGCCAATCCAGCTTTAATCAGTTCACACTGCACAAGTCATCACCTCGAGTAACTCCTCATTCGTTACAATCGTGGGAGGAGCGCTCGTGAGGCGGCGCTCTCAATTTCCATAACTACAGAATCAAAGCTGCAGCATTCACTGCCCAATCCGAAGAAATGCCGGGGCACGCTTTGGAAGCGGGCGCGAAAAACCCCCGATCTGGCGAGAGCACGAGAGAAAGGGGAGGACTCGCCTCTCGAGCCTCAGCCAGATCAAAGTGCGATCTTAACGAGGGCGCAGCGGCTCGTTCTTTGTAAAAGGTGAGCCGAACACAAAGCACACGGATAGGAAGTGAATCGCAGTGCTCACAGTCGCCGCCCTCGAACGCAAGAGCAGCATGCTCTTACCCCAAACACTCAAAACAAAACTCATGCGAGTCATCTTCAGAGATGAGCCATAATGAGGCACGCATCTCTTGCGGATTGACTCAACAAGCTTTAACTTTCACTTTCACTTTACAATGATACTGCTTTCAGCGTGACACACACACAATGCAGTCTTTGAAGACCAAGAAACCTGAAGATGTGTACGTCTCACGTCTATTTATAACCTGCAGGTGTACGTGATCAATGACGTCACCCACCGAGGTTATTTAAGCCAATTCTTGGCATGTTTGACACACGTGCTTCACAACCGGTCGAACAAAGAATGTTCTCATCAGTGTTATTGAAACTCAGCATAGAGAGTAGCTTTTGATAGGGAACAAACTGCTTATGACTGACGTGACTGGGGTCATGGACAAGCTTGACCTTCCCAAGACATCTGAATAAATATTCTGTATGTTTAGTAGCTCACAGTCTATGATGAGTGATGTCACAGCCTTCTGCAGTATTGGATGAAGTAAATGTGGGCATAGCTGTGAAAAATCTCATAATCTCCTGACAGCTGACAAACATTCTCCACGTTTTATTATGCTTATTAAAGCCAGACTCACTTCATCATTTGTTTTTAGTAAGGATTAGAGATGTTTCCTCTCTGACAGTGAATAATATGAACTCAGAGGATGTGATAAAGACGCTATGAGAAGATAATCTACTGCTATAAAGGTATAATACAGTACAAAGACAGGTTATCAGCGAAGCAGAAAATCAAGACAAACATATTTCAGTAAAATTAAAGTCTACTGTACAAGAAATGTTTCAAATACATAATCAGTTATTTGAGAAACACGTCAAGATCCTTTTTCTCTGTGGCTGCACTTAAAATAACTGAATTTCATTTAGTCACATTATAGAGTGCATTAAAATCTCTATTGTAATCATACTGGTTCACTTAGTTTCCACAAAAATGGGCACTTATTAAAATGAATGTTGTATTTTAGACAACAAAATATCACACAAATGCTGCAAGACAATTTAATAGTTGTTTTCTGGAATTGGGTTATTAATTAAGAAGTGACATTTATCCCCAAATCACAAACTTCAAGGTCCTTTCATTTTGACAAATGTAGTCAGAGTTGAAATTGCTGAAATGTTGATGGGTGTCATGCGGAGAGGAATTCAACTTGTTAAAGCTGTTTGAATACATAAGATGCTCTGCAATATCTGAGGTGGGCGCACTGAGAGTTCATCCCAAAACTGTGTGTTTGTCTGATTATTACTGTTTCTGTCCTTCCTAGTAAACACAAGCTGTTCATCTTACAGAATTCAAGGCAAACCAGTCTGAGAGATGATGACCTGCTTACTAAAATCAGTCTGAATGTAGAGGTGCAGTGTCAGTCACCTGGACACCGAGATCAGGAGAAATCCAATCCTCCAGAACTGCTGGAGGAGCTTTCATCACAAACAACACCAGTGGACAGACTTCATGCACATATGGATCTGTCTGTAATAAACAATACTATGTGATGCAATAAGACAAATAACAAATACGAACTCTTGAAAAAAGACACTTCAGACAGAGTCAAAACTGTTTAAACTTCACAGCGCAAATAATACAAAAAAAAAAAACTTTTAAAACTGCTTCTGTCATGTGTGACATCTCTCAACTTCCCATTTAAATAAGAGCAGAACATCTGTGTGGTGTAGAAGAGTGAGAATTATGTTATAAACAGAGATGGCTGCCCTTACACACAGTTATTCTCTACTGTTTGAGTTTCGGTACAGGCAGGAATTGTAGGTGGAGGAGTGAATGACCAGCACTCTCTTCTACCCTCAATACCACGACTGAGGTGAGACCCTTGAGCAAAACATCGGACCCCCAAATGTTCCCGGGCACCACCGCACAAATGGCTGCCCACTGCTCCGGGTGTGTGTTCACGGTGTGTTTGTGTGTGTGTGCGCACTCAGCTGGATAAAATTCAGAGCACAAATTCCAAGTATGGGACACTTTCACTTCACTTCTAGTGGCACATACAACATCAGGCTCCGTATATAAAGAACAATCACCTGCTGTTTGATTTGTGTCTGATCATCAGAGGACAGTAAAAACATTGTGATGATGGTCGCTGTGGTGTCTTCTAGGAATAAGAGCAGTGTAAAATACTGTGATTAAATTGACTCTCTCTGAATGACATTTAAGAGCTGCTGCAGTGGAGGGGAAATTTTCAGTGATTAACCGCTCAAATCTGGGTCTGAGAAGACTTGGAATAAAGTGCAATGTCTAGTTACTTTGGGATTGGTATCCCTAGGAAGAAACCTAACGAAGAATAAGTATAGCTGCTGTTCATTACATTTCAAACAAAATATAATCATGTGCATTTAATCCAAAACATATTAAAAAGTACAAAGTTATGTACAAACTATAGTACAAAATCATGAGATGAATTATGTGAATGCTTAGCTGAACATATACATCTTAATCTAGATTTAAACAGAGATTGTGTCTGAGGCCTGAACATTATCAGGAAGGCTATTCCAGAATCCAGGAGCCAAATGTGAAAACGCTCTACCTCCTTCAGTGGACTTTGCAATTTTAGGTACTAACAGAATTCCAGAGTTTTGTGACCTTAAAGAGCTTGATGGATGGATTGTAGTGTGATAATTTACAGTAGGTAAACCAGTAAAACCCAACCATTTGTGGCTGTCTATTAAGTGGCTTTTGAACAGTTTCTGAAATGTTTTTATTCACCAGACAAATAGGTTGCCATATAGACAGAGTCTAATGCTTACAATTGTGAACACTCACCTGCCGTCACGGACGCCAGCACTCTGAACACCAGCAGGGATGAGAGAATTCTCAGAATCCATTAGCACGTGCTAGAAAACACTTTTCAGGGTATTTCCATCTGAGAACAGCTGTCTAATATTTAGTCTGAGCCAAAGCCATTTAACCCTCAGAGGCCTTGGTCCTTACATACACATTATTTCCCCTATAAATGTATATCAGTCAGACCTCACATAACAGATACCAAAAAATGATGAGCATATGAATACAATGGTCAATCAGATTTCATCAGTCTTTCTTTAAATTGTATTCATTTCACAATACATTGTTTCAAAGCAACTTCAAAGTAGAAAGTCATGCTATTACATCTATACTGCCTTAAGGCTTTAACAGCAAGCAATTTTAGGGCTAGGCGATATGACAGTACAGGTAACATCTAACTGTATTGAATTTATTATTTTATCTAGCAGATATACAGTTGTGCTCATAGGTTTACCTATACTGAGGACAACTGAGGGACTCGTACACAACTATTACAAAAGGTGAAACCTTTTACTGATGCCCAAGAAGGAAACACGATGCATTAAGATTCGAATGATGTAAACTTTTTGAAGGGGATGATCACAGCAAATTGTACTTAATTTTTCTTCTGGGAAACACAAGTATTTTATGGAGTTTCTAAAAGGCAGTACTAAATGAAGAAAATATATATATAATCTATAAAACAAAAATAAATAAATAAATAAAATGCAGTTTTCCCTCTTGGAGTATGTAAACTTCTGAGTAGAACTGAAGAGCAATCAACAACAATCATGATTTTGATGTCAAAGGCAATTATCTGCCATTACGATTGTTGTCATTCATGCAAATGCGATCAACGCTTTTTGAACATGAAGAGGTAGAGATGTTCAGATCTTGATTCTCCAGCAGTCATGAAAACACATGATCCTGTTCTGCGAGACACATTAGTATAACATCAATACCTGCTTACAGGAGTCCATATAAATTTGATTTTCCTCATGTCAAATAAAAAGCTTCATTCTCTGTGATTCACACAGTGAACGCTTTCCATACAGTGCATCCAGTGAAACCTAATAGGACACACAAATTGACACTTACATGTTCTTCTATTATGTAAGCCTTTTTGCACATTTGATATTTTAAAATGATTGTACAAATGATTAGTCTTTTTAGTCGATGTAACTGGATAACAGAAAATAAACATCTTCATGATGATCACAAACTGATATAATCCAGTATAAACTGTCTAGAAGTCTCACTGTTCTCTAAGACTTCAGTCACTATGACAGAGAATACAAGCTTCTAGGATTCGCTGGTGGGATTTGGCATCCAGCCAGCGACACCTTGGAAACGCTTAAAAGAGCAAGCGGCCTCCTGAAACTCAACCCTCAAATCCTCTTAAACACCCTAATGGTTCCTGACGATTCTATTAATGCTGCACTCTTGCTGTTACACGGCTGGAGGAGCCACTTTAACTGCAATCCACGGCCAAAAGACGCTGCCAAGTACCTGCGTTAGTGATGCAAGCTCAGTCAGCAAGGCTTTCATTTCCAAAGACAAACATCCAGCTTTACTCTTCTATGCTTTCTTTGTGCTCAGAAGTGCAGCGTTGCCTCCAGCTCTCTCAGTACCAGTGTCGATCTCTCTCAACAACTCTCACTATCAAATACACACTTTTTTTTAAAACATCAGATTAGTTCATCTAAACAAAGCTAGTCGATTTGGTCAGTCAAAATTTTAAATACATTTTAGCATTTCTTTGTAAACAAACTTTGTAAACGTACAAAGTCACAATCTGTGTACCATTAAAAGCAGTTTTACTAAGATTACACATTTCACGCGACTCTAGGTTGACCCAAAGTGCTGTACAAAGAGCTACAGTAAAAAACCAAAAATAAAAAACAAACAATACAACACACAACATTACACCCTTACATCAAAACAGGAACTATGCCTCATTAAAGGCTACAGAAAAAAAGGTGTTCTTTAAGTAAATGCTTAAAATATGACAAGGAAGATACAGTTCTGATAGAAGCAGGCAAACTGTTCCAGAGATTGGGGCCTGCAACAGCGAAGGCTCGATCACCTCTACGTTGTAGCCTTGTTCTTGGAACAATAAGGAGGCCAGAACTACAAGATCTTAAGGCTCTGGTAGGATTGTAGTTTAAACAGGCTTCTGCAAGGTAAGATGGAGCCAGATTGTGTAATGATTTAAAAACAAAAGTTAGAACTTTAAAGATAATTCTATACTTGACTGGTAGCCAATTTAAAAAGATTAAAATGGGCGTGGCATGATCGAAGCTTCGCCTGCCAGTCAGCAGCCTAGCGGCAGCTGATTAGAGCAGCAGCAAGTGTGTGTGGTTGCCATGCCAACCATATACATTGCAAGCGAATTACATGTAAAGGCTGCGCTGTCTATTTTTGCTGCGCCCGCAATAAACACATTTAAACATGTTTGCCAACAGAATTGCTAAGTAGATTTTAAGTAAATCAGTGAGTGAATTACCCACTGCTTTAAAACAGATATTTGTTGGACATTATTCAAGTTAAACGCACAAAAGCAGGCACACAAACACATTTAGTAACGTTAAATCTTACTGAAAATGGCCGATTAAGCAGTTTATATTCTGAAATCTATTTCTAGGTTTTGTTCTGTGTGCATTCATTCAATTACATTTGGATGTCATGCAACAGGCAAGCAGTAATAATAGGCTAATATCCGCCAAAATGCAGATTCGTCACACGACAACTTCTTACGCAAATGAGATTGGGAAAGCCATTAGTAAGTTTGATTTTATTTATTAATTTATTTACAATAAATAACAGTAAAATATATTAAAATAACTACATTATGTGCATATTTACTTTTGAGTTGAAAACATTATTAATTAACAAATATTTAGTAAAAACTTTCAATCATTAGATTAGGGGGGGGCAAGGCCCCTCTGGCCGGAGATAGCATATTAGTCAAGAAGGGGGAAAATGTAATTTACTGAGAAATCAATTTCTGTATGTTCTTGTTCCATTTCATCAGGTAAAAAAAAAGCAACATTTCACCTATAATTCAGAGCCTTAATGACATGGAATTTAATCAAATAATACAATTATTGGTTAAAGCAATCTGTACCATTGCTAATAACCGCACTGCAGGCAAAATGAAAAGAAGTGCATGTTAAAGCGAGTCACACGCTGTGACGATGTCATCATAAAAATAAATAAATTAGCATCTATTCACTTCTTTTAAATCCATTACTCTTCAACATCAGAAATGTCTTTCATCACCAGTACTGTGACAGTGAGTACTAATCACCATTCATGCTCATGGTTCATGGCAAATCAATCATAACTTTAAATGCATGGAGCATTAGTAAATATTTATGTAGTTCCTGTCATTTGGTTGGTTACGGTGCAAGTCCAGCCCTCGGATTTACCTTTATTAGGTGATGACGTCCGTTTGGCAAGATGGCGGCGGCTAAGGGGCAAGCAGTATCTCGCGAAGCTCCCTTTGAAGATTCACGCGGCATTTCTGTTGTTTTACCCGCGTTGAAAGTTAAGTCCGTCGGCAATTTATAGCGATCCAACAACTTCTCACTTCCTGGATTACTAATCACTTCATCACACTTTGCTGTGTGCCAAGCAGATTGTTGTTTAAACGCTGCCGGGATGCCGTCGAGCAAGTGTGTACTCTGACATGGACTGACGGATCGGGAGTCTGAAAACTATCACTCTCAACGCTCAAGGAGTTACAGAGTCACGGAATCAAGGTTGTGAGTAAAATACAGCGGCTGTGGATACTGCTGACTATTGACTGATAATATTATTATTATTATCCTTTTTCTTTTGGCCACCTTGACTATTGGGAGTTCATTTTTGCTGATGATTAACAGAAACTGAACTGAATGTTTGGGTTTGAACTGATCTATTTTTCTTGGCTGGACTACATTGCTTATATTGTGGACAATTTCTAATGAACTGATTGCTCTCCTTTTCGGTCTTTATTATGCTTGGTCTGACTTGATGAATTTTGCATCTTGAATATACAGATCTGAAAACTGAAAAAGGTGATTTATTGTGTTCAATGTTTTTTTTTTTTTTTATTTTGAAAATTTATGAATTTCCTAACTCACAAATTTAAGGGTATGTGGCAATTTAGATGCACATAACCTTTGTAAGTTTCTTGACTGACTTGACAAGTTTAGTTTGACTAAACGACAGAAACTCTGTCTGGCGCCCCAGTAATTAAAAAAATAATAATTTATTCAACCAATCGCAGGAAACGTTACATAAAAAATGGCACCCCACACAGGACCCGAAAAATTATTATAACTTGTGAGTAGTTGTGAGAGGGAAATCACACTCAAGGGAACTTTCGCTTCATTGTTTAAAACCATTGAACTGTAGCAAACGGTCCTTTAGACAAAATGGCTGACACTCAAAGTGAGTCATGTCGTGAAATGGAGGGAAATGGCAATCAACCCACTAACAAAGCCTTGAAAGATGATCCTGTGGACTTGATGGCTTCTGATCAAAATGAGATTCAAACACTTTTACCCAACTCACTAGAATTCCAGGCTTTTTCAACTCATGATTCGCTGCTGGATATGGATTTAACAGGAAGCTTTGATCTCAGACCCCCATTATCACCCATCTTACAACCCACATTGGGAGATACTGGATTTCAAGACACTCTGACGCTTCAGCAATTGAGTGAAATAATCCAATCACAATATCATTGTCACAGATCAGCCAGGCTCCACCGCCAATCTCTCACAGCAATCACTGTCACCTGAGTTTTAATTC
The DNA here is from genome assembly GCA_039654775.1 of Spinibarbus caldwelli. NCBI lineage: Eukaryota > Metazoa > Chordata > Actinopteri > Cypriniformes > Cyprinidae > Spinibarbus > Spinibarbus caldwelli. Next base: position 76,957 of record CM077243.1, read on the forward strand.
AAACCACCTGTACCTCATCAACTATCAATTAAGCCAGCACTACTTAAGCACATACCTCACCTCAGTCAGTTGTCCGATCTCGCTTACACGAAGTGGACTCACACCTACTCTACCCAGTTACTTACCTCAAGATAGCTTACCTCCTGTCCCTCGTTGGTCCTCCGTGTCTCCTACGTCTGCCTGCCTTCGTCCGTCACCCCAGCTCATCTTCAGTGTTGGCCTGAGGTGTGTGCTCAACCACGTCATCCACGAGTTCCTGGCAAGAAAACCATCATCAGTATATCCTTTGACATTCCATTCTTCCCTGCCTACCCAACTGCTGAATTCTAATAAACATCATTGTGTTATTCCATATCCTCTGTGTCTGGTCTACTTCCCGTAACAGAAGATCGGACCACCAACAGAGTGATTCAGCATGAGTCGGCCAGATCCATTCCAGGAACTCGTGGACAATCTACGACGTGTCCTCACTGTTACACCTCCACCAGCACAAGCCACCACTTCCATATCTACCAGCGCCAGTCCTTCTCCACCGTTGATTGCCAGTCCCATGGCCAGACCAGCGCCATTCTCTGGCGTGGCGGAGGAGTGCAACGGTTTTCTCCTACAATGCTCACTCTATATAGAGAATCAAACTCATCTCTATACCACGGAAAGATCTAAAGTCTCCTTCCTCATTTCACTCCTTTCTGGCAAGGCATTGCAGTGGGCAGAGACGATCTGGGCTCAAGCCGGTAATATTACCCAATCATTCGATAACTTTGTTTCTCATTTCAGAGAAGTCTTTGGACGGCCACACGGTGAGCCCACCGCAAGTGATCAGCTTTAATCACCTTCGGCAGGGTTCTCAGCCCATCAAGGAGTATGCATTGAGGTTCAGAACGCTCGCAGCTGCCAGCAGTTGGAATGAACGCTCATTGATCACCGCTTATCGCCAAGGATTAGAGCCCAGACTTTGCTTGCAGATGGCCAGCTACAATGACAACTTCAGCTTGGAGACTATGATTCAACAGTCCCTTCATTGCTCTTCACGCATGCAATCATGCTTCTACGAACAAACCTCTTTGAACCGTTGCACTCTCTCATACGTCACCCAAAGACCCCTTTCCCTCCAGAACCAGAATCAGAACCCATGCAAACTGAGGCAATGCGGTTGGCACCCGCAGAGCGGCAGAGGCAACTATCTAAGGGATTGTGTCTGTACTGTGGCGGTGGAGGGCATGTGATCTCTTCATGCCCCACTCGTCCACCGCGCCTACTGGTGAGTTCTATCCAGCCTGTTCCCCAGAACATGTCTCCACTCACTATTGTGGTAACGCTTATTACTCCCCATATCTCTCTTCCAGTTCATGCCCTCCTCAACTCGGGATCAGCCGGGAGCTTCATATCTGGGAGCCTCTGCCGCCAGCTCAAGATCCCTACAGCGGTCAACCCAAAGACCTACCACATCCAATCCATAACTGGAAAGACTCTCAGCCGTCATAATGTCAGGTACCTTGCTGGTCCTATAACCCTACGTGTAGGCCATCTACACAAGGAGAACATTCAACTTCTGGTTCTGGAGGAGGCCAACACTGACATCATTCTTGGCCGTCCGTGGTTCGCAGTACATGAACCTCAAATAGCCTGGCGTACAGGAGACGTCCTGAAGTGGGGCGACCAGTGCTTCCCAGATTGCTTCCCAAAGTCTGCCACGACCATCTCCACCTGCTAAGCCTATCCTCTCTCTTAATGCCACGTCCATCGAGAGTCCTGTAGACCAGCAGTCTGTGGATATTCCCGAATACTACTCCCACTTCAGTGACGTCTTTTGCCCGAAGAAGGCCACTCAACTACCTCCACACCGGCCATGGGACTGCGCGACAGATCTGCTAGCGGGTGAGTCAGTGCCCAAAGGGAAAATCTATCCCCTGTCACTCCCAGAGCAAAAGGCCATGGAGGAGTATATAGAAGAGGCTCTCCAACAGGGTTACATCCACCCTTCTACCTCCCCTGCTGCTTCTAGTTTCTTTTTTGTGGCCAAGAAGGACGGAGGCTTGCGGCCCTGTATCGATTACCGATCACGGAATAATATTACAGTGAAATTTCGTTATCCACTTCCTCTCGTCCCTGCAGCCCTGGAACATCTCCGTGGTGTCACTATCTTCACCAAGCTGGACCTCCGCAGCGCGTACAACCTCATCCGAATACGTGAGGGGGACGAGTGGAAGACTGCCTTCGTGACCCCTACGAATATTTGGTTATGCCGTACGGCCTAGTCAACGCCCCCTCCGTATTTCAGGACTTCATGCACGAGGTGCTCCGGGAGTACCTCCATCGCTTCGTCTTGGTATACATCAATGATATCCTCATCTACTCTCGGAGCCTGGCCGAACATCTCTACCACGTTGCGGAGGTCCTTCAACGTCTGCAGCAGCTCCGCCTCTTCCTCAAAGCTGAGAAATGCTCATTTCCTCAACCATCCGTACAATTCCTGAGTTATCATATTGACAGTAGTGGTATTCGGATGGACGAGGGGAAGGTGGAGGCCATTAAGACCTGGCCACAACCATCAAAGAACTCCAACGCTTCCTGAGATTCTCCAACTTCTACCGCCGCTTCATACAGAACTACAGTACCCTTACCAATCCACTCACGAACTTACTCCGCAACAAGCCCAAGTCTCTGTCCTGGTCCATAGCCACCAAGGAAGCTTTTGAGAAGTTAAAGACGTCTTTCACACAAGCTCCCATCCTCGTTCATCCAGATCCAGAAAGACCCTTCATTGTTGAAGTAGATGCTTCCACCACGGGTGTGGGTGCCATCCTTTCCCAGCAGCAGGGGAATCAATCTAGACTCCATCCATGCGCCGCCTTCTCCCGAAAACTCAGCCCGGCGGAACGTAACTATGACATCGGCAACTGGGAACTCCTAGCTATTAAGCTGGCCCTTGAGGAGTGGAGACACTGGCTTGAGGGAGCCAAACACCCATTCACCATTCTTACGGATCATAAGAACCTGCAATATCTAAGGGAAGCTAAGAGGCTCAACCCCTGACAAGCATACTGGGCACTATTCTTCACACGCTTCAATTTCAAGATCACCTATCACCCAGGTCCCAAAAACATCAAAGCCGATGCCCTATCATGACTTCATGCTCCTGAGAAAGAGGACCCACCTAATTCCATCATCTCAGAAAGTATGTTTGTCTGCCCCATCCAATGGAATCCAGAATCTGCCCCCTCTTCCAATGTCTCCACGGCCATCCCGCCGGGCTGTCCACCAGATGCACAATATGTTCCTCGACTTCAACGCACTCAATTCATCCATTCAGCACATTCCTCATTGGGCACTGGCCACCCTGGGGCCAACGCGACCCTCTCGCTACTAAAGGACCATTACTGGTGGCCGAACATGGCTAGGGAGGTGAGAAGGTTCTTCCAGGGTTGTGAAGAGTGTGCCATCTCAAAGAGTCCTCGCCATCTTCCAGCTGGTAAACTTCTCCCGCTGCCCATACCCAACCGACCATGGTCACACCTAGGAGTGGATTTCGTCACTGATCTGCCAGCATCCGAAGAAAACACGTGCATCCTGGTCGTTGTGGACAGATTCTCCAAGTCCTGTCGTTTGATCCCACTCAAGGATCTACTCACGGCTATGGAAATGGCGGAGCAAATGTTTAACCATGTGTTCAGATATTTCAGCATTCCCGAAGATATTGTATCCGACTGTAGACCTCAGTTCATTTCCAGAGTATGGAAGAACTTCCTTAAGCTCCTAGGTGTGACTGTTAGTCTATAGTCTGGGTACCATCCGCAGACCAACGGGCAGACGGAGAGAATGATCCAGGAAATCGGACGTTTCCTGCGAACCTTCTGCCACGGCCACCAGCTTTCTTGGAACCAGTTTATTGGCTGGGCCGAGTACGCCCAGAATTCCCTTCATCAACAATCCACTGGACTCACTCCCTTCCAGTGCGTGCTCGGTTTCCAGCCACCTTTGTTCCCCTGGGATGGGGAACCATCAGATGTACCTGCAGTGGATTACTGGTTCCGAGAGAGCGAGAGGGTCTGGGACGAAGCTCACCACCATCTTCGACGAGCTATGGGCAGGAGCAAATTGACAGCAGACCTTTGACGATCCGACTCTCCTCCTTACCAACCTGGTCAGAAGGTCTGGCTGTCCACACGGGACATCAGATTGCGTCTACCCTGTAAGAAGCTCGCTCCCAGATACGTTGGCGCCTTCGTCATCCAGAAGCAGATCAACCCGGTCACGTTTCAACTCAAACTACCCCCTCAATACAGGATTCACCCCACCTTCCACGTCTCACTTCTCAAACCTTATCACTCTCCTGTCTCTCCATCCACAGAGCCTGGCCCGATCACGGAACCCCCTCTCCCACTGATTCTGGAGGATGGAGCGGTCTACGAGGTCAGAACCATCTTGGATTCCCAAAGCCGTGGTGGTCGGCTGGAATACCTTGTAAATTGGGAGGGGTATGGACCAGAGGAGAGGTCATGGATTCCCAGAGACGACATCCTGGATCCAGCTCTAATGGAGGATTTCCACTCGAACTTCCCCAATCGCCCAGCGCCCAGGACCAGAGGTAGACCACCACGTCGTGGAGAGGGGAGTAATGTCACAGATCAGCCAGGCTCCACCGCCAATCTCTCACAGCGATCACTGTCACCTGAGTTTTAACTCAAACCACCTGCACCTCATCAACTATCAATTAAGCCAGCACTACTTAAGCACATACCTCACCTCAGTCAGTTGTCCGATCTCGCTTACACGAAGTGGACTCACACCTACTTTACCCAGTTACTCACCTCAAGATAGCTTACCACCTGTTCCTGTTCCTCGTTGGTCCTCCGAGTCTCCTACGTCTGCCTGCCTTCGTCCGTCACCCCAGCTCATCTTCGGTGTTGGCCCGAGGTGTGTGCTCAACCACGTCATCCACGAGTTCCTGGCAAGAAAACCATCATCAGTATATCCTTTGACATTCTAAGTACTCACCATTCTTCCCTGCCTACCCGACTGCTGAATTCTAATAAACATCACTGTGTTATTCCATATCCTCTGTGTCTGGTCTACTTCCCATAACAATCATAGTTTGAAGGACACATTTTTAACAGAAATGGGAGTGTTAAAGCAGATTGTAGATACTTTCACTGTGAATGTGAATGCTGCATCTGAAAAACAAACAACCGAAATGAAACCGCTAATGAGTAATCAGTTTGAATATTTCAGAAAGGAGTTCAATAACATGTTGCATTGGCGACTTAAAAACAAAAAACAAAAAAAAAAAACCATTCGGAGGTACTGAAGGATTTCAATGCTGTTATGGAACCAATGGCTGCTACATTGGATCTTATTCAAAAGGCAACTGATCAATGCACTCATCAAATTGACACCTTTGTTGCTGGGTCAAGTTCAAATAAAACTTTATAAACTGAATTGCATCAGTGTACGCAACATCTTCAACAATTAACTCTGGACATGGAAGTTTTTAAATTACCGCAGCAGAATTTCATGAAAGCAAATCCTTACGTGCAAACAATTCTCTTCCCATCTTCTAATTTGGCGGAAATTCCAGTGGTGAATCCCAGGTTGCAGCGACTTCATTCTACACTGCAATATGGATCGGGTGATTCTGAGTTTAATCTGGCTATTGAATTGGCTACCACCACTGTGGAAGGTAGAGGATGTTTTCTGGGAAAACAGCCCATTAAAATCCAGTTCCCTTGCTTTGGTCGTCTAGAAGATTGTGATGATCCTCTGATTTTTCCTGGAGAAATGTTATGATTTCATGGCTCTCAATCCACCTTCAGATGAAGAATTAATAGCAACACTCAGGAATGTGCTCCATGGAACCGCTAGAGACTGGTGGGATGTTGCTCGACTTGAAACAAACACTTGGCAGGAGTTTGAATCCAAGTTTCTTTCTGCTTTCTTGTCAGAAGACTATGAAGATGAGTTAGCGAAGAGAGTAAGAACGCGTGTACAGCAAGAAGGTGAGAGTATAAGAGATTTTGCTTACATGTACCGAGCTCTGTGCAAACGCTGGAAGCCACATTGCAGAGGAGGAAGTCATAAAGTTAATCCTGAAGAACATTAATCCTCAGATGACCAGTCAACTTCGCAGTAACGGGGTTACTACTGTAGATGGTTTAGTCCGTCTGGGACAGCAACTGGAAAAAGACAAGGAAAACCAGCTACAATATGAACAACAGAAAAAAAAAAAAACTTGGAAACCCAGAGTAAATCATCCTGCTTCTGTTCAGCTGAGTACCCCATTGTCAGCTTCAGCTCCAGCACCAGATATTTCTAAAAAACCCTTCTGTTGGCGGTGTAAAGGCTCTCATTCTCCAGCTTCATGTCCTCAGAATGGTTCTGGTAAGAATAAAAACTACAAAGGACAGCAAAGTTCTGTTAAAAGTAACTCTGGAAAACATCCTACTGTTAGCACCGTCACTCACATGGAGTCTGTGTACTCACCTACCCATCCCTTTTCATCATCTCTTCCTCAACAGTTGATTGTATCTGTAAGTATTGACTCTTGGAAAGGCCATGCCTTGGTCGACACAGGATCTTCATATACCTTGCTAAATGAGAAATTGTGGTTAACCATGGGTTATCACACGCAACAACTCAAACCCTGGACAGAGGGTCCTATTTATTTGGCTGATGGAGGAGCCAGACAGCCATTAGGATGGGGTGAAGTTCAACTTGCAGTACAAACATTAACAGTAACTTTACCTGTGGTTGTTCTGGCCTCCCAGATGCTGGCCTTTCCTGTTGTGCTGGGTTTAGATGATCTCTTCTTCAGTGGTCTGCAAATGGATATCAGGAATAATGTCTACTGGTTTCAGCCTGATTAGAAATATTCCTTTCTGAAAAATGTTTTTGTTCATGATTGGCATAATTCCTCACCTCTGGCTCTCTTTTCTGCTCTTCCCCCTGGTATTATAAAGGAAGAATCATATTTTCTGCATGTGGCATGTCAAAACACCTGGCTTGATGAAAGAGGAAAGGAACGTTTTCTAAGACAACTTCAGCAGAATTCAGATGTCTGCACAGATGTCCTTGGAAAAACAAGTGTTTTGACCCAGCAGATTTATGTTACTCAAGACATACCCATAAAACAAAAGCCATACCGCGTCTCCCCAACTAAACAGAAGGTCATCAAGCAGCTCATTGATGAGATGACAGATGCTGATGTTATTGAGCCTTCCTCTTCAGCATGGGCCTCTCCTGTGGTCCTGATTCCCAAGAAAACTGGTGGTTATTGTTTCTGTGTGGATTACCGAAAGCTAAATTCAGTATGTCAGTCAGATGCTTATCCATTACCTACTATCCAAGAAATTCTTGAATCCTTAAATGGTGCTGTTGTGTTTTCCACCCTGGACCTCAACAGTGGATACTGGCAGGTTCAGATGGAGAAGGACAGTGAAGATAAAACTGCCTTCATCTGCAGTCAGGGGCTATTTCATTTTAAGGTCATGGCTTTCGGCCTTAAAAATGCACCAGCAACCTTTCAAAGGTTGATGGAGAGAGTCCTGTGAGGGTTGCAAAGAAAAAACTGTTTTGTTTACCTGGACGATATAATCATTTATTCTCCATCAGTGGAACAGCACTTTTTGGACATCCAGGCTGTTTTGGATAAATCGAAAGAGGCTCACCTGACTGTTAACATGAAGAAAACACACTTCTTTAGGACATCTCTGAAGTTTCTTGGCCACATTGTGTCTGCTGAAGGAATCCAGGCAGATCCTGAAAAAAACAGAACTGTTCAAAAATTTCCTGTGCCAAAGAACATCAAAGTTGTCCAGCGATTTCTAGGCATGGCCGGCTGGTATCATCGGTTTGTACCCCATTTTTCTTAGGTGGCTGAACCTTTGAATGCCTTAAAAAGGAAAGGTGCTAAATTCTTATGGACTTCACATTGTCAAGATTCCTTCAACACCCTTAAACAGCTCCTGGTGTCTCCACCTGTGCTTGGACATCCTAATCTGAATTTGCCTTTTGTTGTCTATACCGATGCAAGTGAGGTAGGCTTGGGAGCAGTCCTGGTGCAGCAAACTGGGCTGGGCACAGAGGAAGTCCTTGCATATGCCAGTCAAACCTTGAATCAGGCAGAAAGAAATTATACCACAACTGAGCAGGAATGTTTGGCTGTTGTATGGGCTCTTGAAAAATGGAGGTACTACCTGGAAGGAAAGTTCTTCACTGTCGTTACTGACCACTCTTCCTTGATGTGGATCTTCAAAACTCAGAAGCCTAATACTCGGTTAATTCGGTGGGCACTTCGACTCCAGGAATTTAATTTCACCGTGGAGTATCGGAAGGGGAAGTACAATACAGTCCCTGATGCTCTGTCTAGAGCTCCTTTGGACATCAGGGAACCAGGAGTTCTAACTTGTTCCACGGTTTTATCCCTGAAGTCCAAATCGGAGAAAACTGAGCACCTGCCCCTGCCAGTCACAGATTATGACATCTGGAAAGCACAACAGACAGACTCAGACATTCAAAATCTGTATGAACAGATAGTGCAGTTGGGAGAAGTCACTGTTAATTCCTCTACAAAATTTACCACACTAGAGGACAAAGTTTACAGAGTTGTCCAGTTCCCACACAAAACTGTGTACCAACTGTATATACCAAAGGCTCTTCGATCTCAACTACTCCAGTCTCTTCACGAAGACCCTCTTGCTGGTCATCTCGGCCAGTTCAAAACCTGCAAGAGACTTCAAGCTTTGGTGTACTGGCCAAACTTAAATCAAAATGTCAAAGAGTTTGTGCAGAATTGTCATATTTGCCAGCTCTACAAGCCAGAATGTCGTAAACCGCCTGGTTCTCTGCAACAAACCATTGTACAACGGCCATGGGAGATGCTTGGAGTAGACTTAATGAGTCCATTTCCCAGGAGTTCATCACATCAAGTCCAGTCTCCCAAACACGCTGGACCCATTCCAGTTTGCATACTATCCAAACCGTTCCACGGACGATGCAATATCCACCACTCTCCACCTAGCTCTTACTCACCTGGAACAGAAAGACTCCTATGTAAGAATGCTGTTCATTGACTTCAGCTCAGCATTCAACACAATAATCCCACAACAGCTCATCCACAAACTAAACCTGCTGGGCCTTAACACCTCCCTCTGTAATTGGATCCTGGACTTTTTAACTGCAAGACCTCAGTCAGTCCGTGTCGGCCACAACACCTCCAGCACTACCGCACTGAGCACAGGTGCCCCACAAGGCTGTGTGCTCAGCCCGCTGCTCTTCACACTGCTGACCCACGACTGCACTGCCAAGTCCAGCTCCAACCACATCATCAAGTTACTGATGACACAACTGTGGTAGGCCTCATCAGCAACAACGATGAAACGCACTACAGAGAGGAAGTGGCACAGCTGGCTGAATGGTGTGGTGCTAACAACCTGTCCCTCAATGTGGGTAAGACAAAAGAGGTTGTGATGGACTTCAGGAGAAACTCTGTTGACCACCCCCCACTGACCATCGACGGCTCAACCGTGGAGAGAGTCGGTAGCACTAAATTCCTGGAAGTGCACATCACAGAGGATCTCACCTGGACCACCAACGTCATGTCACTCAACAAGAAGGGACAATAGCACCTCCACTTTCTCCGCCGGCTGAAAAGGGCAAGTCTCGCTCCACCCATCCTCACCACTTTCTACAGGGACACCGTTGAGAGTGTGCTGACCACCTGCATCACATCTGGTATGGGAACTGCAGTGTTGTTGACCGCAAGACCCTACAACTTACAGTGAACACTGCCACAAAGATCATCGGTGCCCCTCTCCCCTCCATCCTGGATATTTTCCTTGCACAATGCTCTAGCAAGGCCTCCAGCATCGTGAAGGACCCCACCCACCTCTCCCACAACCTCTTCCAGCTCCTGCCACCAGGTAAAAGGTACCAGAGTATCAAAGCTCGTTCAGTCAGATTGCTCAACAGCTTCTTTCCCCAGGCTGTGAGAGCTCTTAACTCCAATCTCCCTGTCCCCTTCTGAAACCATGAACACCTCAGCCCCCCAAATCATAAATAACTATTGACAATTTTCCTAAGTGCAATTCTGAGTGTGCTACACACAGGTGAGTGGGCTATACAAACAAACCTGTAGTAACGCACTCGTCCCACTATACTGTATGCAAACTAGACACTTTCTATAAACACTCCCTGCTACAAAGACTCAATAAGATAATATATGTTTACTTGAACATTGCACTACAAAATAATGTTTACTTGAGCATTGCACTACTAATTTTTTTTGCACTATACACTGCTTCCCACAAAACCTCTCTTCTGAACATTTAATGTACAAAATATATATTTTTCTGCACATTTTCATGTACAAATATCTCTTTAGCACAATTTCATGTACAGTATTTATGTAAAGTTCTTGTACAGTCTCAGTTTGTGTATGTGTAGTCAACTAGGTATAGTAATTATAGTATTTATAGTATATGTATAGTCAGATGGTTAAACTGTTGTATAGCTCTATTGTTTTTCCTATATTTGCATTCTTGTATGTTTATCTTATGCTTAACTAGTATGTAGCATCGTGGTTCCTGCGAGACACGACATTTCGTTTCACTATATGTCCACACATGTAGCAGAATGACAATAAAGCTCAACTTGAACTTGAACTAGAACTTAAAGGTGATGAGTAAGTATTATCATATCCCAATGGTATATGGATTTGAAAATGAGAGATTTAGTTGTGAACAGAGCTAATATGATGGCAATGAATGACTTTAGTGAGCCTCAGATCAGTGGCATACAAGCTGTAAGTGCAATTTCGCTGATTTTAGGTAATAACATTTATAACTGATATTTGAAGATGTTTTTGCTGATAAAAAAATTCCTTAATCAGTATTGGATTGTGGTTAACACTTTTTCATCAGTTGCAGCACACAGATCTAAGTAATTGCTTACATTTTTCATATTTTTTTTTTCTGCTGAAGGGACCAATTTTGTCTTCAAAAGGGATCAAATCTTAACTGATTTTAAAACCATGGTAGACCATCGACGTGAAGACAGTTTCAACCAATTTTAGCCTTAAAATCCTCTGAAAACACACACTGGATGATTCGTCCAGACTGCGAGACCACACACACACTTGTTGATTGTAGCCTAGGAACGATTTCACAGTGACACGAGATTCACAGAGACTCGCGAGATCAACTGCTAGCCTTAAGAAGACACACCCAAAGTGTTATTTAACAGTCCTTTCAAAGACTCAGCCTTTGTTTACACACTACTATCAATAAAAAAAATAAAAAAAATAAAAAACTTTAACAATTCATATATATATATATATATATATATATATATATATATATATATATATATATATATATATTTTTTTTTTTTTTTTAAGGGTGACGCGTTAAAAATTGATGCGTTAATATTTTTTTAACGCAAATTAATCGTTTGATAAGGGTTGACCCCAACTTCTTCCCGTCATCACAGCGCGGAAGGTTATCTATCATTGTGTGATGAGGGTACAGTGAGCCAGTGTTGCCAGAGTAACGGCACAAGTGGGCTATTTTGAAAATGCAGTCGCGGGAAAAATTACAGAGCCGCGGGTTGCGTTTTTTTGGGCTACTTTTATAATGTACCGCGGCTGCCCAAAGTGTATATAAACGAATGAAAATTAAAATAGATCCTTTTACTAATGTGTATTATAGTTGGAATGTATACCTGGCAACTTAAGAACGGAGAGGCGGTTATAACATCACAAACAATGTGAGTTTCAGCCAGAGCACGTGTTAAGGCTTTTACACAGCTGAAATAAACATGACAACAGCCTCTATAGATTATATAAGATAATAAACACACGATTACGATAGGATATGGTTTGTATGTGATTTTCTTGAGATGAATGTGTACATCTATGCTAATTTGTGCAGCGATATAAAAGGCTATAAATAACATATTTTAACAACAGTAAACAATCAAATTCCACATGTGATCGCAAAAGGAAGTTATTACAAACACTCGATGGTGGTTTGAAGTGAGTTCTGTGTAAAAGTGTACTATTAATCTCATAAATTGTCTAATGTAGCATGATGTTAATGTTAGCTCTAATGCAGCTGCAGAACAGGTCCAATTCTTCTTAATAATGCATTTTGTCATGATACTTCATGTAAGGTCGCAAGAAAATGTTTTGTTGTATTTATTTAGAAATACTTTTGATAATAGTTGGGTAAATGTATACTTGGATTGAAGTGATGTGGCTTAGTAAACGTTTTATTGTCAGTATAAAGGCTGGTAATGGCTGAATAAAAACAAAAGAATAATGATAAAAGAATAATAAGGATTATGTCTCATACCTGGCGGAGGTGTGAAAGGTTCTGTTTCCTTAAACTAGTTTGTCATGCATTTCTTTATTTCAACACATTTACAGGTAAATCCTAGTATTTTAATTTTGCAATTAATCATGATTAATCATAGTCCAGGACTGTGATTAACGCGATTAAATTTTTTAATCGATTGACAGCACTAATATATATGTGTGTGTGTGTGTGTGTGTGTGTGTGTTTGTTTGTTTGCTTATTTTTTTAAAGGCATTTATATACATTTGTGACAGACTTGGAAAGATACTCAATCTTTGGATAGACAATCCAGGGCTGCGTTTCCCAAAAGCATCGTAAGCTTAAGTACATCGTAGACCCATTGAAACCAATGGAGCTACAATCAATTTAAGCTTACAATGCTTTTGGGAAACGCAGCCTACAAATGTCTTAAAATACATCACTTAAATGTTCAGATGTTCTATCATCGGCATTAATTGCTTTCTCTTGATGTATTGAACTCAAGACACATGCTGACCACAGCAATTGGTAACAGGATTTAACTGATCTGTTTACTCTGGTTGTTACTGGCATAAATTGAATAAATCACATGCGTACATTGTGGCCACAAAAGAGTGCCAGCCGTACTGCATATCGGCCTGATAAGGGTCAAAAATAGCAGCCATCAAATCTTCCTGTAAGCCTTTTAGAACCTCACCCAGATTTATAAAATGCAGAGTCTTCATAAACACGGCTCCTCTCTGCCAAGCCTCTAGGAAGTTCAGATTGAGTGTTTTCCAGTCTAATAGATGAGAAACTCTGATTGGTGTGTTGCCTTTGATTCCTCAATCCCAGCTAATGAAGACCTGGATGGAAAAACATACAACACTATTGTATCAGTTTCAAGATTTGCAGTTAAAATAGAAAATAAGCACACCGATTAAAAACTCAAAATAAAACCATACCCACTAATAAATAAAAGTCAAAAAAAGAGACATTAAGCTAGCAAGAGCTAACACCACAAATGATCACAGCTGAACATCTGAAGAAAACCCCAGCTAGACCAAAACAAATTACTGAGACCAAAAAAAATTATCTAAAACAACTGGGATGTTCTCTTGTTCCTAAACAGACCATCTAAACCATCAGAATACCTGAGCACAGGAACCAACCCTAAACTAAGTCGCCACACAGACAAACATACAGATGGAATTCTGAATTTCTCTTGAATGACAGATGGGCAATGATTTGAGCAATGAACCGATTTTTATTGATTGTCAAATTGTAACCGGTTTATCACCCACCCCTATAAATAGCTTTTATAAAACCTTGCGTCTCGTTCACACTGCAGTTCAAGACAGAGTGATTGTTTGATCTCATTCTGCTGAGACTTCAGTTATTGAGAAGTGACACCTGTATTCAACTCGTCACTCACTCAATCACTGTAATATGAACTGAATGGAATGGAACAGAGCAACTTGTTTATGCAGTAATGTCAACCTTTCTTAAACACTGACAGCTAAAGAAAACAAAGCAACCACTAACAGATGGACATGTCTTGACTAGTGTACATATGTTGATGCAGTCTCTTTCCATTGTAGTTTCTGCCCTGCGGTTGAGGAAACACATACATTACAGTCCAGAGAGAGCAGCTGTTTAAAACCACAGCTTAATGACCATAAAGCACCGCGCCTACATCAACGGCAATTTACTAATAATCACCCAATGAGAATACATCTCTCTTATGATATTACTTTGATCAATTACCATCAAATGGGTTAACCAGAGGTTTTTAACCCTGCTCCCAGAGACTCACTGTCCTGCTGAGTTCAGCTCCAACCCTAATCAAACACACCTGAACCAGCTAATTAAGCTTTTCAGGAACATTTGAAAATACACAGGCAGATGTGCTGAAGCAGGTTGGAAATAAACTTTGCAGGATGGTGGGTCCACAGGAGCAGGTTAGTCAAGTCAAGTCACCATTATTTATATAGCGCTTTTTACAATGCAAATTATGTCAAAGTAGCTTTACAGTATTAAACGCGGAAATAGTGTGTCGTTAAACTGTTTCCATCCAAGTAGTACAATTATTGAAGTAATTTAGGGGAATCACTGGCGTACTTTAGTGCAGTTGTTACTTACTGACTGCAGTGTGAGCGATTTTAAGATATGCCTTGTAAGATAATGTGAACTCAGAAGCTGTCTTACAGAAAGGTTACTTTGTGTAAATATCTATGCCTATACATAAAAACCCTATACAGTACTTTATACAATACAGTGATAAACCGAAAAAATAGCAGAATAAATTATGAATCAATCAGAGGTAGACCACTGGCTTATCTGTAGCTGTGAGCACAATGATCATGCTTCTTGTTAAAATCTGCATTGCAGTCCTCGCTGGTTGAGGCATGATGTGTTCGTAGCTGGTCATTGGGATCTTTTCTGAGGGCTTGTCCAGACGACTTACAGTAAAAGAATGAAATGATAGATACAACAGATGGTGTCTGTGACTGATCGTCTCTTTACATTAAGAACAGATCATTTCATTTTGTTCGATTTCCTTTCGAACTAAAAGAATGCTGAGACACAAAACATACAACAACAACATCCCAAATAAAGCCTCCAAGGAAATTGAATCTGGGTCATCTTCAGAGTTTAGAACAGAAACAAATGATATCTGCACTGTGTGGACAACATTATTGTAACAATCCAACGAGCTGAAATCAAAATGATCTTTAGTAGAAATTCTCTCTGCGTCCTACTTGGAAAGAGTGCAACAGAAACTCACTTACTTGGAAACTGGTGTGGACATTTAAATGCAAGAAATGGGTGACAGTATGATGTCACTTAAACACAGCAGCACCCAGAGAGACTGTTGACAATTTTGCTTCTTCACGTGCCAATCACTACGTCTAAACCGAAAAGAACAAGAATCTATGGTGAAATAACAGCGCAAAACAAGCATATTGATATTTTAATGAAGCTTGTCTCCAACTTACATTATTAACTTCAGGTTTTTCTTCTGGCTTGATCACTGGGGGTTTGTGACACTAATCTTTGTAAAGCAATGAAACAATATGCAATGTGAAAAACAGCACACAGAATAGCTGGCTTTTGTTCGGCAATGTGACATCTGCATGTTTGCAAATTTCAGTGTGTTTTCAGTGAATTTGCATTGGTTTAAACATCAGTGCATGGTTGCAGCACATTACATTCATGCGTGTGACCTTCACACCACGCAAATTAGCCATGCAACAGCCTCAGCTAATGCATCAGGACCTGCAGGACAGACAGAGATCTCAGTTACTGACCTACATCTGACATTTATTCAGATCCCATCAGGCAGTGGCCACAAATACATCATTGGGAAAATCTGCTTTAAATTTTCCCAACATGCACATTCATTTGAGAAACTACAGAGAGTTACAGAGCTCTGTTGACTACAGAGCTAATATGAGCTCGGCCCGGCGGCCCTGATGACAGCTGGCGAGGCAAATAGAATCAGAATCAGAATCAGAATGAGCTTTATTGGCCAGGTATGCTTACACATACGAGGAATTTGTTTTTGTGACAGAAGCTCTACAGTGAAACAGAAAGACAGCAACAGGACAGGGCACAGATAATAAAAGAATAATTTACAAATAGGCAATGTACAAATAGCAAAAACACAATATATAGACAATTATGGTGTACAGGTCTAATATGTGCAAATCTGAAATGAAAAAAATAAGTATGTGTGTTGAATAAATAATAGTGTTGTGTGTTCCACTTTTAATGTCAAGTGTTCATGAGATGGATTGCCTGAGGGAAGAAACTGTTCCTGTGTCTGGTCGTTCTGGTGCTCAGAGCTCTGTAGCGTCGACCAGATGGTAACAGTTCAAAGAGGGAGTGTGCTGGATGTGAGGGGTCCAGAGTGATTTTGCCAGCCCTTTTGCTCACTCTGGATGAGTACAGTTCTTGGAGAGTGGGGAGGGTTGTACCAATGATTCGCTCAGCAGTCCGGACTACCCTCTGTAGTCTTCTGAGGTCAGATTTGGTAGCTGAGCTGAACCAGACAGTTATTGAAGTGCAGAGGACGGATTCAATGATGGCGGAGTAGAACTGATTCAGCAAGTCCTGTGGCAGGTTGAACTTCCTCAGCTGGCGAAGGAAGTACAACCTCTGCTGGGCCTTTTTCACAATGGAGTCTATGTGATTGTCCCACTTCAGGTCCTGGGAGATGGTGGTGCCCAGGAATCTGAATGACTCCACTGCAGTCACAGTGCTGTTCATGATGGTGAGTGGGGGGAGTGCAGAGGGGTTCCTCCTGAAGTCCACGATCATCTCCACAGTTTTGAGCGTGTTGAGCTCCAGGTTGTTAAGACTGCACCAGACAGCCAGCTCCTTAACCTCCTGTCTGTAGGCAGACTCGTCACCGTCCTGGATGAGGCCGATCAGTGTGGTGTCGTCTGCAAACTTCAGGAGCTTGACAGAGGGGTCTTTAGATGTGCAGTCGTTAGTGTACAGGGAGAAGAGCAGTGGGGAGAGAACACAGCCCTGAGGAGCTCCAGTGCTGATCGTACGAGTGCTGGATGTGTATTTTCCCAGCCTCACTAGCTGCTGCCTGTCTGTCAGGAAGCTGGTGATCCACTGACAGACGGAGGTGGGGATGGAGAGCTGAGTTAGTTTGTTCTGAAGGGTGTCCGGGATGATGGTGTTAAAGGCGGAGCTGAAGTCTACGAACAGGATCCTCACATAAGTCCCTGGTCTGTCCAGATGCTGCAGGATGAAGTGCAGTCCCATGTTGACTGCATCATCCACAGACCTGTTTGCTCTGTAGGCAAACTGCAGGGGGTCCAGTAAGGGTCCAGTGGAGGACTTCAGATAAGCCAAAACCAGTCTTTCAAATGACTTCATGACCACAGATGTTAGAGCCACAGGTCTGTAGTCATTAAGTCCAGTAATTTTGGGTTTCTTTGGGACGGGGATGATGGTGGAGCGTTTGAAGCATGAGGGGACTTCGCACAGCTCCAGAGATCTGTTGAAGATCTGTGTGAAGATGGGGGCCAGCTGGTCAGCACAGATTTTTAGGCAGGCTGGTGACACACCGTCTGGGCCTGGTGCTTTCCTTCTTTTGTTCTTCCTGAAGACCTGGCGCACCTCATCTTCGCTGATCTGAATTGCAGGTGTGGGGGAGACGGGGGTTGCTGGAGGTGTGAATGGTTGTGTGAATGGTTGTGTGGAGAGGTGTTCAGGGCGGGTGTGGGGTGTTTTTTCAAACCTGCAATAGAACTCGTTCAGACCGTCTGCCAGGTGTTGATTCTCCAGAGTGCTGGGGGATGGTGACTTGTAACTGGTGATTTCTTTCATACCTTTCCACACTGAAGCAGAATCACTGGAAGAGAATTTTTTCCTTAGCTTGCCGGAATAATTCCTCTTTGCCACTCTGATCTCCTTTTCCAGTGTGTATTTGGCCTGTTTATACAAGACTTTATCCCCCTTTCTGTAAGCATCTTCTTTGGCCTGACGGAGCTGTCTGAGTTTTGCAGTGAACCATGGTTTGTCATTGTTGTAAGTTAGATGAGTCTTGGTAGGAATGCACATATCCTCACAGAAACTGATGTAAGATGTTACAGTCTCTGTGAGCTCATCCAGATCATTTGCGGCAGATTCAAAAACAGTCCAATCAGTAAGGTCGAAACAGGCTTGTAAATCCCACTCTGTTTCATTAGTCCATCTTTTAACAGTTCTTAATACAGGTTTTCCAGATTTGAGTTTTTGCCTGTAGGTCGGTATAAGATGAACCAAACAGTGATCAGAGAGTCCTAAAGCTGCCCGTGGGACAGAGTGATATGCGTCCTTTATCGCTGTGTAGCAGTGATCCAATATATTACTGTCTCTGGTGGGACATGTAACATGCTGTCTGTATTTTGGCAGTTCACGGGAGAGATTTGCTTTATTAAAGTCCCCGAGAATGATTAAAACAGAGTCCGGGTGTTGTTGCTCAGTCTCTGTGATCATATCAGCGAGTTTCTGTAAAGCTGAGCTCACGTGCACTTGCGGAGGAATGTAAACACTCACCAGAATGAACGAGTGAATCTCCCGCGGCGAGTAGAAAGGCTTGCAGTTAATGAAGAGCGTTTCTAGATCTGAACAGCACATCTTCTTTAACACAGTTACATCTGTACACCACCTCTCATTGATGTAAAAGCACGTCCCGCCGCCGCGTGATTTCCCCGTTGATTCTGCCTCACGATCCGCTCTAATCAGCTGAAAGCTTGGAAGATGTAACGCGCTGTCCGGAATGGCGTCGTTCAGCCAGGTTTCCGTGAAACACAGAGCAGCAGAGTTTGAAAAGTCCCTGTTTGTCCGGGAGAGCAGAAGGAGTTCGTCCGTTTTGTTGGGTAGAGAGCGGAGATTCGCCAGATGGATGCTAGGCAACGGCGTTCTAAATCCTCGCTGTCTGAGCTTCACGAGCGCGCCGGCTCGCTTCCCCCGTCTGCGCGTCCTGAAGCGTTTGACCAGAGCTACGGCTCCGCCAACAACAATGTTCAGCAAAATGTCCAAATAATCAAAAACCGGTAAAAGATTCTGTGGTGTGTTCTGCCGAATGTTCAGCAGATCATCCCTGGTAAAACTGACGGTGTTTGAGAAACAAAAAACAGGAAAAACGAACAAAAACAGTACAAACACTGAAGAGCAAAGCACAGTAGCTGCCATTTGCGGCGCCATCTTAGATCGAGATAGCCCAGAGTGCAAACATATAAGGCAATTAGATCACAATTACCCACAACTCTCACCATATGGAGATGAAGCACATGCAATATTTCTTCTCATAAAGCCTGTGGTGAGAGTTACTCCGGCAAGAACATTTACCTTTATATTAAACGAGGGAAACCACTTCAAAACATTATTTAACCATGAGCTGCCGTGAAGCATTTCTCACTGTGACATTCACACGGTCACCCTGCTGTTGTGAATTAATGAATTCTAAGCCCATTTAAGTCATACTGTTGAACAGATCATACATGTAAATCTAAATGTAAAAAAAAAAAAAAAGAAAGAAAAAAAGCTGGTACTGACAAAGAACATTGAAAAAAATAATATGATTGGTAAGTCTTTTTTTCTTCTTTTTTTTTTAGTCAGTTTAATGTAGTTTAAGTTGAAATGACTCACAACCAAACTTAAAAATTATAAATTATATTTAAAAACTTGAGTTCAGTTGCTGCCTTAAATTTTAAAGTTAAAATAGGTGGACATTTTTTACGGTCAACTGCTTGCTTAGAAAGTTGTGCCTGACTAACAGGTAAAGCAACCAACCAGTAACAGACTGGCCTGGAAAAACACAGAAATTATTTCACAAAAGTGATTCACTCACAGAGCAAAATAAACAGGTGTGTATATCTATAATTTTCTTGCTACTCAGCACCTCTGGTTCTTCCTCAGCCCTGCTCATTATATCAGCATTTAAACAGGATAACACTTATTTAAGCCTGTGTAAACTGACTTCCAAAAGTTGAGCAATCTGATCTGAGCTTGCGGTTTTCACAAACTTTTTATTTTGGTGTGGAAATGAGCAATCCAACATAACCAGTATGTTTCATAATCACTAACATCACTTCAGCCAAGGCTCTTCCTCAGTGTTTTCCCTGCTATATCGGAGCTGTAATTGGACAGACACTGCTTTGAAGCACACTTCTTTTCAGCCAGTTTACTATGAAGGTATTTTTGGTGCAAAAAAACTGAGCGTCCGTGACCGCGGAATTTGTAGTTGTAGAGAATAGCCACACATGTACCACACATCAGTAAATTTGAAGCCACAGACAAAAGTTGCAAACTTGTAGATTTTTTTCTCTCTCCCACAAACAGAACACAAGAGTTACACCTTCTCGAATCCTTCATTGCAGATACACAAATCAAGAAACTCGTACGCTCACATGTTTTGCTACTATTGCTGCAGTGAATATGGTGCAAAACACATTCACACACCTGCATCAAAAATGTTAAGTCGTGGACGAATTTTGTACATCTGCAAATCAGTATGTGAATACTTGCAATGAGATTTGCACACTTGTAGAATGTTTTCATATATATATATATATATATATATATATATATAAAATATAAAAAAAATTTCTTGGATGCTTTTTCTAGCACAAACACAAGTGCATAACGACAACAGCTTGAATCTGCTGCTATGAGTCTCAAACGCTGTTTTTCAACTGCAAATGACAAGTTTTGTGCGCTCTCCCTTTTGCACCACATATCTATGTGATAAATGGAGTAAAAGTGATTTGTGCATCTGTAGAGGCAGCAGCGGCCACTCTTCAGAGATCAGAGAATTTTGGCCAATCAGAAGAGCTAGTTTGGGTGCCTATCAGCAAGGAGGAAAAAAAAAAAAAAGCTCTAGTTTTTTATGGACTCTTTAATAGGCCAATCTATAGACTCTTTGGCATCAGTCCAAGTGCGTATGTGTTATCGCATGCTATGGTCTGTGACAATCGCGATGGCGCCGCACATGGCAGCCACTGTGCTTAGCTCTCCAGTTGTTTTAGTGTTTTTGTTAGTTTTTCCTGTTTTTTGTTTTGCAAACACGATCAGTTTTACCAGGGAAGAACTGCTGAACATTCAGCAGAACACACCACAAAATCTTCTACCGGTTTTCAAGTATTCGGACGTTTTGCTGAACGTTATAGTTGGCGGAGCTGATCAAACGCTTCAGGACGCGCAGACGGAGGAAGCGAGCCGGCGCGCTCGTGAAGCTCAGACGGCGCGGATTTAGAACGGTGTTGCCTAGCATCCATCTGGCGAATCTCCGCTCTCTACCCAACAAAACGGACGAACTCCTTCTGCTCTCCCGGACAAACAGGGACTTTTCAAACTCTGCTGCTCTGTGTTTCACGGAAACCTGAACGACGCCATACCGGACAGCGCGTTACATCTTCCGAGCTTTCAGCTGTTTAGAGCGGATCGCGAGGCAGAATCAACGGGGAAATCGCGCGGCGGCGGAACGTGCTTTTACATCAATGAAAAGTGGTGTACAGATGTAACTGTGTTAAAGAAGATGTGCTGTTCTGATCTAGAAACGCTCTTCATTAACTGCAAGCCTTTCTACTCGCCGCAGGAGATTCACTCGTTCATTCTCGTGAGTGTTTACATTCCTCCGCAAGTGCACGTGAGCTCCGCTTTACAGAAACTAGCTGATCAGATCACAGAGACAGAACAACAACACCCAGACTCTGTTTTAATCATTCTTGGGGACTTTAATAAAGCCAATCTCTCCCGTGAACTCCCAAAATACAGACAGCACATCACATGTCCCACCAGAGACAGAAATATACTGGATCACTGTTACACAGCGATAAAGGAGGCATATCACTCTGTTCCACGGGCAGCTTTAGGACTCTCTGATCACTGTTTAGTTCATCTCATACCGACCTACAAGCAGAAACTTAAATCAGTTAAACCTGTAGTAAAGACTGTAAAGAGATGGACCAAAGAAACAGAGCGGGTTTTACAAGCCTGTTTCTATTCGACTGATTGGAGTGTTTTTGAAACTGCCACCACCGATCTGGACGAGCTCACAGAGACTGTAACTTCATATATCAGTTACTGTGAGGATATATGCATTCCTACCAGGACTTATTTAACATTCAACAATGACAAGCCATGGTTTACAGCAAAACTCAGACATCTTCGTCAAGCCAAAGAGGATGCCTACAGAAATGGGGATAGAGCCTTGTACAATCAGGCCAGGAACACACTGAACAAGGAGATTAAAGTGGCTAAAAGGACCTATGCAAAAAGGTTAGAAGATCAGTTCACTTCGGATAACCCAGCTTCAGTGTGGAAAGGTCTGAAAGCCATCACCAACTACAAAACACCATCCCCCAGCACTGAGGCGAATCAACAACTTGCTGAAGGCCTGAATGAGTTCTATTGTAGATTCGAAACCCCCCACACCCATTCTGACCATCTCTCTACACAACCGTTAACACCTCCAGCAACCCCCCTCTCCCCCCCTCCTCCACTGCAGATCAGTGAAGATGATGTGCGCCAGGTCTTCAGAAAGAACAAAAGAAGAAAAGCACCAGGCCCAGATGGTGTGACACCAGCCTGTCTGAAAACCTGTGCTGACGAGCTGGCCCCCATCTTTTCACAAATCTTCAATAGATCTCTGGAGTTGTGTGAAGTCCCTGTCTGCTTCAAACACTCCACCATCATCCCCGTCCCAAAGAGCCCCAAGATAACAGGACTTAACGACTACAGACCTGTGGCACTAACGTCGGTCGTCATGAAGTCATTTGAAAAACTGGTTCTGGCTTATCTGAAGGACATCACAGGACCCCTACTGGACCCCCTGCAGTTTGCTTACCGAGCAAACAGGTCCGTGGATGATGCAGTCAACATGGGACTGCATTACCTCCTGCAACACCTGGACAAATCAGGGACTTATGTGAGGATCCTGTTTGTGGACTTCAGCTCGGCCTTCAACACCATCATTCCAACACTCCTCCAGACCAAACTAACCCAGCTCTCTGTTCCTAGCTCTATCTGTCAATGGATCACCAGCTTTCTGACAGATAGGCAACAGCTAGTGAGAATGGGGAAATTCATGTCAAACAGCCGCATCATCAGCACTGGCGCCCCTCAGGGATGTGTTCTCTCCCCACTGCTCTTCTCCCTCTACACCAACGACTGCACCTCTAGAGACCCCTCTGTCAAGCTCCTGAAGTTTGCAGATGACACCACACTCATCGGCCTCATCCAGGATGGTGATGAGTCTGCTTACAGACAGGAGGTTGAGCAGCTGGCTGTCTGGTGCAGTCTAAACAACCTGGAGCTCAACACGCTCAAAACTGTAGAGATGATAGTGGACTTCAGGAGGAACCCCCCTGCTCTCTCCCCACTCACCATCATGAACAGCACTGTGGCAGCAGTGGAGACATTCAAGTTCCTAGGGTCCATCATCTCCCAGGACCTGAAGTGGGACACTCACATTGACTCCATTGTAAAAAAGGCCCAACAAAGGTTGTACTTCCTTCGCCAACTGAGGAAGTTTAACCTGCCACAGGAGCTGCTGAAACGGTTCTACTCAGCCGTCATCGAGTCTGTTCTGTGCACATCAATAACTGTCTGGTTTGGCTCAGCTACAAAATCAGACACCAGAAGATTACAGAGAACGATTCGGACTGCCGAAAGGATTATTGGTGCTCCCCTGCCCACCCTTCAAGAACTGTATACATCCAGAGTGAGGAAAAGAGCTCAGAAAATCACTCTGGATCCCACACATCCAAGCCATCCCCTCTTTGAACTCTTGCCATCTGGTCGGCGCTACAGAGCACCGAATACCAGGACAGCCAGGCACAAGAACAGTTTCTTCCCCCAGGCAATCTATTTAATGAACAGTTAAATGTTCCCCCCATTATGCAATAACAATGTGCAATAATCTAATATACCTGTTACCACCTCCATCTTATCACATCCCTGCTTTTCATTCTATTCTATTCCATTTTATCATCTATAGCACAACTGTACATATCACTTATTTATCTCTCAATTTATTTTTTTAAAAATTTTATTTATATTTACGTGTAATTTTTTTTTTTTTTTATTCTCATATTTTTATTGTCTGTGTGCTGTTGTTGTCTCTGTGTACTGGAAGTTTATGACACAAAAACAAATTCCTTGTATGCACAAGCATACTTGGCAATAAAGCTCATTCTGATTCTGATTCTATCAGCTCTAGCTGTGATTTACTCCACAATTAACCACACGTCAAGATCACAGCAAGATCATCTCTCAATAAAAGGCTTTTGTCCAATATTTCATTTTCTGCCCTGAAACAGTGATATGTGTGTGTGTGTGAGAGAGAGAGCATCTCACTCGTTTTGAGCTGAACTGCCCCCTAATTCAACACGGGACACCTCCACAGGGGGAGAAATCATCTGATTCAGCCAAACCAAAACAAAATCTTATCTCATCTATGCTTGTCGCCCTGGCACTGTACACACATACACACTGCAGTTTACTGCACTTTCCACCCACACTCTCCAAACACTCTTTCTCAGGAAACCTAACTGTCTACCTACCATCACCAGCACTCATTTCATTCTGAAACTTCACCTGCTGATAGTTCATGTCCTGAGATGATCCTGAATGACTTAATCTTTTGATGTTTTTACACTATGTAAAAGAAGAAAAATGCAATAAAAATAGAGTTGCAATTACAAATAAATGATATGAGAAGAGCAGAGCCACCTTTCCCCATGGCTTTATAATAGTTTAAATGACTCTATCAATGATAAATACTGTCTATAAATACCACAATGGAATGAACAGCTTCAGTGTATCATGGAGGGGGAAAAAATCACTTTGAAGACAAATTACACTTGTGAAGAATTGTTTTGTTCTGAGCATCACTTCCCTCAAGGTCATAAAATCAAAGCCTTCCAGAGCTGCTGCAGAGAGAAATGTGTTTCCTTCTCATGCTGACAACAGTCGCTTCTCGAGTACAGATTAACATTCCTGCTGCCTGTTTGTGTTCATCTTGCATAAATTATTGGAAATGTTATGTTCAAATACAATATGACATCAAACGAAATGTTGGTGAAGATAAATGACAGGCCAGTTATTTAAATTAAGTTATATTCGTCACAGTACATTTAACCCACCATTAAAGAGCCATTAAATAATTAATTGCTAGGTTTGTCCTCCCTGCTGAGCAATTAAGTGCAATTAAGATGTTAATACAACCAATGAGTTGATTGCATGTTTTCTGTGTTAGTCTTGTATGTATGAGTTGCTAAACAAGCACTTGAGGCCGATGATTGGCAGCAGACAGATCAGATCTCAGAGACTCATGTTAGTCAGACTCAGATGTGATTCAACACAGAAGCAGCAGTAAGTAAGGTTACAATGTTACAAGATTACATTTATTTCAATAATACATGTCTTCAATAATAATGACAATATTCAGTCAAACAGTCGGTCAATAGTTTCTGAGGATTTTACAGGGAAACCACTGTTACTTCTACTTCAGAATCACAAGAGCTTTTTATTGCTCTTACACAGAAATTGACAGCAGTTGCTAATCCTGGACCAGCACTGAATAAGAAATAGGGAGGGGGGAACTATCATCAAATACAGAAAAATATGAAACGCTTTGTGTTGTAAGGAGCTTCTGTCTATACTCACACATCTTCTTGACACAGAGCAGTCTCATTATTAGGTTTTCAGGTCGTCAGCACTGGAAATGAATGCTGGGAATGATCACTGTGTTCTTTAAACCCTATCAGTGACATTTACTGAGCTCCACGGTGGAAACAAGTGTGCCTGAATCACTTCACAGAACCGCTAAAGAGATCAGAGTATAACAATATACAATAATACAGCATGCGATGGAAATATATTATGGATTTATTTTATTTTTGGTCCATACAACAAACTTCAGTGGGATTCAATATTTTTCTTACCTCAACTTTCTTTAAAATATCCTCTTCTGAACAGCATGAGGTGTGTAAATAATGGCAGAATTTTCATTTGGGGGTGAACTACTCCTTTAACAAAAACATTCATCTTGTTTTATCACACGTTATTAATTCTTTTTAATGTATCATGACTGATCAAGCAAAATTTGAATATGCAGTGATAGTGATTAAATGAAGACAAAATATACATTTATGGGTGAACTCACCTTTCAATGAATCTTCCGAAATGCGCTGATAATGGCACAAAATGAAGAATGTCTATTTTTCTTGGCGCTGTTAGTGAGCAGACAGGAATGATGAGACCAGCGGCTGCTGGGAACATAAACACAAAGAGCCTCTCCAAACCAATCACATCACATGACTGGAAACATGTTTGATGAAAAGAAGCAGGCTTATAGACTACATGTTTACACACTGTTTATGGTTTAATGTTATATTTCAATTTTTTTTTTTTTTTTTTGGCAGTAATTCTTTGAAGTCAACAAACAAGCATTAGAAAATACGAATATGAAAAGTCTTTCATAGTTTAAGTTTTTATGTGTTGAGCTACTTGGTTATACAGTTTAATTAGTTCTCTCTCAGAAGTTCTTATTATATCATTCTTCCTTTTTAAACATGATTTTGTTTCCTTGCAGACCACTATAAACTTGTGTACATCAACCTTATGAAGTGCAGGCTATAAATTTCAAGTGCTTTTGGTTTTCGTGTACAGTCTGCATCAGGTGGTCAGTGAGTGAACTGTGGGTTTGCATCTGAAGCTAAGACTGTGTGTGGGTAGATATTTTTTAAAATGAACAGCACTGTATGTGCAGGCAATGGAAATACAGTTTCATTAAAAAAATAAAAAAATGTAGTTTTATAAGTGTGATAAATTCAGTTTAGCTAGACACAGTGACGCGTGGAGATTCTCAGCAGACGGCTGAGTGACAGAGTTTCTGCCTCCACCTCTCTGTCTTGAGTTGAAAGTCATCCACCCCTCCTGAAAGAGATCTGGAAACACTATTACCTGTGACCAGTTATTAGCTGCTCTGTTTAGCAAATGCCATCTAATTCAAAGAGAAAACAGCTCATCACTGTGTGGAAAGCAGGTGTAATAACTTGTGAAGTCCTGTGCCAATTTTGTTATTTCAGAAAGCTCCTAATGTCATTGTAGTTAACATGCAGTCCCACTCACTGGAACAACATCTCACAGGAAAACGGCCAAGACACCACTGTATACGGCCTGGACAGGGTTCTGTATCCTTTCTATAAAGGGCTTTTAGCACAAAAACAAACCCAGCTGATATAAAGCATCACGAAATGACTTATGTGCTATACAAGCATCTACAGCACAAGTTAAAGAAAAATGTTTACTGCATAAGTAGGCCAGGTATGTCATTTTGTACACTGTTTGATTTCTTGCCAAGTAGCTATTGAAATGTTCTCTAAGATCGTTTTCAGGACTCCATTTTGTCTGTCCCCAAACTCGTACTAGCTCATTCTCACCATGAGATTATACTCCAAACATTCAGCCTCTGGTCATTCTGTTACACCAATGTCTTGAAAATAAGTCTTTCTATCAAAGCCATAGAAACCAAGACAGAACTATGATTTATTTAGAGAGTATGCATTATTTAAAGAAATAGTGCGTATTAAAACCGGCTGTAAATGAATGTCTTAGCGGAAACAGACCATCTGATCACTGTTTTTAGTTTGTGTGTACTTGAGTCAAAGAAGAAAGGTAAGCTTTCTGACAGAGAAGGCAGGACCATGGACACCACGGTAAGCTTGGAAAATTATACACTGGATAAAAAGTAAAAATTGCAGATAACTTCTGAAACCCAGCTGAAACAGAGACAGGAATGATTGGCAGAGGCAATAGTTTGCTTGGAAGGCTCTAAAATGGGCCATCTATGTTTCAAAGGCAGTGTGTTTGTTTGTGCAGAGGGGGGTGGTTCACTCATACTCACATAACCAAGTGAAACGCAGCCTCGCTAAGCTGGATGTGCATGCTATATTTAGGGAAGCATTGAGTCTTACTGCTGTGCTGAAATGTTTCTGTCTATGCAAGAATATCATGTCAGAAAAATATATTTTATTTATATCTGCAATAGTTTGCTTGGAATAGTTGAGAATCAGTTTCTTGGAATCAGTTTCTTCCATTCTTATTCCTGTCTCTGTTTCAGCTGGCTTTCAGAAGTTTTCTGCAATTTTTACTTTGGATAGAGAGTCGGACTTGTAACCCAAAGGTCACGGGTTCGAGTCTCAAGTCCAGCAGGGATTGTCGGTGGGGGGAGTGAATGTCCAGCACTCTCTCCACCTTCAATACCACAACTGAGGTGAGACCCTTGAGCAAGGCCGGTGCCGCAGCATTGGCTGCCCACTGCTCCAGGTGTGTGTTCACGGTGTGTGTTCACTTGGATGGGTTAAACGCAGAGCACAAATTCCGAGTATGGGTCACCATACTTGGCCACACGTCACTTCACTTTCGCAAGAGACATTAGGAGCCATGCATCTGACTCAAGCAGCATCCACAATTTCAGCTCAGACCATCAATTTCACACATTCTCTCTTAAAGATAAAGGCTCCAATTCGAAGTAGTTGATAGCCAGATGTCAAGGAGAAGCTTTTTAAGGCCTACAGGGAACTTTTAATTACAACCTAGGCTTACTGGAAAAACATTCCTCTACCTACAGTTTTCCTGCTGAATTGAATACTAATGGGCAGTAGATCACCAACAGCTCTCATTCATTTTCACACAAATTGTGATTACAGGGGCAGATTATCGATTACTAAAGACGTATTTTTATGCAGTTCCTTGCACAATACTATGTTATGACCTCAAAACACTTTTACCATTTGTATCACATAACCAGCTCCATATCTATGGCCTTTTTTTAACATAGCACACTTACTCGGTAGCTCAGCATTGCACTCGTGATGTGAAGCCTTCAGGTACTGTGAAACACAATAAAAGATAAAAGAGCAATTAGTAATTTCACCAGTGATTTTTTCCATTAGCCTAATGAAAAATCTAGGGACACACCTATAATTGCATATTCACAAGACTTGTAAGAGTGTAAATTTCATCACCTTTGTACGTCAAAAATGTTTGTACTCTATTCAATAATTCTACATGTGTATGCACATGTAGCGTGTAACGTGTTTAGTGTGTCACACTAGCATAACGTTCAGTATGGGCCAATTGATCAGAAGAAAAGGCGCGACTACTGGAGAGAGGAAGACAGCACAGCAGGTGAGTGAACAATCAATACAAAGTCTTGTTTTCTGATTCAGTTTGATTTTGTATTAGGAAAAAATGTACTCTTTAGCTTTTTGCTCAAAATGTATGAATCACATAGGTAAACAATTAATTAAAGTGCAATAAATGAGAAGAATATCCACACTCTTGTTCAGTTTTTACAGGTATGCAGACGGTTTCAACTTCAGAACAACCAACTCAGCTGGAAATAAATTTCCATACGCTTATGCACAACAAAAGAATAAAACAAAACTCTTGCAAAAATTCAACACTGTATCAGATTGTTTTTGTAACACAACAAAATTAAAGAAAACAAACAATGGTTTCAAATAAAATATTGTACTCAATTTGAATACCCCGAAAACGTTATCAAATAGACAATCAATTTGATTCAGTATACAGAATGGAGTTCTGAATTTTCAATTTCAGTTGCAAATGAATCACTTTCTCCACAAAATTCAATAGTATGTCCAATGTGAATCAGAGGCTCAAGATTTGACAAATTAATTCAGTTAACCTGAGTTCATGACTTGAATAGATGAGTTCAGAGAACTGTTGATTCTTTTAGAATAGTCCAGGATCACAGTTAATGTCTTTCGTTGAGAAATCAAAAAGGGAAAAAATAGAAAAAACAAGATGATCTCAATGAGTCCAAGTCCCGTTTGTCCAAAAGTAAAAGAAAGAATTCTCCTACCAGTTTGATGACTCAAAACACAGTTTGACAGAGAAAACGGTTCCGTGGGTGGCTCGCCATATACAAACTGCACCTCGTGCGTGCAGCATGAATCAGGAAACTCGTCACAGAAGAACTTGAATCTCACAAAAAAACCCAGCCTTGTAGAAACACAAGGCAGAACAATAATTAATCTTCAATTCAAACAATTTTAACATCAAATCACACGTATGCACTTCAAATAACACATTAACTCAACACTTTAACACTTATTGGATACATTAACACTTAAATACCATACTTTATGATACTTCGTTAGCTCATTAGCATTTTTACACATGCGTTAGCTTTAGCCCATGTGCTATCAACTTCGGCTCGCACGGCCTATATAAACACACCTCGTATCGATTCTCTATCGAATTCACAGCACTTTCCTTGTATAAATATTAAGTTAATATTTGAATTGTAACTCACCAAGGAAAGGAATTTATATATTTTCAAACAGGGAAGTTTATTTGTGGCACTTTGATGCTCCGTGGGTCTGCATCAATCTCTGTTTCACAAGTCACCGCCTCATCCGCTTCTTACTCCGGCAACAGCTCCTTCATGTTATAGCATCAGATCAGAATTCCTGTTTTTCTGTTGTATCCGATCACTTTTATCTCTAAATTGATCACTTACATGGAGGGGTTTTGAAGATTGCTCCGTGTAGCTGCCTCGTCTCACTCTCTCTCTTCTCTAGTAAAATCCAGAACTTTCTCTCACGCGCTCAGAAAGTAGCAGATAGGCGGGGCTTGATTCTTCTTCTTCTTCTTCTTTGGTGTTTATTGGCGGTTGGCAACCTAACTTGTTGGTGCATTACCGCCACCGACTGGAATGGAGTATGGATCAGGATATTTGCTTGTAAACAGGATAGAAATAAACATAAAAACCAAGCAAAACAAATAAACAAATTGGAAAATAAAACAAAACAAATGAAAAAAAAAATCAATCAAAACTCTATATTCTTTTATATAATTTACTTTCTTTCACAAATTTAATAATATCATTATACAACTTGCTAGCTGTTTTCCCTAATAGACCTGATAAAGAAAAGTCATGGTGTTTTACGTTCTTCAGTGCCTTAATAAGGTGACGTCTCTCATTGTTGTATTTCCTACAGTGAAGTAGTACATGCTCAACTGTTTCTTGTTGGCTACAGTGTATGCATTCCCCAGTTGGGTGTTTCCCAATTTTATATAGTGTACTGTTAAGTCCAGTATGACCTATTCTCATCCGAGTTAGGATACTCCCTTCTCTTCGATTCCTGCTCTCCCTCCTCCCAGCACCAACTTGTTTTTGTATATTGTATAAATGTCTACCTGTTTCATTGTCATCCCAATATATCTGCCATACTGATTTTGCATATGCTCTTATGAGTACTTTAGCTTCTGCTTTACTTAACGGGACTCGAAAATCTACTTGCTTTATTCTTAGAGTTTGTTTAGCCAGAACATCCACCTTCTCATTTCCCTCCACACCAACATGAGCAGGAACCCAAATGAAACATGTAGATATACCCATAACTTTTATATTATACATCTTACGGAATATCTCATTGATAATATCCATCCTAACTAATGACCTGCCAGATCTTATACTTTCAAGTGATGAGTAGCTATCTGATGCAATGACAGTGTTTTTTATTTTCTTCTCCTCTATCCACTGCAGGGCCAGTAATATTGCCAATAATTCTGTTGCATATACTGACAAATGATTGGTTACTCTTTTCTTAATACAACAATCAGTCATTGGAATATATACTGCTGCACCTGCAAATCCTGTTTCAGGATCTTTGGATCCATCCGTAAATAAAAACACAGATTCTGGATATTGTTCCTTAAAATAATTCTGGACTATAAACCATGTTGGAAGTTGTACCGAATTATCTTTCAATTCCTGCTGTATATTGAGGTCAACATTTGGCATCGGGAATAACCAAGGAGGAATGGAAGAAATTGAAACTGTATCGCTGTACTGTAATTGATGAAATCCTATATTTCTTGCTTTTGCATTACCTATCCATCCAAAACTTGTAAAATTTGTTTCATTATGTTCCCAGCATTCTGTTAATATACTTTTGACAGGATGATACTCATTTTGTCCCTGCAGATTAACCCAGTATGCCATCATTAATTTAACTCTTCTGATTCTTAAAGGCATTTCTCCCATTTCCACCTGCATCGACGATACCGGAGATGTTTTAAATGATCCACTGCAGATTCTAAGAGCCTGAGCTTGCAAAACATCTAATCTCTTAAGGTTTGATTCTGCTGCTGACATGTAAGCTATACATCCATAATCAAAAACAGATCTCATGAGAGCCCAGTATATATTTTGCAGGGATGCTCTACTTGCTCCCCATTCCTGTCCTGATAAACAACGAAGTATGTTGATGACCTTTTTACTTTTGTCCTTAATTTTATCCAGATGAACTTTCCATGTCAGTTTTTCATCAAACCAAACTCCAAGAAACCTAACAGCTCTAACCTGCTCCAGAGGTTGCCCATAAAGTTGTAAAGAGAGGGGTGTGATTTTATACCGCCTTGAGAAGCAAATGACCTGTGTTTTTGATACAGAAAGTTTAAAACCCCATTTATTTGTCCATTTTTCCACCTCTACTATTGCAGCTTGCATTTTTTTATTAACATATGATATATTGCGCCCTCTAATCCACAAAGCCCCGTCATCTGCATACAAAGATTTTCCTACGTTTTGTTCAACCCGAGAGAAAATATCATTAATCATTATGTTAAATAATAGCGGACTACACACACTACCTTGTGGAGTTCCATTCTCCGCTGAATATACTTTGGAATATTCTTTACCTACCCTTACTTGTATTTTCCTGTCAAATAAAAAGTCCAAAATCCAATTATATGGTCTACCGCCAATTCCTAATGATTTTAGCTTTATCAATAATCCTTCTTTCCAGAGCATATCATACGCCTTTTCCACATCAAAGAAGACAGCTATAACTACTTCTTTGTTGGTCTGTGCTTTCCTGATATCAGATTCTAGGCATAAAACAGAGTCCATTGTGTTACGACCCCTACGAAACCCACTCTGGTATGGAGATAAAAGAGCTTTACTTTCTAGGAAATACGTTATTCTCTCTGTGATCATTCGTTCCATGATTTTACATAAATGGGAGGTCAAGGCAATGGGTCTGTAACTAGAAGGATCTGATGGGTCTTTACCTGGTTTAAGAACTGGCACTATTATTGCTTGTTTCCATACCAAAGGGAGCTGCCCAGTATCCCAAATTTGGTTAAACAGTTTTAACACTACTTCCAGTGTTTTATCTGTCATGTGTGCCAACATTTTATAACATACTCCATCCTTCCCTGGAGTAGTCTGTCTAGCACTAATGATTGCTCTTCTCAACTCAAATATGTTTAAAGGTAAGTCTAAAGGATTTTCTGACATCTCATTTTTCTTTAAAATATTAGGGAATTCCATTAACGTTTTATTCCTACACTGCCTGGCCACTTCAGAAAGATTATCTGAGCTATGAACTTTCTTGAATATTTGAACCAGGAGTTCAGCCTTTTCTAGATTGCTGACAGCTATTTTATCCCCACTGTTCAACACTGGTAATTCACAATTTCTTCTGATCCCCCCCATTCTTCTGATCATGCCCCATACATCTGATAGTTGTACTTCTCTTCCAATACTATTGCAATATTGCCTCCAAAATGTACGTTTTTGTGCTTTTATTGTTTTCCTTACTTTTGCCTGGGCCCTGTTATACATGATCATAGCATCCAGAGAATGATGTTTTTTGAGTTGCCTAAATGCCTTATTTCTTGCTTTTATAGCTTCTTTGCAATCACTATTCCACCAGGGTACATTCTTGGTACATCTTACTCCTGTACTTTTAGGTATTATTTCCTCAGCCGACTGAATTATTTCATTCACTAGTTTATTATTAAATATATCTACATCCATCTGATTCTCTATTTGAAGTGTCATACATCTCTCTTCACAAATTCCTTGAAAAACTTCCCAATTTACTTTCTCCAGTTTCCATCTAGGAATTCTCTTTTCCTTTTCATAGCATATCTTTGTGCCTATTTTAGTCATTACCGGGTAATGGTCACTCCCTACTGTAGTATGTTTGACCACACTCCATGTGCTAACCCCTGCTATTGAACTGGATACAAATGTCAGGTCAAGTGCTGTTTCTGTGTTATTCATACTATTATATCGTGTTCCTTCTCCATTATTAATACACACCAAATACTTATCATCAATGAATTCTTCAATAAGTAGGCCATTTGCATCAGTACTATGACCCCCCCATAAAGAATTATGTGAATTAAAATCACCACACCATATAACACTGTCTTGCATTATTCCCACTACATTCTCTAAAATGTTCTGACTTAATTTTCCACACGGATTATAATAATTAATTATATCTATACAACCTCTTTCACTCCATATCTTACTTATAATTGATTCATAATCTGTATTTATTTGTACTACCTTATATTTCATCCCATTCTGTATAAACGTTGCTATTCCTCCTCCTCTGCCGTATTCTCTGTCTTTCCTAACTACATTATATCCCTTTATTATGAAATCCAAGTGTGGTTTTAACCATGTCTCCTGTATACATATTATATGAGGCTTCTCTATCAAGTTATCAATATACTTCTTAAATTCTTGACCATTAGCAATTAAACTCCTTGCATTCCACTGTAGAATAATCAGCACCATTACGATGATCCAGCCCATGTCTGAGAGGATTGTGTCTCTTCATTGAGGATGTCTCTAACTGTTTCCCAGAGCAGCCCTTTCACATCTAGATACTTCTCTGCTGATTTAACAATTATTTTGATCCTTTCATTCCGGCTTTTTGTCTGTGCTGAACAATTTATTATCTCTGCCATAAACAATACAAAATCATTTTTACTCACTATCAGAGTTTCCTCTTTCAATTTATCACATTTATGACACTTATCTATGTTTTTGTTCCTAATTTCAGTTTGTTTAGCCATGGTCCCAATTCCTGACACCTTCTTTGTGGCCTCTGCATAACTGATTCCCTGAACAACCTTGACTCGTTGCACTTCAGCCTGCCTCTTGCTAACCTCACATCCTCGGTAAGCTGAACTATGTTCCCCTCCACAATTACAGCACTTCAGCTTTGCACCCTCTTCACATTTGCCATACTCATGTTCACCACTACATTTACCACATCTCTGTTTTCCCTTGCACACCGCCGCCACATGTCCAAATCTCTGACATTTAAAACATCTAAGTGGTGGGGGTATGTAAAGCCTCACGTCGTAACACATATATCCAATGTAGACCTTATTCGGGAGTTTCTCCTCATCAAAAGTGATCATAATCGAAAGACTATCATACGTACTTCCATTCCTGTTTATTTTCAGACGTCTTACTTCACTCACATTTGCATTTGTTATATTTCCTTTCACATCTTCTACTGAGACATTCGCCGGAATCCCTGTGATAACTCCTTTAACAAATTTTTTACCATTAGTCTTAGAGCATTGTACTTTCTTTCCATTTATTTTGTTCATTTTGATTACTTTCATTTGCTGTTTTTCATCCTTACATATAATCAGCAATGATCCATTTCTTAGTATTTTAGCACTCTTTATCATTCCAATTTCCTTGTTTAGAGTTTTTGTTAGCTGTATTGGATTCATATCACCAAACGAATCCCCTTCATGCACAAGTTTTGCAGATACCTTAAACTCCTCTCTCTCTATTTCCTCTACAGTTGATCCTCTGTCGGAATCACTTTCATCTGACTTATTTTTTCGTTTCTTTTTCCGTGTATTTTTCCTAACCGTATCCCATTTTTCATAATTCCCGCCACCTACTTCCATCTCGTCTAATTCATTTCCTGATCCGTCACTTCCCTCTGCATTCTCCTGTCCATTCACATTCCAGTTGTTGCCAACCACCTTAGGATCCAATCGTCTTGCCATCCGTCAGCCTCCCTGACGCATTATTTCCAGCGCCCGCGGGGCTTGATTCACTGCTGCTACTAGCTCTTAAAGAGCCCATGACCACATTTTATCAGTGATTTCTTTCTGATCCTTCCTTAACTTGCATCTATTATTGGTTTTTTATTCCTTCTTTCATTATATTTTCACTGGTAGCCTGGGTTACCCGGGTTACACACATTTTTCCTGAAGTGGATTCCCAATGATCATGTAAAGATACTCTGCAAAGTTTCACAAAAATAGACCAGGAATTTTGCTCTGCTCATGATACAAACAGTATATAGCATGATTTTAGACAAATGAACATTTAGTTGGTCATCACAGTCATGTTAATTCAGGCAGGAACAATGTGATCAATAAAGTGGATTCAACTTGCAGATCAGTGAATTCTCAATATGGCATATAACACCTGTATAAATGATTAGCCACAGACTCACTATATTAGCGCTTTTGAAGATGTCTATAGCCTTTTTTGACAGAAAACTGTGATTGTATGGGCAGGAAAGTGTTTCATCTTGACTGAAGGGTTATTCTTGACCACCTCATCAAAATACCAAGGGAAAAATGCAACTAAAAGAGAACCAATAAACTTTGATTGCACAAGTGTTTATAAGCACTGTTCAGTGCCGAGCAGCAGATGTTTACAGTTTTACATCTCTCTCTTTCTGTCCCTCTGTTTCATGACTGAGAATAGCAGGTAACATCTGTTAGCAAAAATATGGAATTGAGTTTTTTAGTATCAAGGAAATGGAAGGAATGGTCAATGAGTTTCCCAACACGCTCTTTTTACGCTTATACTACAGAAGATTTTATACATAAAATTGAGCATCACGTTACTTCAGGCAGGCCACAACAGTCAAGCTTAAATCATCTGACAGTCAACTGTTCCTGACGTGTACCAATCCAGTTTTGACAGCTATTGCAGTGGTCTATTTAAATCTCCATTCCTTCAGCCTCTCTTCTATTGCATGGCTGCACACTACATATAGCTCCCTCCTCCATCCCCAGCTCTACCTAGCCAGAACCTGTATTATAATCTGATATCTGTTGAGATTTTCTTTTTTTTTTTTTTTTTTACACATTGTATTTTGTCCTGTTTACAACAACCTATGTTAAATTGTGAATCATATATGTATGCATGACTGATGGATTTCTTCTGTTACCCCAGCGGGGTTTGACTCTCTGCTCTCTCTGATCTGTCGAGGCACTACTGCATGGACGAACGTCGAGTTTGCCAGAACATAACACTAACTGTATGTATTATGATTATAATAAATCTACATTTGATGAAAGTGCTTCTGACTGAACTCTGAGTTAAGGACCAAACCCAAATCAAGCGTTCTGGAATGGATTAGGATTATTCACACACACTTCGAGAGCAATAGAGCTCGCGGTTCCTCTCAAACATTCTTCAATCCACACAACCATGGCTGGACATCACTGGTTTGCCACCAGAAATAATACAAATTCTGCTTTCAGCTGCTGTTTAATTTGCTCTTATGTTAAAGTTGATTTGCTCACGTGGAAGAGTGTGTCATCCAGTAGGGATGTGTCTTGTTTGAACATCATTTGGGGGAGAAAGATTATGAAGTTTCATTATGCAAATCAGGGCTGGACATATTACATGATTAACATTAAAAGCAGTAAAATCATATTTACAGAGACACTAAAGCTTAATGTGAACTTTTGATTTATCAGTGTTTCTTTCTTTACCTGATCACTGAGTGTTTGAGGATGAGGACAGTCATGGAGCTATTTTGAATTAATTTATTTGTAAGTGTGACATATTAAATCTTAAGCTAAATATTAAAAAAAAAAAGAAAAAAAAAAAAGAGAGAAATGTACAGATTTTAGGAAAGAGTCTTTACAGAGTGTGACCACTATTAAAGAGGAGCTGATTCAGAGTGTAAAGAAGTAAAAGCCATGAAAATCATATCAGACCATAGGCATCCTATGTTTTAGGAGTTTTAGTTATTGCCTTTGGATCAGAGACTTAGGATGCCAGTGTTTTTAAAATGAAAGACAGTGTTCTTGTAGTGTTAGTGTCACAAATCCTGTCCATGCACTTCTGGTCGTTCACCACCAGAGGTCACCCGCTCACTACATGGACTCTTACACTACACTAACTGTTGCACGTCACCTCCAGACTACATTTCCCAGCAGCCATTTCACTAATCACACGCTCACACCTGAGACTGATCACACAGCTGATTCCCATTACACCCCTTATATAAACCATGGACTTCCATTCACAGATCGCCGAGTATTGTATGCACTTAACTTATCGCTGTTATAGCTTTAGCTACCTTACAGAGCCTGTTGTAGTTTTCTAGTCTAGTCTAGTCTAGTCTAGTCTAGTCTAGTCTAGTCTAGTCTAGTCTAGTCTAGCCTAGCCCAGCCCGGATTGTATTTTCCCCTGCCTGGATTATTGCTTTGTACCTGGATTATCTCTCTGCCTTGCCCTGTTGGATACTGTTCGCCGATCGTCGACCCACGCTTGTCCTTGTTTACTCTTTGTCTTGCCCGTGTTATACCTGTTTGCCACTGTTCGACCCTGCCTGTTATGACCACGTCTCTTCTCAATAAAAGCTTGCATATGGATCCGCACGTCTCACGTCTCGTCAGCCCCGTTACAGTTAGTGTATTTGTGTGTTGGTGTTGTTTTGATATACCAATTGTTTTTATGTGAATGCATGTTGAAACCCATTGAAACAATTTCCCTATGGGCATAATAAAAAGTCACTACTGTTAGGGAAGCAGACTCAGACAGATGGTTAGAAAACAACAGGTGAGTTTTATTGAAATCGGTGGAGTCAGCGGGTAGCTGATGGAGGTGAGTAATAAGTTCAAAGAACAGGCACAGTAGTATGATGAGGGTGATAATGGAAGTTCTCTTGCTTTCACAGGAACTCGTGGATACGAGGAACGGAGCACACACACACCTTACACTCCTGGATGACGGAGACACACTCGTGGAGATCCTGGGAAACACAGACGATGGAGTAGGGCTGGAAGGAACATGCTGGAGATGAGGCAGAAGGTAAGTAGGATATCAAGGCAAGTAAACAGGTAACTAGCTGTAGTAGCATCAGTCCACTTTGAAAGAAACAAGATCGGACATTGAACTGGTGTGAGGTGTGTGCCTTTGTATGCTGGCTGATGAGGGTGCTGATGATGTGCAGGTGCGTGCAATTAATACTCAGGTGATGGAGTGCGTTGTGATTGGGAGGTGAATGAGCCTGGCTGATCCGTGACAAGTACTGTATTATTATACATATATATGTGTGTGTGGTTGAGGAAAGATGTATAAATCACACCTTGTTGTCTGGATTTCCTACCATAACAAGTATAAATGATGTGGAAAACAAAGTGAGCAGTCCAGTGTGGGCTGGAATTGATTCTGCATCATTGCTGACATAAAAACAGAGATGGAATAATAAGGCCAAGTCCCCAGGGATTGTAGGACAAGTGCAGTGACCCCATTCTGCACCTGAGGATGAGCGTGTCTGGATTAAATGCTAAGAAACTCTCCTTCTGCTCAAGATTAACTGCATGTGTTTTCACACTTTACAACTCTTATAAGGTTAGGGTTAGAATAACGACAAAGTCAGACATTCCTGCAGCAGCTGTTAGTACAAAGTGAAAGAACTAACTCCAGGTCTTGCGGGTCATGTCACATTTATTTCTATAGCACTTTATATAGCACAGATTGTCTCAAAGCAGCTTCACAGTGAGTCCCCTGACTGAGTCTGGTTTCTTTCAAGGTTTCTTCTCAATTTCTGTCACCTGATGGAGTTTGGGTTCCTTGTCATTGTTACCTTTTGGCTTATATATTTGGGATATAAAAGACACTTAATATTTAGTAATGTCATCAATTTGACTGCACTGACACCACTGGCTGAAAACAAAACCGCATTGATCTGAATAATGACTCTATTGTCTTCTGTAGAGCTGCTTACAGCTGAAACAGAATTATTGAACTGAATTATATAGACTCGAGCTGAATAATGACACCATTGTCTTCGAATCTTCTTTACAGCAAGATTTGAATTTGTCTAATTTTTGATGAAGTTTGATCATCGATTCTGCTGTTTTCGGGAAGCTACTTTGTAACTATCTTTATTGTATAGTACAAGTGCTATAAAATAAAGCTGACTTGACAGCAATAAACGGGGGGAAAAAAAAATTCAGAATTCATTATTTAACAATTTCAGCTGTAAAGCAGCTCTACTGAAAACAATGTCATTATTCAGCTCAATTCAGATTTAATATTCATTTAATTCAGTCCAAAAA
This sequence comes from Spinibarbus caldwelli, assembly GCA_039654775.1. NCBI lineage: Eukaryota > Metazoa > Chordata > Actinopteri > Cypriniformes > Cyprinidae > Spinibarbus > Spinibarbus caldwelli. The sequence continues at coordinate 116,964 of CM077243.1, forward strand.
CAGTGTCAATATTGCAAAGTTCATTAGTTATAAAACAAATTCAATTCAGCTGTAAAGCAGCCCTACAGAAGACAAAAGAGTCACAATTCAGATTAGTTCAGTTCAATAACAGTGTCGATGATACAAAGTCAGTGTCATTATCCAGCTTAATTCACTTCAAAACTTTGTCCACGTCCAGTAATGTAAGTGCAGGTGAATCAATAATATTACTGAATGTTAACTGTTTTTTAAATTGTGCATGCTTCATATCATCTTTTACCCACTTTCGATACATTACAATAGACAATAGACTTGTTTTGATGTACATTTTTCTATGATGATTTTGTCACAGAGCACGCTTTATCCTGATTGCTACATTAAGCCACAGTTTGTCCAGAATATCGCTTATAATGAAGAACTCAGACATTGTGAGCAGGCACTCAGTAATGCTAACATGTTTGTTTATTCAGTTAACCCAGCTTGTGAATGACTGTCCGGCAGCAAGGTTGCCTGACCTTGATCATACCAATCAAACCCAGAGTCAAGAAAAGCTATCTCAGATGAAAAGATTGCACTTATTTTCTTTGGAGCAGATCTCTCGCGGCACCTGATGCCTGAGTTTGTCTGCGTGGAGCTGCAGACCAAATGAATCAATGTCTGCTCCTCTGGAACAACAACATTTTTATCAAACACGGCTGGATGTCAAATGACCTAGTTCAGCTCAACAATCTCCTTAAAGGTTATAGCAGTTTCTCCAGCCTACTAGGAATTCAAACAGCCTATCTCATCACATTTCAGACTCGAAACCTCAGCCGGCAAGCTGTAAGCCAGATGCATTTTATTCCCTTAAATAACAACAAAACCTTATTAGCTGAGATTTGTCTGAGTGAAATGGAAAAGTGCTAATGTCCCAGAAAACTGCAGACCAGATAAAAGTACAAATTGCCAACATTTAACTCATGCTTCTGAACTGTTTGAAGACCAGCAGAGTCAAAGGTTTTGCATGACTTCATCCAATCTTACAATATGACGTGAAAAATCAATTCAAGTTTTGGATAATTTAATCCTTCCTGACCTTACACTCTTTACTCCAAATACAACTTTAAACCAAATCTGCTCAAGAAATCCTTATTTGATTAGAAGAGCAGCTCGATTTGACTAATTCAGTATCACAATATGTGCAGTTCTTCCATATTTGAATGCTGTACATGCTTTACATGTGCATCATACAAATAGTGCTGATCAAATGAAGCCTCAGTGACAATTTTAGCAGAAATGAACATTTTTCTCAGTTTGTTCTCAGCTAACAATGCAATACTCTAATAATCATTAAAAATAATAGATCTTTTCACTGAGCTTGTTGCATTCTGGGATTGATTTCTTTATGATTTCTCTTGCAATGCTGCCTTATAATTTGGCCAAAAAGTATCTTGGAAAGCAGAGTAATCTGCGGCATCTTTAGGAACAGCCTTCGTATTCAGAGCATCTATGCTTAAAAATTCTCAACCGGGTTAATTCAAGATCCAGCCTTAAAGGCAGAGATGAATGGTGTGCTTCGATTCTGCCGCACCCCTTCCTGATATCTCTCCTCCTTCAGCCTGGATCGTCAGGCTCTGCGTTTTTACCTCTGCTTCACTCCTTCTGTCCCATATCAGCACTGCTGATGCTCATGTGTGCATTATTGCCAATGCAGTTTTCCTTCATCCACATAATGTCATATTCTCTGCAGCCAGACTTTTGACAGGCACGAAAAAAAGGGATCATATTACTCCAGTATTATCCTCTCTCCATTGGCTACCAGTTCAGTACAGGATCGATTTTAAGATTTTACTGATTGTTTTTAAAGCAGTTCATAACATGTCCCCAAGTTATATCACCAATCTTTTAGAGTACCATACATCGGCTAGGACACTGAGATCAGCAGATAAACTGTTACTGGCAGTTCCTCGTTCTAAAAAAAAGTCTAAAGGTGATAGAGCATTTATGGTTGTGGCTCCCAAATTCTGGAATAGTCTTCCACTTCATATTCGGCAGGCTCCATCCTTTTCGTTTTTAAGTCTCAGTTGAAAACTCATCTTTTTACATTAGCTTTCGTAGAGGAAAGACCTTCGTAGAAAGTTTTCGTAGAAGAACAACCCCGATATGTAATGACCTGATAAAGGGTATCTGTCATTTCTGGGATGGTTCATCAAGTGGTTTATTCTTACTAATTATGTTAGATGTTATTGTTTTTAATCTTTGTATATGCTGTCTTTTAAATTGTGAAGCACTTTGGGCAACAAAATTGCGTTAAAATGTGCTATACAAATAAATAAAAGTTGAAAGTTGAAGTATTATGGATTAGAGCAGGGGTGCCCAACCCCGCTCCTGGCGATCGACTGTCCTGCAAAGTTTAGCTCCAATTCTAATCAAACACACTTGCCTTTAATTTTCAAGCGATCCTGAAGACCTCAATCAGTTGCTTCAGGTGTGTTTGATTAGAGTTGGAGCTAAACTTTGCAGGACAGTCGATCGCCAGGAGCAGGGTTGGGCACCCCTGGATTAGAGAATGCAATCCCAGAATGTATCATGGCCAGATGATGAACAGGTTTTATTATTAATGTAATTAATTCAATACCACAAATCTCTGGGGAAAAAAAGCTCAATCTAATGAAAATTGCACACATTACTGTACAAATTTTTAGGTTTAGACTATCATGGCAATAACTTCAGCAACATGCCAACATCAAACTCTATTCTGTTGAGTCGAGTATCCAGTAATCTTTACACAAATACACGTCATGCTGCCTTGAAAAGGAGCTGCTTATGTAAGCAGAAGACAGCAAGGCGGTTCACCAGGCTTTGGAACAGAATTATGATCTTCAACTGTTACAGAACGGGAGGAAACACGTGGCCCGACGGTGATCTGGTTCCTGTCCTGACGGCACACAGATCTGAATCCAAACGATGATAAAGCATCTCAGCTGCTTTAAGGGTGGAATATCTTTCATCTGAAACTCCCACTAAACTATTAGCTGGTGAAAAATGTGTCAGCTTGGGGGGCTCGTCTCTCCTCAGTCTCTTAGCGTGTGATTTATCGCTGTTTAATTATAACTGTGTGTCGGAGCTCCAGGCAGAGGCTAATGTTTTTCTGTGTTAATGGTGAAATCCTTCCCGGATTGTGCTCAATAAATCAAAACTCAGTGTGTTGCTTTAAAATCAAGGCAGAACACAGCAAGAACTGTGTGAATTAAAAATACATCAACAACTAACAAGCACCAATCAGTGTCCAGAAACACTTCAATATCAGAATAATATCCACAGCGGGACTCTTTCTTTCTTTCTTTCTTTCTTTCTTTTTCTTTATTGTAGGAGTTGAGACAACTCTTCTCCAGCAGGACATATGCATCATCATAACCAGTTACAAATCCATTGTGGGAACATTGTTTTGAAATGTATCTAACACATTTAAATATCCAGTTTTCTTGGCGTGATTTTAACATTATTTAAAGGATATAAAAATGCTTCTTGCATTTTAACATTTTTACCCAAAATATAACATTATTTGGATGTTTATTTTGAATGTTTAATATTTTAAGAATGTTAAAATATGCAATTTTCTGTCATGATTAGGATATTATTTAAAGGTTACAAAAACATTTACAGCCTTCCACTAATACTTTTCACACAAAATTTGTTTTAGAATTTTTTAATTTTTAATATTCTAAGAATGGAAAAATGTCCAGTTTTGTTGTTGTGATTATTACATTATTTAAAGATTACAAAAAATATTTCTTAGAACGTTCATCAAGTACAAATAACATCATAAGGGGATTGAGAATGTTGATCTCCAAACATTTTCTCAATGTTAGGAGAATGTATATCAAATATTACTAAAGTAAAAAGAACATTACATAAACATTACTTTAAGAACATTTTGTCCTTTCATAAATCGTAGTGAAAGTTGTGTTAGTTGGGTACACTGAACATTATGCAAACACGATTCAGACCCCCTATTAAACAGAATGAAATGGTTTTGACTGTCTTCACCTGGGCCCGTATTCACAAAACATTTGATCTTAGCATCGAGAGTTCTCCTCAGTAGCAGTAAAAGTTTTTAGCTAAGAGTTTTCTCTTAAAACCTATTCAAAAAGCTGCTGAGACAAACTTTACTAAGGAATAGAGAGAAGTCTTAAGCTCAGAGTAAGGGTGGGGTTGACCTCGTTGCTATGGATGATGTCAACTTACTAAATATGCACACAGTGATTGGCTGATAGGAGTCTCTGTCAGAGATTGATTGTTGGAAATATTGTAGAGCGCAATATTTTTTTGCCATATTCAAATAATAAAAAAAACAAAATGTTAATTGCCACAATCAAATAAAAATTTTAAAATGCAGGCTAAGTGCAATAATTAAACAAGTATATGTTCAGCTAAATGTCAGCCTCTTGCATGTATGCTTCTCGTAGCGGATATGCATATAAACAACTTTTTAATTAACAGAGTAGAATAATCATGGCCAGGGTGCGATTTGTGGAAAAAAAGCAGAGGGGGGATGCTTTTGAAAACTTTTTTCTCTCCAGGGTCAGGTTATAACCTAACCTAATGTTAGTGTGATCTGTTAACAACGCACATCATAAATCCGTCTTTTTAGGCAAGTAAATGGGTGTCACGTCATGAAATGTTTTTAATACGACGGAAAATGTATTTAAGGTGATCACAATTGAATAAAAACATAGGCATATTAATTGCAGCCTAATGATTTTAATTTCCTGGTGATTCAAAATACGAATACATTACATAGAGAAAGCGAGTAAAGAACAGTATCAACGGAGTTTTTTGAAACTCCGAGTCAGTAAACCATTGCGTCGTAAAATGATTCACTGTTTCGAAGCGCTCCAATCGCGAATCATTTGTTTCAGAACAGGACTTCATAGCGCGTTTTCAGAATCATTTTATCTCCACCGGGCATTCCCCCGGCAAATCGCACCCTGATCGCACCCTGAAAGAAAACCAATCTGGATGCAAGAACAGCTGTTACTTCTTCCCCAACTGGTTAATGAAAAGGATAAATCAAAGGAAAACTTGGAGTTGGGATAGCCTCCAAACCCAAAGGTGATACCTTCTTAAAAACTCATTATCGTCAAATGTTTCTAAAATGTTTATATTCTGAGGAAGATTGCTGGAAACAGCCATTTTAGGATAGTTGTGAGTTGGTCTGAGTGACTTAGGAGTCCTCTTCACTACTCCTAACGTTTCACATATTTAGGAGCTAGTTTTAGCGCTAAAACGCTTTGTGAAATACTCTTAGAGCAAAAATTTAGGAGTCCTAAATTTAGGACTGACACGCCCACTATTTTTAAGATTTTCTCCTAAATCGGCAAGTTAGGAGCTACTTTTAGCCTTAAGATGTTTTGTGAATACGGGCCCTGATGTCCCCTTTCCTCGTTCTCGTCTCGGAGGGTCTTGCCCTCATATATCCCGTACGGAGGCTCCTGATGTGGATGTTTAGGGACCAGAGGCTTTAATGTCCCCATTTGTTTTGCCGTGAGGTAATCGATGGTACTCAGGGCCACAGCTAATGTGATTTATGAGCCTATTTTTGCTGTTATGCTCCATGTACAAATTGTCTTTGGTGATGTAAATTTGCCATCTTCCTGCGTTCTTGCTGACTCCAGGGCCAATTCACAAAACGGATGTAATTTATTTATGTTTTTTTCCTTTCCTCTGGGCTCCAGACACCTGCAAATCACATAACGTCAGAGACTAAAAGACAGTTCACTTTATCTTCGTTGGTTTGTGTTTCCCTCATGCATGCTGTCATTAACAGTCACACATCACTCATTTTACTGGCTGGGCTGAATGATACAGCTATTAGACTTGACATAAATAAACATGCAACACAAAGCTCCACTTTTCTTGTTAATCTACAGCAAATATGACAGCTGTAAACAATCTAATCTAGGTATGGAGAGAAACGTTTATCACAGTTAAGGCTCTGTTAAAGCAACACTTAAAACATCAGCTTCTCTGTGGGAGCTTGTGCTGTTTTTAATAGTTTCAGTTGTGCTTAATTAACTTGCATTATTGCATTAGATCAGAGTATATATCTTGAAGATCAAGTGAACATGAACTAATAAATAAATTAGGCTTAACTAAAACATGAAGGAATCCAAAAGGTTTTTATTATTGCTCGTGTACTCTACCAACAGTAGATGGTAATTAGCATTTGTGTCATAAGAGAAATGAAACGTACAAACAGAACAGAGCTATAAACAGAGGCCAGAAGCATCGTATTCACTGTCTTCTGCACAAATCTATCTGCCTCTCTTCTGTAATTAACCTTTCAACCTTTATATTCTCTTAAATATAGAGTGAGAGAGTCATAAAACCGTATAGCGAGCTAAACCAAATATGATTTCTGCACCACTTACATGGCTGTTGTACATGTCAACACACTTATAAAAGTACTAACCTGAAGATGAAAACATTGTTTAAAAGCATGCACACTCATATGAGAGCAAGGCTGTGTTATTATACACACTCGGGTGGTCATGAACATCACCATGTGATCAGCAGATGCAAGTTAATAAATAAATAATAAAAATAAATAAAAATGTAGATGCATTTGCTAACAGCATTTTACTGGGGCTACTGTAACCGGCTACTGTTGCCGCAGGTTGTGTTTTAGTGGGTTTGTGTGTATGTGGGTTAAAGCCAACATCATCGCAGAGGACAGAGGCAAAAACCACAGAAAAAAAAGTGATTGAGCTAGTTTTGTGCTAGTTTTGAATAGCAATTGGGTTGGTTTTGTTTCCCAGACCTTTTGACAAAACTTCACTGCTCTTGAACCCTCTTCTTTTTCCACTCTAGATTCTTCTACTTGCCATTACTGTGAGTATCGGCACTCTTGTATGATAAACTGCTGGTATTTTTCTTCATTTGTATGTGGTTTTAGATAAAAATGTTGGCTAAATGAATAAATAGACATCGATGCAAGATCAAGAGTGTGCAAGAGAAAACCTTGTGATGTTTCAGGCATTTCCCGCCTGAGTAAAGTCCAGTATGTCTTCCTCAGTCTGCAGCTTACAAGTGTAAAAATCCAAGGTTTGCCCTGTTATATAAACAAAGCCCTAGTGGAGCGGATGTCTTATCCACTTAGCGTACACAGTGGGACAAAGCAAACGTTTGTCTAAAGCGTATTGAAACCTAGGGAGTTGTGCCGTTTGGCTTCCTCTGAAGGCAGCGATCCTTAGTGCTCCCTGGTTCTTCAGCGAGCCTTTAATGACACAGTGCCTGTCTGAAAGCCCGAAGGGAAGCCGCTGCTCTCTGAGCTAAACCTTTAACCTTCACTGCACACAGAAATAACTCTCTCTCTCTCACCCCGAACAGACTGACATCAATGAACAGCTTAAACCGAGGACAGACCTTAAACCCCTGAGTCCTGCAGTGCCAGACTTCTGACTAAATGCTCTCGTCTGAATTGCTGATTATTCTGACCAGAAAACCCTCACTTAGATAGGAAGAGCCACTTAAAGTGTACAATCACTTTTTTCTTTTTGTTGTTTTACATGCTTTACATGTCAATGCTGACACAAAAATAGCTGAAAATGTGTAGAAACTCAGTATGGAGCAGAAAAAAACAAAAAAAACAAGACATACTTATTTCACAGACATAAATCAGAAAACAACAAACAAAGCAGAATATACCATAGACTTCTGTGAGTGGGTATCTTCTTTACTTGCTACACAATGCCTCAGGTCAAACTCAAATGAAATCTTTCAATCATCACTAACCTGCCAAACGCAGAAATCCCGAAAATAATTCTAGCTCTGTCTTTGCCAACCTGGTATGCTGTAAACAAAACTTTGTTTTCATGGACTGATAAAAACACAAATGTGCCATTTGTCTAGTTACATATAGACAGTCATTCAGATAACAACTTATTACATTTCAGAATATAAAATATCCAGTTTGCGTGCACTATGCATCAGTGTTTCATCTGACAGAGCATAAATCTGCTGTATTATGCATGCTTCAATGCATTCAGCTAAAATTGGGCTGAAAATATGTTGATCTGTTTTTACATGCTAACAATAATATATACAGCAAGAAGCACAGTTCTCTCAAGAGACAGACAAGCCATCAGAGAGATGAAGCATGTCAACAGAGCAGCTCCAATGCAGGATCTATGGTTCAACCCTGTTTGTTAAACCTACATATTAAACACCCTTAACTCTTATGTTTCTTTAATTCAGGTGGAAGAGCAGCTCTCTAGAGCAGTGAAAATGTATCAGTAATACTTCTCACAAACAAATGAATAATGAATAAAACGTGATGATCTGTTTAAAAGAGAAGCCCGAGATTCGCTCCTCAGCATATCATCTGAGAGAGTGAGCTGAATAAATGCTCAGGCTAGCTAGGCTCTTTTTAAAGCACATCTTGGAAATATATGAATGCTATGAAAGACATGCAAATGAGCTGATGAATTATGAATACAGCAGCATTATGTGGGTGGAATGGGTGACTAGAGTAACTAAAACATCTCATTCTTTGACAGAATTACACCAGCAGCTTCTGTCACTATGAAAGTGATGCTGGGAAACATTACACTGCCTGCATCTTCATTTCAGTATGTGTAACTGATGACATGCAATAAAAATTATTCAGATTATGTAGTGTGTAAAGATGAACATGGCAAAAGTTTACAGTGTTGTATGTCCTGTGAAGCATGTATGTTTTTTTGATAAAGGCGAGTCAAGTTTTAAGCAAAAAGAGATTTGAAACATTTTCTTTTTAGTCAAGAAGGACTGGATGCTTTGGTCTACAAGATGTGATTCAGTGATTGTAGCTCCGTGTAGCTTCGCTTTTCTGCTGAAACTCTATCTTACTATCACTCTCTGTTGTTTAAAGTGATAAAATATAAGTCAATTCCCTCCATATTTCTGATATTATCTATCAAACTAATCTGACTAATTTGATCGTTCGCTTTTAATCTAAAACTGCGAGTGCAACGCGTGCGCCAAGCGTTAGCATTCGTTAGCCGGTTATAGCTTGACATTCGCGTTTCCACTCGCGTTTTTATTCACGCCTATTATTGTTTTCTTTTTTCTCTCTCTCACTCCATTTGAACTCACGAGTGGCTTCTCCTTCTCTTGTTGTTTGCACTTCATGTCACATGTACAGTTTATCTCTCTCTGTCGGCGATGAGGGATTCACATGTGATAAATGCAGGGATATAGTTAGGCTGACAGAGAAGATTTTAGAAATAGAGACACGCATCCAAACTTTAACTGAGGACAGTAAGAATGTGAGGGCTGTAGATACGGCTTTGGATGCGACTAGTTCAGCAAGTCATGTACATTGTTCGGTTCCGGTAGAGCCCGTGCAGCAGGGCAACTGGGTGACTGTGAGGTGGCATAGTCGCGGGTCAAAACACCGCTCTTCCGTTCCGATCAGAACATCAAACAGGTTCTCCCCACTCAGTGACGCACCCACTGAGAAACCTGATGAAAGTGCTCTAGTAATTGTCGATTCTATTGTACGGAACATGAAAATAGAGACACCAGCCACCATAGTCCAATGTTTACCGGGAGCCAGAGCGCCTGACATCTTGGCAAATTTAAAAGTGCTGGCTAATGCTAAACGTAAATTCAGTAAGATTGTTATTCACGTCGGCATTAATGATGTTCGATTTCGCCAGTCGGAGATCACTAAAAATAATGTTAAAGAGGTGTGTGAACTTGCAAATCTGATGTCAGACACTGTAATATGCTCTGGTCCCCTCCCTGCTTACCGTGGCGATGAGATTCATAGCAGACTGTCATCACTCAATAGCTGGATGTCTAAGTGGTGCCTGCAGAATAACATAGGCTTCATAGACAATTGGACAAGTTTTTGGGGCAGACCTGACCTGTTAAAAAGATATGGTCTTCATCCCTCCTGGGATGGTGCCGCTCTTCTCTCTAGAAATATGGCACATAGTCTTAGAGTTCGTACTTGATTAACTGGGGCCCAGGTCAGGAAGCAGACTGACTGGCTAAACCGACCGTCTGCTAGCTGCCTCACGTCACAGAAGTCAGTTAATTCTCAGCACATAGAGACTTCCTTCACGTAGATATCACACTATAGAGACTGTTTCTGTTCCCCGAACTAGAAAATACAGAAAACGCCCAAACAAAATTAAGAGTAACAATTTAATTAATGTTCAACAAATAAAAAATGTTTACAATACAGAGAAACAATTGATAAAACTTGGCTTACTGAATATCAGGTCCCTTTCTACAAAAGCACTTTTTGTAAACGATTTGATCAATGATCATAACCTAGATTTGCTCTGTTTGACAGAAACATGGCTGAAACCAGATGAATACATTACTTTAAATGAGTCTACCCCCCAAGATTACTGCTATAAAAATGAGCCACGTCCAAAAGGCAAAGGGGGAGGTGTTGCTACAGTTTATAGCAATATTCTCAGTATTTCTCAGAGGGCAGGCTTTAAGTATAACTCTTTTGAAGTTATGGTGCTGCGTATAACATTATCTAGAGAAACACGTGTTAGTGATAAATCCCCCATCCCCTGTGATGTTTGTACTGGCTACTGTGTACAGGCCACCAGGGCACCACACAGACTGTATTAAAGAATTTTCTGATTTTCTATCTGAGTTAGTTCTGGCTGCAGATAAAGTCTTAATTGTTGGTGATTTTAATATCCATGTCGATAATGAAAAAGATGCATTAGGATCAGCATTCATTGACATTCTGAACTCTACTGGGGTTAGACAACACATTTCAGGACCTACTCATTGTTGAAATCATACTCTAGATTTAATACTGTCACATGGAATTGATGTTAGTGGTGTTGAAATTCTGCAGCAAAGTGATGATATCTCAGATCATTATCTAGTCTTGTGTAAACTCCATATAGCTAAAACTGTAAATTATACTCCCCTGAGGAACAATTCCACTCACTCTCTACTATAGGAGAGGAAGAATTGTATAAACTTGTTAAATCATCTAAACCAACAACATGTATGTTAGACCCTATTCCATCTAAACTACTAAAAGAGCTGCTTCCAGAAGTCATAGATCCTCTTTTGGCTATTATTAATTCATCATTGTCATTAAGATATGTTCCCAAAACCTTCAAATTGGCTGTTATTAAGCCTCTCATTAAAAAAACACAACTTGACCCCAAAGATCTAGTTAATTACAGACCGATCTCAAATCTCCCTTTTCTGTCAAAGATACTAGAAAAGGTAGTATCCTCACAATTATATTCCTTCTTAGAGAAAAATGGTATCTGTGAGGAATTCCAGTCAGGATTTAGACTGCTCTCATTAGTTACAAATGACCTGCTTTTATCCTCTGATCGTGGTTGTATCTCTTTATTAGTTCTACTGGATCTTAGCGCTGCGTTCGACACTATCGACCACAACATTCTTTTGAATAGACTAGAACACTTAGTTGGCATTAACGGAAGTGCCTTAGCATGGTTAAAATCTTACTTATCTGACCGCCATCAGTTCGTAGCAGTGAATGAAGAGGTATCATATCGATCACAAGTGCAGTATGGAGTACCTCAAGGCTCAGTACTAGGGCCGTTACTTTTCACGCTTTACATGTTATCCTTGGGAGATATTATCAGGAGACATGGTGTTAGCTTTCACTGTTATGCTGATGATACTCAGCTCTATATTTCTTCACGGCCCGGTGAAACACACCAAATTGAGAAACTAATGGAATGCATAGTCGACATAAAAAACTGGATGACGAGTAACTTCTTACTGCTAAATTCTGAAAAAACAGAGGTGTTAATTATCGGACCTAAAAACCCCACATGTAAATAACCAAGAACACTATCTAACACTTGACGGCTGCTCTGTCAATTCTTCTTCATCAGTTAGGAACCAATCGTTCATTTGAAAGCCATGTTTCTAGCATCTGTAAAACTGCGTTTTTCCATCTCAAAAACATATCTAAATTGCGACCTATGCTCTCAAAGTCAAATGCAGAAATGCTAATTCATGCATTTATGACCTCAAGGTTAGACTATTGTAATGCTTTATTAGGTGGTTGTTCTGCACGCTTGATCAACAAACTACAGTTGGTCCAAAATGCAGCAGTTAGAGTCCTTACTAGAACCAGGAAGTATGACCATATTAGCCCGGTTCTGTCAGCACTGCACTGGCTCCCTATCAAACATCGTATAGATTTTAAAATCTTGTTAATTACTTATAAAGCCCTGAATGGCTTAGTTCCTCAGTACTTGAGCGAGCTCTTATCACATTATAGTCCTCCACGTCTGCTGCGTTCTCAAAACTCTGGCCATTTGATAATACCTAGAATATCAAAATCGACTGCGGGCGGCAGATCCTTTTCCTATTTAGCACCCAAACTCTGGAACAATCTACCTAACGCTGTTCGGGAGGCAGACACATTCTGTCAGTTTAAATCTAGATTAAAGACACAATTCTTTAACCTGGCGTACACATAACACGTGGACGTGGAGGACGTGGATTCTTCTCAAGATGGCGCCGCGCATGGCAGCCATTGTGCTTAGCTCTCCAGTTGTTTTAGTGTTTTTGTTAGTTTTTTCTGTTTTTTGTTTGTCAAACACGATCAGTTTCACTAGGGAAGAGCTGCTGAACATTCGGCAGAACACACCACAAAATCTCCAACCGGTTTTTCGATTATTCGGATGTTTTGCTGGACATAGTAGTTGGCGGAGCGGCGGTCCTGTTTAGACGCTTCAGGACGCGCAGACGGGGGAAGCGAGCCGGCGCGCTCGTGAAGCTCAGACAGCGCAGATTTAGAACGGCGTTGCCTAGCATCCATCTGGCGAATCTCCGCTCTCTACCCAACAAAACGGACGAACTCCTTCTGCTCTCCCGGACAAACAGGGATTTTTCAAACTCTGCTGCTCTGTGTTTCATGGAAACCTGGCTGAATGACGCCATTCCGGACAGCGCGCTTCATCTTCCGAGCTTTCAGCTGATCAGAGCAGATCGTGAGGCAGAATCAACGGGAAAATCGTGCGGCGGCGGAACGTGCTTTTACATCAATGAGAGGTGGTGTACAGATGTAACTGTGTTAAAGAAGATGTGCTGTTCTGATCTAGAAACGCTCTTCATTAACTGCAAGCCTTTCTACTCGCCGCGGGAGATTCACTCGTTCATTCTCGTGAGTGTTTACATTCCTCCGCAAGCGCACGTGAGCTCCGCTTTACAGAAACTAGCTGATCAGATCACAGAGACTGAGCAACAACACCCGGACTCTGTTTTAATCATTCTTGGGGACTTTAATAAAGCCAATCTCTCCCGTGAACTGCCAAAGTACAGACAGCATGTTACATGTCCCACCAGAGACAGTAATATACTGGATCACTGTTACACAGTAATAAAGGACGCATATCACTCTGTTCCACGAACAGCTCTAGGACTCTCTGATCACTGTTTGGTTCATCTTATTCCTACCTACAGGCAGAAACTCAAATCAGTTAAACCTGTATTAAGGACTGTAAAGAGATGGAATAATGAGACAGAGCAGGTTTTACAAGCCTGTCTCGACCTTACTGATTGGAATGTTTTTGAGGCTTCTGCAAATGATCTGGATGAGCTCACAGAGACTGTAACATCTTATATCAGTTTCTGTGAGGATATGTGCATTCCCACCAGGACTCATCTAACCTACAATAACGACAAACCATGGTTCACTGCAAAACTCAGACAGCTCCGTCAGGCCAAAGAAGATGCTTACAGAGAGGGGAACAGAGTCTTGTATAAACAGGCCAAATACACACTGGAAAAGGAGATCAGAGTGGCAAAGAGGAATTATTCCGATAAGCTAAGCATCCAGTTCTCTTCCAGTGACACGGCTTCAGTGTGGAAAGGTCTGAAAGACATCACCAATTACAAGTCACCATCCCCCAGCACTCTGGAGAATCAACAACTGGCAGACGATCTGAACGAGTTCTATTGCAGGTTTGAAAAAACACCCCACACCCGCCCTGAACACCTCTCCACACAACCATTCACACCTCCAGCAACCCCCCTCTCCCCCACACCTGCACTGCAGATAAGAGAAGATGATGTCCGCCAGGTCTTCAAAAAGAACAAAAGAAGGAAGGCACCAGGCCCAGACGGTGTGACCCCAGCCTGTCTGAAATCCTGTGCTGACCAGCTGGCCCCCATCTTCACACAGATCTTCAACAGATCACTGGAGCTGTGCGAAGTCCCCTCATGCTTCAAACGCTCCACCATCATCCCCGTCCCAAAGAAACCCAAGATAACAGGACTCAACGACTACAGACCTGTGGCTCTAACATCTGTGGTCATGAAGTCCTTTGAAAAACTGGTTTTGGCTAATCTGAAGGACATCACTGGACCCTTACTGGACCCCCTGCAGTTTGCCTACAGAGCAAACAAGTCTGTGGATGATGCAGTCAACATGGGACTGCATTACATACTACAACATCTAGACAGACCAGGGACTTATGTGAGGATCTTGTTTGCGGACTTCAGCTCGGCCTTTAACACAATCATCCCAAACCGCCTCCTGCCCAAACTAACTCAGCTCTCTGTACCCACCTCCGTCTGTCAGTGGATTTACAGCTTCCTGACAGACAGGCAGCAGCTAGTGAGGCTGGGAAAATTCACATCCAGCACCCGCACCATCAGCACTGGAGCCCCTCAGGGCTGTGTTCTCTCTCCACTGCTCTTCTCCCTGTACACCAACGACTGCACATCTAAAGACCCCTCTGTCAAGCTCCTGAAGTTTGCAGACGACACCACACTTATCGGCCTCATCCAGGATGGTGATGAGTCTGCTTACAGACAGGAGGTTAAGGAGCTGGCTGTTTGGTGCAGTCTTAACAACCTGGAGCTCAACACGTTCAAAACTGTGGAGATGATCGTGGACTTCAGGAGAAACCCCCCTGCTCTCCCCCCACTCACCATCATGAACAGCACTGTAACGACAGTGGAGTCATTCAGGTTCCTGGGCACCATCATCTCCCAGGACCTGAAGTGGGACAATCACATTGACTCTATTGTCAAAAAGGCCCAGCAGAGGTTGTACTTCCTTCGCCAGCTGAGGAAGTTCAACCTGCCACAGGAGCTGCTGAAACAGTTCTACTCTGCCATCATTGAATCCATTCTCTGCACTTCAATAACTGTCTGGTTCAGCTCAGCTACCAAATCTGACCTCAGAAGACTACAGAGGGTAGTCCGGACTGCTGACCGAATCATTGGTACAACCCTCCCCAGTCTCCAAGAACTGTACTTATCCAGAGTGAGCAAAAGGGCTGGTAAAATCACTCTGGACCCCTCACATCCAGCACACTCCTTCTTTGAACTGTTGCCGTCTGGTCGACGCTACAGGGCTCTGAGCACCAGAATGACCAGACACAGGAACAGTTTCTTCCCTCAGGCAATCCATCTCATGAACATTTGAACTCTTAACAATAAACATGAAACACACAACACTATCTACTTTTTATTTTTATTTTTTATTTAACACACATACTTATTACATTTCAAATTTGCACCTAACATACCTGTACATACTGAACTGTCTATTTTTTTGTATATTGTGTTTGTGCTATTTTGCATACTGTTCATTTTGTATATTTGTACATTATTCTTTATTATTATCTGTGTCCTGTCCTGTCGCCGTCATTCTGTCCCACTGTGGAGCTACTGTCACTAAAACAAATTCCTCGTATGTGCAAACATACCTGGCAATAAAGCTGATTCTGATTCTGATAACACACTAATACGCTTCTATTATTCAAATACGTTAAAGGATTGTTAGGCTGCATTAATTAGATCAACCGGAACCAGGAACACTCCCCATAACACACGATGTACTCGTTACATCATAAGAAGAATGGCATCTACGCTAATATTTGTCTGTTTCTTTCTTATTCTGTTTCTCAGTCCATGTCCGGATCAGATGGTGGATTGGCGCCGGGAGATGATGTCTGCGGCTCTGATCGTCGGCGGAGGCCGGGACACCTGGATGAGCCCCGGGGACATATCCCCAGTGAAGACCTCGACTAAAAATACAATAAAACTAAAATAAAACAAAATAACTAAAAATATAATAAAATACCTAACTACATAATACTATTATTGTTAGAAATTTCAACAATATAAAAATAGAAATAATACATTTATACATTTAAAATTTTAATTAAAACAATAATGTACAAATATGAAAAATGAATAAATACATTTTAAAATAATAAATAGTATTATATATATATATATATATACAGTGGGTACGGAAAGTATTCAGACCCCCTTAACTTTTTTCAATTTTGTTATGTTGCAGCCTGATACTACAATTGTTTAAATTCATTTTTTTTCTCATTAATCTACACTCTGTACCTCATAATGATGAAGTGAAAACGGAATTTTAGAAATGTCTGTAAATTTATTAAAAAGAAAAAACTGAAATATCACATTTACATAAGTATTCAGACCCTTTGCAACAACACTTGAAATTTCGCTCAGGTGCCTCCCATGTCTCTTGATCATTGCAGAGATGTTTCTACACCTTGATTGGAGTCCGCCTGTGGTAAATTAAATTGATTGGACATGATTTGGAAAGGCACACACCTCTCTGTAAAAGGCCTCACAGCTGATAATGCATATCAGAGCGAAAACCAAGCCACGAGGTCAAAGGAACTGCCTGCAGAGCTCAGACACAGGATTATATTGAGGCACAGATCTGAGGAAGGCTACAAAAAAAATTCTGCTGCACTGAAGGTTCCCAAGAGCACAGTGGCTTCCATAATTCTCAAATGGAAGAAGTTTGGCACAACCAGGACTCTTCCAAGAGCTGATCCCCAGCCAAACTGAGCAATTGATGGAGAAGGGACTTGTCTAGACTGGTGACCAAGAACCTGGTGGTCACTCTAGTTGAGCTCCATGATTATATATGCAGATGGGAGAAACCTACAGAAGGACAAACATCACTGCAACACTCCACCGATCTGGGCTTTATGGCAGTGTGGCCATACTCAATCCTCTCCTCAGTGAAGACACATGAAAACACACTTGGAATTTGCAATAAAGCACCTAAAGGACCCTCAGACTCTGAGAAACAAGATTACCTGGTCTGATGAACCTCAATTCTAAGCATCATGTTTGAAGGAAACCGGCTCTTCTCATCACCTGCAGAGTACCATCCCAAAAGTAAAGTGTGGTGGTAGCAGCCTCATGCTGTTGGGCTGATTTTCAGCGGCAGGGACTGAGGAACTCATCAGAGTGGAAGAAAAGCTCAATGCACCAAAATATTGAGATAGCCTTAATGAAAACCCAGTCCAGGGCATTCGAAACCTCAGACTGGGCCGAAGGTTCACCTTCTAACATGACAATGACCCTAAGCACACAGCCAAGGCAACACAGGAGTGGCTTAGGGACAACTCTGTGAATGTCCTAGAGTGACCCAGCCAGAGCCCTGACTTGAACCCTATCGAACATCTCTGGAGAGACCTGAAAAAGGCTGTCAACAGACGGTTCCCATCCAACCTGACCGAGCTTGAGAGGATTTGCAAACAAGAATGGCAGAAATTCCCCCAATCCAGTTGTGCAAAGCTTGTTGCGTCATACCCAAAAAGACTCGAGGCTGTAATTGCTGCCAAAGGTGCTTCAACTAAGTACTGAGTAAAGGGTCTGAATACTTATGTAAATGTGACATTTCAGTTTTTTCTTTTTAATAAATTTACAAACATTTCTAAAATTCTGTTTTCACTTTGTCATTATAAAGGACAGAGTGTAGAGTAATGAGAAAAAAAAAAAGAATTTAAACAATTGTAGTATCAGACTGCAACATAACAAAATTGAAAAAAGTGAAGGGGGTCTGAATACTTTCCGTACCCACTGTATATATATATATATATATAACAGAAATATTTTAAATTAACTAAACAATAAATTAAAATTATAATAAACAAACAAATATATATTATAAAAATAGACAGAGAAACAATAAATGCATTAAACTATACATTACAATTATAGCAAATGAATAAATCATATAAATGAAAAACAATCATTTATTCAAATAATGAATAAAACACAAATATAACAAATACATTAAATTTCAAATTAAAATGCCCCATCGGGACAAGACCACGGGAATCAGGTAAGCCGTTTGCACAATCTGACATGGCTGGGGTTGGAATTGAACTGTGGGTTTCGTCTGGCCAGAGGAGAAATGGCCCCCCAACTGAGCCTGGTTTCTCCCAAGGTTTTTTTTTTTTTCTCCATTCTGTCACAGAGGGAGTTTTGGTTCCTTGCCGCTGTCGCCTCTGGCTTGCTCAGTTGGGGACACTTAATTTCTAGCGATTATTGTCAATTTGATTTCACAGATACGATTTAAACTAAACTGAGCTATACAATGACATCTCTGAATTCAATAATGAAATGCCATTAACTGAAAATTGATTGTTTAATCTTATCATTACACATTACTGACACTCTATCCTCCAATTTGATACTGTTAAGTGCTTTGACACAATCTGTATTGTTAAAAGCGCTATATCCACTTGACATGTGGATCATTCTTTTTGGAAAGCACAAATTCAAAGAAAACACCTGACACTGGCATGAGTAAACGCTTCTTCACACTCACTTAAATCATGCAGTCAACCATTATCGTAGAGCACGCTTCAGTAAACAGAAACTGTGATTATTGCATGGTGACTGCACTGGGTTTAATCCATCAGAACTGCTGAAGTTTTCACTCTTGTGGACATGTGGACAACCAGACTGACTGCACTGATTTCACTAAATGCTGTACAATCTAATGCAATGACACACACATAAAGCATCTGTGCATGACAGTCAATAGATCATTCACTTTGCTTCAGAAGTATAAAAGAATAAACTATCACAACAACCGTTTCCACCCATTCCCTCCTATTCCTCTCATGCTCCCTTTGTCCTCCCACTCACTGCTCTCATACTCTCTACCATCATTCCCTGACTCTCTATTCCTCTCAGCATCGGTTCCTTCATCCCCTGCTGTCCCTCTGTCCTTCTCACAATCAATAGGAGAGATCCATCATAAGCAGCATCTCTTTCTCTCTCTGTGAGACGTGAAGTTGTCTACAGGGCAACAGCAGGTTCCTCTGACTCTAAAAAAACAGAACGACATGACAGACCCTCAGTGCGGTAACAGATATAACACTGAACAGGTACAAACTCACTATAGATATACAACAAAGACACATCATGACTATAGAAACCAGCAGACACTGGAAAATATGGCTGTCATGGGAAGAGAGGTTGTGATCATAACAAAACTGAGACAGAGCTCCACTTTCTGACAAAATGCACAAAATATAGAAATCATTGAGAAATGCTGTCCAGAAAAACTGGACTAAATAAAACTATATCCATCCAAGATTCATGTGTAGTTGTGAGCGTCGGTCACGTCTCTGATTCATCAGGAATCAAGCACTGATAACAGCTATCATCTTTAAAAACGGAGAGCCCAGTAATTAGAGAGATATTTCTGTGAAAGTTATTCTGTAGTATAATAAACTCCTGGACTTCATCACGGCACACAGACTATTAGTAAGATTAGATTTTTACCGAATAACATGCTGTTCAAATTACAAGCAAAATGTTTGCATGTTTTATGTACTTCATTGGATTCAATCTGCCACCAAGGATTATTTTACAAACATATTGAAAGTGGTTCAGGAAGTAAAACCTACAACCTCATTAAATCAATGTACACTGAAAGTAAATGAAAGCGACATCTTTCCCAAGAGCATGGAGTGAGACAAACGGACATTATTCAACATCTACACCAATAAACCTGCATTCAGTCTGGAATGATCTGCAGACATGGGTGTCACTTAAATCAAATGTCTGCTCTATATCTACAAATAATGCATGCAGGGGAGAACCGGGCAAACATTCACAAAAAGCAGTCAAATTCTGGAAGCATTTAAACTCAATGACCCAACCCCCTGAGCAAAGGAACCAGCCCCCTCTCTCAGCTTCAATGACATCTACAGACCCATCTTTCTCTTCCTGTTTACATTTTTATTAGTACTTTGTTGTTATTTGTATGTGTTTGTGTATGTATTTATATTTAATGTTTTTGGCAATAAACCTCCTTATTTACCAAGTCAAATAATGCTATTTGAATCTGAATCAGAGGGAGAGAAAGAGGGCGAGAGAGAGCAAGACAGAGAGCCAGAGTTGAAGGAGCCACATTGTGTCAGTGTCTGAGGAGAGCAGGCAGGGGGAGATGCAAGCACACACACACACACACACACACACACACACCTCATTAACACACATATGGAAAGAGAGAGAGAGAGAGAGAGAGAGAGAGAGAGAGACTGGATTCCACACTCGTACCGCCAGTATTCCTGATATTCCTGATGCGGCGCGGCTCAGAGCTGCAGCAGAGAGCTGAGACAGGAGCAGCGATGCACAGCTGACAGCACAGACAGACACAGCTTCTCCTCAGATCTGAGGAGCGGACAGGACACATCGAATCCGACTGCATCTGCATTCACAGGACAAAGAAGCAAACACACATGAACCACTGGAGTGATCACCAGCACACCTCGACGGTTTAACGCTACAGTAAGTCGACTTTCATCTAGAATAACGTACCTGCTTTTGCTGTAAGTTTTTAGTCTGAAGCACAGAAAAGTGACTTTAGCTTTAGTCTGATTTTTTCTCCTGTGTTGACATCAAAATCCCCCTCTGAGACATCTACAGTCTTTTCTGCACACTCCAAACTTAAGTGGATTACATCCGAAGCATTAGGGATTCAGGGGCTGTAATTTGAAGAGACATGCCTGATCGCAGGATACAGCACAATCAGGGGAGATCTGCGTGTGTTTGCTGTCACTTTACATATGGATTACAGTTCTAATTTGGAGGACGGTCCGCAGCTCGTCATTACGATGAACTTCAGACAGAGGAGAAAGTAGGTGTCCAGTCGGTTTCTAAATTGTCTTTTAAATGTCTTCTCAGAGAGTGTTTTAAATTCACCTGTAGATGTATGTGTCTGGCTGATGGCCACAAAACAAGACCTTTTTTACCGCAGCTATGAAGATCTGGAAGCAGTGGCCAAAATGCTGCCAGACTAGAAATTCTTGAATTTTGTATCTAAACCTATGAACCTTTTTCACATTTCCGGGTTTCTCAGCAGCGGAAATCGTCATAGTTGGGTTAACTTGAAGAGCAGTGAATGGGAGAGTACCACAAATATATATTTTTTGCATTCCCATTTGCTCAAATAGCAAAGGAAAAACTCTATGATAGTGTTTTCATGACTTTCAATAAAAGGAAAAAAATTAAGAGAGACTGATAACGGCAGTCAGAAGAGAGAACGATGTCAAATTTACCATCCCTCCCATAGACACTCCATTAGAAACACCCTCGCATTAGCCTAAACTATTTTTTTTGTAATTTGATGCAAAGATAATTTGTGACCCTGGATCACAAAACCTCATAAGGGTAATTTTTTTTTTTAATTGAGATTTATACATCATCTGAAACCTGAATAAATAAGCTTTCCATTGATGTATGGTTCGTTAGGATAGGACAATATTTGGTTGAGATACAACTATTTGCAAATCTGGAATCTGAGGGTGCAAAAAAATCTAAATATTAAGAAAATCGCCTTTAAAGTTGTCCAAATGAAGTTCTTAGCAATGCACATTACTAATAAAAAAATAAGTTTTGATATATTTATGGTAGAAAACTTACAAAATATCTTCATGGAACATGATCTTTACTTAATATCCTAATGATTTTTGGCATAAAAGAAAAATCGATAATTTTGACCAATATAATGTATTTTTGGCTATTTCTACAAATATACCTGTGCTACTTATGACTGGTTTTGTGCTCCAGGGTCACATATAATACAAAGAATAGTGTTATAAATGTACATACATTTTTTTAAAAATACTAATATGAAAAACTTTTGAGGATTTACGATGCTGATGACTGTTAAATCCATCATCACAGTCTGGTGAAAAGGGTCCATTGGCTTTGATCGTTTGCACATTTTGGGTCTTGCATCTAGGTGATGGACGTGATTTTGTTTGTGTCCAGCTAGTGAATCCTGGAGCTCGGCCATGGGAGCAGCACTGGGGGGCAGAAGAGCCTGAGTCCTCTCAGTCCGCCTCCTCGAGGAGCCTCCCCAAATTCAGCCGTCAGGGAAGAGGTCAGAAAGGTCAGAAGGGTCAGAAGGGTCAGAAGGGTCAAAAGGATGGTGCCCCCCCCTCCCACCAACAAGCCGCACGTATGCTTGTCCACCATCGTCATCATGAGCAGCATGGCGCTGATGGATGCGTACCTGGTGGAGCAGAATCATGGCCCGCGGAAGATCGGCATCTGCATCATGGTGACCGTCGGTGACCTCTGCTTCCTCATCGTGCTTCGGTATGTAGCCGTGTGGGTTGGGGCCGAAGTGAGGACGGCAAAAAGAGGCTACGCCATGATACTTTGGTTCCTTTACATCTTCGTCTTGGAGATTAAGGTGTATTTCGTTTACCAGAACTACAAGGCCGACCGTAAGACCCTGGATGCCTTGGCTCGGAAAGCTCTGACACTCCTGCTGTCCGTCAGTATTCCCGTTCTGTTCGTGATCTTGGTCGCTATTGACCACATGGAGTACGTGAAGGCTTTCAAGAAGAAGGAGGAGATCAGAAACCGTTTGTTCTGGGTGGTGGTGGATCTGTTGGATGTTCTGGACATTCAGGCCAACCTTTGGGAGCCACAGAAGAAAGGGCTTCCTCTCTGGGCTGAAGGACTGATGTTTTTCTACTGTTATATTCTTCTTTTAGTGCTGCCCTGTGTGTCTCTGAGTGAAATCAGCATGCAAGGCATCAACATCAGTCCTCACAAGATGATGCTCTACCCCATTCTGAGTTTGGTGACTATTAACATTGTCACTCTCTTCATCCGTGGAGGGAATATGCTCCTCTATAAGGACAACAGAGTGTCTGGGATACTCATGGCCAAGAACATCCTAGCCATCGTTCTGAAGACGTGTAGCTTTGTGCAGTACAGGAGACAGTTGCAGAGCGCCCCATCTGGGTTTGGAGTGGAATTACAGAAGAACTCTGTGCCGCCCGGTCGTTCCATACAGATGCCGCCACAGGTGGTGCTGCAGGAGCAAACACCGCTGCCTGAGGTCACCACATGTGAACATACGTGACCCGAAACCTGGAGACTACCTGCACGAGGAAACACCTGCGAGGACGCACATCTCTGACAAAATAATGTGGATGTAAGCTACATATCACTAGCTTCGTTATTTTCATCCGAGAGAAATACAAGTGGAGCATAACGGTATGAAGGTAGTCAGTAATTGCGTAATGCTAAACGTCCTTCCTTACATATATACTTTGCATACTATGCCACCTTTCTAAATATGTCATTGGACAAACTCCAATTTTTAAAATGGCCACACTCATCTGGGGTCTAGGTTTGGCTGGTTACTTTGGTCCAGTTAGTCCCTGCTGGTAGATTTCCAATATACCATCTGATTGCAAGCAGAGATTCTAAAACACCTGTGTAAACGTCCACGTGCAGAAACTTATGGTAGAAGTTTCACCAGTGACTGATGATTTCTGAAGGCTCTTGACTTGCTGACGTCAAAGCTCAGGATAGTGACTAGTGAAGGGTTGGGAATGCTTAGAGACACAGTAGATTGGTCTAGTGAAAATGATTCAGCAGTTATTTTTTAAAAAAGTGATTGTGTCATACTGGTGCACTGCTTTAAAAACCATACAAGATACAGTAAACTCGTAAACTCGTTTTCTCATGATATCAGGTTGGTATGTCCAGCAGGGAGTGCAAACATAAACCATTTCAAACACAGTTTGGTCAGAAATGGTGTTGTAAGCGTAACAGACACTGTTAGTTTGAGAAGATTAAAGCATCTGCCACATAAATGCAAAGTTTCATCACTACAAGATTTATAGAGATCATGACATTTGGATCAAAAGAAAAAAAGATTATTGTGATTCATTTTTTGTATTTATTTTATAGTCATGCAATATGATCAAATAAAATGAAAAAAGAACAACAAAAAAACTAAAGCAACAAACGTCTTTTTAGTAGAAAAAGGGGGAAAGATTTTTTTTTTTAATGTGATGCTTTGATAAACAATTGTGTACATATGCGCGTTGTGTGTTTGTTACAGCATGTTTTACTCAGGTCAGACACACAAATGTACTGATTAGACTGAAGATAGAGTATGTTTCATGTCCTAATTACAATTCTGATGAGGGTTTTTAATTAAACAGTGTTACAAAGGGAAAATGACCAGTGATTCTCCTCTCTTCGTTTTATTCTCCAATTAGCTGCTATCTAATTGCAAATGTAGTTCCTTTTTGCCAACACCATTTATCTGAAAATGCTCTTTTAACACCTTGCCCAATCTACTTAGTTTTCAATGAATGAAGTGTTCAGTGAAAGAAGACAGGACTATTGTAGTATGCTACTGTTGCAGATGATGTTTAATTTGATCATGTTTTATGTTGGTTATGAATTAACAGAATGAGTGTACTGCTGTGTGAATAACTTCCAACAGATGAAGAAAACACACTGCCCTAGCAAACCTGTTACTGCTCATGCATTTGCTTACCTGACACGTAATGGAAGAAGCTGACAGAGATTCACTTTAACAGAATTCTGGGAAATTGAAGCATCTCAGAACACTGTGTTAAAGATGCAAAGTCCTGGAAGAGAGAAAAAAACGTTACCGCAGAGTCACTTTAAAGTCTACATGAAACAGCATTCATACCTCTTTTTACCTTCATGATCTGACGTATTCTGTGATTTTATCCATGAGGAACTGAACTGAGGAACATGTTTCACAGAATTTAGCAAATAAGGTTTATAATTTAGTAAATTTGGATTTCATGTTAACTTTAAGCATTTGATTTGATTGATAAAGGTTTGATGTTGACTTGTTTTTGTCTTAAGCTAGTCTTTGTATTTCTGTAGTATTGGTGTTTCTGCGTATCTCTTCATCATTTCCACAAAAGCAGGATGTTCAATGGTGGTAATATTCTCAGGTTATATTTGTAACCACTAAAATAAATGATGATTGAGACTTCTTATTGATGTTGTATGAAAGCACATGGATTGAACATATCACAGGGCATGCAACCTGTCACCTTTTTATAGGAATATTTCACGTGTACATTTGCTGTGCTGTTTATACACCAATGTCTCATTTTGCATGCATTTTGTGTTTGAAATCTGCCATTGACTTTCTTTGGTAGATAATGTATGTGCAGAGCATGCTGGGGTATTTTACTCCCTCTGAGACAAACCAATTGACCAACACAGTTTTCAATCAATGCAACTGATCGCCTCCTCACATTCTGGCAGTGCATATTCTTCCTGAGTCTAAGCCCTGCCTGATTTTAACCTTAATTTTAAAGATGCCTCAGAAGAGACTGCCACATTTTCTGATTTAACAATGTGAACAAGTTTGGACTCTGCTTTGCAGCATTTGTACAGTGAAATTATTTCTAATATCTACGTTACGGCTTCAAAACACTTGGAAGTCTCATATGGCAGCAGTCCTAATCCATATGGTGCATGAGGTGAGATCAGATAAGAAGTTCCTCTGAAAGCAGTTCAGATTAAAAATCATTTACAGTGAGATTGGCTTGTTTAATTTATTTGCACTTTTTTGAGCTTTGCATAGGTAAAAATTTAATCTCCTCAAATTAAGTCTTAGATAGCAAGTGCGGGAAAAAAATTAAAGTTGATGTGTGGATTTTTCATATCAAATGCAAATAAAATAAATTGCATGAAAACCGCAAGTGTGAAATGTGCAAGACTGGATTGGGCCACATTCAGTCTCATTTGTGCATGTTACACTAATACTTACCAAAATCCATCTCTTAGCTATCGTTACACACATTTCTTCCTCTGCAAAGTGTTAGGCTCTTCTCTACCTTTGATGCTTGTCTTCGGGTTTTTGTTCAGCATAACCTTTGCACAAAAGATGCTTCATTAATGAAGTTGAAGTTAAATTAGTTCAAAACAATCCATTTAAAACACACACACAGGAGGAATGTCAGCAGAATGTGTACTGAGTAATTCTCCTAACTCTCTCCTGTCTGTCTGGTCGAGCTCGATGCTATTAAAGCCTTTAACTCATTGATCTCCACCTGCTCTCCACATCTCTCTTACACTTGGTCATTCCATCCTCTCATCTGCTCATCTTGAGCTCAGCTCATCTTCTGTTCATCTGCTCTCTCCTGCATGTGTCTCTGTAATTAAAGAATGAGCTCCAGCTGCCTCGTCTAACTAACCTCTCGCTCCATCGGATTCAGAGTAACGCTGGTAGATTGGTGTGTTGGTGGTGTACTTAAAACTCAACTGAATTCTCTCCTCACACCTTTGATAAACCTAAATGTGATATATAAAATAACATTTAAAGTCATCTAAATACATAAACAGATAATAATATTCTCATAATTATTAAAAAAAAAAAAACATTAGGTATTTAAATAAAATTGCCTCTAAAGTCATATTCAAATTTCTGTAAAAGAACCACAAAAAACTGAGATTATACCAAGGCCATACTATGAATTAGATAATCAGTGAAACTTATTCAGGTGCATCATAGAAACAGGGTTGAGAAGCACTGCATTGGATAGGATATCATTACATATATATCATTTCCTCATCCGCTCTTTACCAAAATACTTCAAGCAAAACATGTTTGACTCCTGACAAATAAAACATGCATAACGGACCTGCAATTTCTGTTGGCAGATCTTGAATGGCATCACTCATCTATTATAAACACTCTGCTAAAATCCTTCATGAATTCTCCTAAAGACTTTACAGCAAGCAGGACGTCTTGAGCTTCAACATAAGAACCTTTATCACAAGCAGGCGGTAACAGTAAACTTGAGCAGTCTCTGTATTTACTGTACCACTTTGATTAATGTTACTCAGCTTTTATTTGTAATGCCTCTGGGGAAGGAGGTTAGAAGCTCCTGAAAACTCAAAAGTCATTAAAGTTCATCTTGAACACTGCATAGATGAAGGTTTAGGGATGTTCCCTGAGGGAGGTGTTCCAGTATCTGTATCACACTGGCTTAGTTTTATGCAAATAATTCGAGTCAAATGATGGATAAGATCTTGAGGGATTATGCTCAGATGTATGCTGAGTTCCTTCGAGTGTTTACACATAAGAACTCCCCTCTCTCATTGACTTATCAATACATTTTTTGGTCTGTACCCCATTTACTTTATGTGCAAATATAGACGTTAATTCAGCATTCATTTCTTCAGGTTATTTTTCTTCAGTAGTAAGTGTTTAGGCAGTTGAATACAAAAATAAATTAATGCTGATGAATGATAATGTTGCTGATAACAGTTACCAGCATACAGTAGGCTCATTGGAAAAATGTGATATTCCTAACCCTAAACGTGCTACCTACCTTTTACAAAACCTATACATATAATCAGTGTTGGGGAAAGTTACTTTTAAAACTAATGCATTACAATATTGCTTGTTTGAATTTAATATAAAAATTTTCTGTTTTTGGCAAATGTAAAAGCCCTTTCATTTCCTCAAGCTGAAGGAAATGTAAATTCACACACAAACAAACCTTTCAGCTGTGCTGCCATTCTAGATTGCATGAAGAATAGGACACAGCAGAAGAAAGTTCATCACTTTTCAGCAATAATAAAATGGTATTAAATGCGTAAAGGATGATTGTGTAATTTAACGCATTTAATTATTGCAGGTTTGCATTTCACTGTTTCTATTTGAGTAAATTCATGTTCACATTCAGTCTAGAGCTACAGTGACCATGTTTACATGGCTTACAGGACAGACAGTAAATAGGAAAACAAAGTAACTTGCGTTACCTATTTGAAAAGGTAACAGATATTTTCTTGCAAATTAAAAAGTAATGCATTACTTTAATAGTTAATTGGGAAAAGTAATCTGATTATGTAACTGGCGTTACTTGTTATGCGTTACCCCCAACACTGCATATAATCAAAACACCATATTAAACATGCAGTAAAACACCAACAGCAGTAACGGAACATTTCTTCAATGAGTCAGAATCAGAATCAGAATGAACTTTATTGGCCAGGTATGCTTACACATACGAGGAATTTGTTTTAGTGACAGAAGCTCTACAGTGCAACAGAAAGACAGCAACAGGACAGGACACAGATAATAAAAGTCTGGGTTACAGCTACATCTCTTTGGAGATCTAATTGTGAGGAATTAGTATGATAACATTAATCTCACATACAAACATTGCCTCAAAATCTAAAACTGGATTTAAAAAAAGCACACAAAAAAGTAAACTAGCGGTAAAAAAAAAAAAAAAATCAACATTATTTTCTGGTGCTTGGAGCGTGGTGTAAAAATCATCTTTGGGAAATGGATTAGGAAATGAATTATGTTTGTTGCCCAAATAATGGCATTGATAGTAGCTGAACGGCTGAATGAAAGTGACATGTCTTTGGCAGGTCTGGTTGTGTTTCGATGGCTCTCTCGTGTGCTGAAAGACGGATGGTGAGGGCAAGACATCGACTGACAGCGGCAGGTCGAGTCGGTGATGTTCGCTCAATTCGGTCTACCGCAGCTCCGTAATTGTTTAAAGCAATCGATTTCCTTCTGCTCAGTCAGTTTCTCTTATCTGCTTTTGGTCTCTAAAAGCCACATTATCACTGAAGGGCTTTTGTGTCATAAAATTTATGTGCCTTTGTTCCACATTCTGCACAGGTACTCGCAGGAATGTGTACTGATGTCTGCACACACTTCAAGCACATTCAGTTCTTCAATTTATTATGTATTGTGGTGTCACGCAATCTTTTCCAGGCAAATGGAAACAAAACGTCATTCCTATAAGACTTTATGGACACATTTTAATAGTTAAGAGAAAGCCCTGAGTGGGCAGGTGTAAAATGGATTACTACTTTATAAAAGAAGCATAGCAAAGTACAACACTTTTCACAATGCACGTTCTTTCAAAGCAGTTTCACAGAAAATCATCCTTAAACCAAGGTAACAAATTTAGGTTATAAAAATATTGTGAGAATATTGTTTCTAAAACGCTAATGTTCAGTTTTCTTGTTAAAAATGTACAGTTTTCTTGTCATGATTATAACATCTACAAACCCTAACCCTAACCCAAAATATTATTTTGTTTTAATATTTATTTTTAATATTCTAAGAATGTTAATATGACCAGTTTTCCTCCTGTGATTATAACATTATTTATAGTTAACAAAAATGTTTCTTACAACATCAACATCATAAGGATGTTCAGAGAATGTTGTTCTGAGAATTTTTTCTCAACATTATGAGAACTTATATCAAATATTAATAAAGTTACAAGAACATCCCATGAACACTACATTAAGAATATTTTGTCCTAACATTTATATAACTTAAAGTTGTGAGAGTGTTCCCTGTTGCTTGAAAGCCTCCAGAGAGCAAGAAAAAAGTGACTGTCAGAATGGAAAAGTGAGAAAAAAAAAACTTTAAAAAGTGAAGCATCTCAAAAAAGGCTTGATTCTGTTCCAAATTTGTCATAAGGAAGAAATATGCATCATACATAAATATCATTCACATCAAGAGTGAGAAGACAGGCAGAGGAACTGAATTTTGTAAAGGAAGAAAAACAATCTTGGCAAAGGAGACGCAACAGTAGCAGTATGAGGATCAGAACTGATCCAAGACAGAACGTCAACGTTAGAGAGAAGACAAACTGAATCAGATCACACGGATCTCTCTGTAAACGGGGCACTAACGAGTAGGACATGTCTCAGGATCAATATTCCTCACAATCCTAAACACATCAATGCAGCGACCCACTCCAAGCTCAAGTTCAAACAATGTCAGCTTTGACTGGATTGACCCTGACCTTTCGAAGCACAGATGGAGATTACCAGAGAACTGATCCATCATCATCAAAAATCAAAACGTTGTTAAAAAAAAAAAAAAAAAAAATCTGAAGTCATGTGCATTCTCCTCCATTTTCTTTCAATACTGTATTTGGACATTTTTTACTAAATATACCTTGCACTACCTAACAACCTCGTGAAATCACCGTTCCATGATGTATCTGCAACACTTTTCGCGTGAAGGTCATGTGTGTTAAAGCAGTCGTACAGACAGGGCCTTAAAATGAAACGGCCACAATTTGACAGAAATAACGAAGAATAGATGTGGACAAAAAACATTCACTAAGTAAAGTCCATGCTGTGTAAATCGCAATAATTGAGGATTTTGTTTTTGGATTTTACAAGATCAAAAAGATCAAACTGGCAAGAAAATGTTAACGAAGAACAAATTTGGCTAGCAATGTAATAGTTCACATTGGTGTTACAAGAAAAGAAGTGTTTGCTCAGGCTCAGGTTTACTGCGTACGGCACTCGGCTATAAAGTGGACTTCGACCAACAGCGATTGTGTTCTGGAAGAACAGCAGGAGATCAGCTCAGACTAATAGAACTCAATTCTCCAAACTGCTTGAAAAATTCTTCCCTTCAAGGTGGCATGTTCCTTTTATATGAAGGTTCATTCATGAGACAATCCATATTAGCATGTGCAAAAACAATCTTTTGGACAACAACCTGCTACTTCACATGTCTCTGCTAAAAAAAAAAAAAAGACTTTGTAATGATTTTAATGGTTATATTGGAAATTGTATTGCTTTTAATGGTCCCTGTGGGTCTCTACTGGTCATTTGTTGCATGTTAAAACCACTAATTCCTAATGGAATATGAGCAAAAACATATTACTGGACAGGGTTGCCAAGTCTGAGTAACAAAACCAGCCCAAAGGCCAAGGAAAAATAGCCCAAACAAGCCCAATGTCTCTATCCACATATCAAAACTCAACATATGCCACTCCCATACCTATGTGACCGGGGATTTTAATTTAGCGGGTAAACACATTTAGCGGGTTCACTTACTTTGTAGTTCATTCATTTAATATTTTCAAAAGAATAATTTGTTCTGAAAAGTTTCCCAAGAATACACAAGAAACAGTTCCGGCTCACAGCTTTCACAAAATAGACCGGAAAGGAAGGAAAAAGTGAAACAGATTTCTTTTCTTTTTTTAAATAAAAGAAACAAAACAAAACAGAGAAGGATACACGGAGCTGAGGATGCAATTTAAATCTCACAGCTCTATATTTCTCAGTGTATAATTATCCCTGATGTACTACATGCTTTAGTTTCGCAGTCCGGTTGCATGTAAGCAAAAACAAAACTCTTAACCATCAAAACACGGCACTACAAAAATACAGCCGTCAAACAAAAACACAAAAAGAAAATACTTCAACACTGAAATGTTGTGATACTCTACAAAGAAACTACCCCACAAAAATGCATGCGGAATTACACGGTACTATACAGCAAAATATGACACAATACGCCAATGGGAATACTATACAAAAGAAACAAAACATGAGTACATGGTAATATTACCCACTTACATTTCACTTGTGAAAGATAGAAGGAAATAACACTCACTCAACGATGAGCTCCTATTTCACACCTCACATTCACTTTATGAGGGCTGAAATCCTCAACATAATGCTGTACACTGTGCAAATAATCAGATAAAGTATCAATCACATGAAAACACATAAAACATTCGCCAAATGTAAACGTGTAAGACATTTTGTAAAACCACAGTTGAACAGGCCTACACCGCATGGTGTGACGTCATACCATCATACCTCGTACACGATATAACTTTATTAATATGACATCTCTTAGAAACCGCACAACAAAATATATATCCAGGAATGATATTTAACAGAAAGATTAGCAGGAAATACTATATTTACCATTGGATGGTCTTAAATCTGCCACCGATTACGGAGAGTGCGCGTCTCCCTCGCACTGGGCATCACTCAAAATGTTTTTGGACAGCGCATGCGCATTTCCCATACATAATGCACACACCACCACCTACTGACGACTCCAGGAAAATGCAGGTATTCACTGTTTCTTTTTACTTACTAATTTACAGAAAACACCAAATAAAAATAAAATACATTTAATGATGCAAAGGGAGAAACAAATTTTATACTTTTTACCACTCGGTTACATTCTCCCCTGCAATAAGTCAGCGTCCTCGATGACTCACTCAGTTATAAATTCAGTATTCATAGCACCTCGTAACGCCTTCTCAAACAACGCAGTACCAATACTGGTCAGCACTTGAGACACCATATCTGTGCTGACGTTTACTGCATTACAAGCAGACCTGGGTGCATGGAAAGGATTTGTGTGAACATCCGTAGTTGCACGCTTACTTCTACGCACAGCTGGAACTGGTACTTCTCTCTGAACTCTGTCACACATTTCACCAGTGTCGAATTCTTGAGATTGGACGGTCTCATCTAGAGTCTCTGCAGAGTCTCCAACATTGTCAGCTGATATTGGTACCTGGTTGTCTGTGGCCCCTCTTAAAGAGGGTTGCACCACCTCCTCTACTACCACAAAATCTGGCTCAGAAGTGTCATTCCCGTCCATGGTGACAGGCCTAGGAGTGGGCACAGCACCTGGATGCAACTCTGATCGGTGAACCCTTTTTGAGGGCCCTCCCTCTAAAGGTTCCACAGTGTAAGCCGTGCCTATTATTTCCACTACTCGGTACACGATCGGGCTCCAGGCATCTTGAATCTTGTTCCTGCCTGGAAACCGCTGACGCAAATACACCAACTCCCCCACACAGACCTGGGGACATAATGCCTTCTCTTTCAACCGAGTCACTCTCTCTAGACCTTTTTCCTCTGAGTACTCCCTTGCTTTCTCATGGGTGTACCTCAGCCTCTCTCGATGAACAGATAACCAGTCTTGTTTCCCCTCCGAGACTTCCTCACCACCCAGCAATGCATCATTGGGCAGATGCGGCTGTACCCCAAAAAGAAGACAATAAGGGGAAAAACCGGTAGTAACATGCGGAGTCACATTATACGCGTGGACTAACTCTGGCAAGTACTCAGGCCAACGCCGTTTCCGTTCTGGGGTAGTGTACGTAACAGGTTGTGAAGCGTTCGATTGTATCGTTCATACTGGGCATTTCCTTGTGGCCTCTTTCTGGGTGTACTGGTCTCTTTTTCTTGTCCCAGAACCTTCTAAATTCTCTCAGAACAGGGTCGCTTTTCTGAAACTCAACCAGCTGTTCCCTAGTGTAGCCGGGAAGTGTATGAGTGTTGCCTTGGAGACTAGTGACAGCTTTTTCTCCAGCCTCAAACGCACGGATCTGCCTCAATCTGGCCCACTCAACACCCTTCAATGCGAGTGCAGGTCCCAAGGCTGTACCTCGACTAATCACACTGCAGATCGCTACACACTCATTCCAGTCAGCGTCAGGATCAGATTCAGGCTCCCCTGCAAACTCCTGCCTAGACAGAGCATCGACTGCAGCGTTACTCTTGCCCAGTCTGTACTTCACTTCGAAGTTAAAGACAAAAAGCTGTGCCACCCACCTCTGCTTGATCGCTCTTAGCTTGGCGGTTTGCAAGTGGCAGAGCGGATTATTATCCATGATCACCTCAAACCAGGACCCAAGTAAGTAGCCACGAAACTTCTCGACTACTGCCCACTTAAGGGCCAGTAGCTCGAGCTTCATGCTACTGTAATTGCGATCATTTTTCTCTGTGTTACGCTACCTTTTGCTGGCGTACGCAATAACTCTCTTTTCATCACCTTGTTTCTGATACAGGATGGCGCCTAAACCATTCTGGCTTGCGTCAGTTTCGAGGATAAATGGACAACTGAAATCTTCAAAATCAAGTACAGGGGCTGTGGTCAGTGTCTCCTTTAACTGATTGAATGCAAGATCACATTCATCAGACCACAGAGCACTAAAGTGACGACCACTCTTTGCACACCTGCCTTCTCTCAGACACACATTCACCAGGTCATGTAAGGGTCCAGCTATCTTTGAAAATCCCTCGATAAACTTCCTATAATAGCTGCAAAACCCCAGAAATGACCTCAACTCCTTGACAGTTTCCGGGATCTTCCAATTACTAACTGCAGCAACCTTGCCAGGGTCAGGAGAAATCCCCTGCACTTACACCTGATGACCAAGAAAACGCACAGAGTCTTGGAGGAAACAACATTTCCCCAGCTTCTCCTTTAAACCAGTCTCTGCCAACCGCTTCAGCACCATCTCTAATCTTTTCAGATGTTCTTCAAATGTTTGTGAAAACAACAAAATGTCATCCAAGTACACTATCAACACCTGGAAGATCAGATCACTCATGACAGCCTGCATAAGCCGCTGAAAGGTCGACGGTCCATTGCAGATCCCAAACGGCATCCTCCGGTACTCAAATAAACCAAAGGGTGTCGTGAACGCCGTCTTGGCTCTATCCCTATCACTCACTGCAATCTGATGATAACCAGAGGCCAAGTCCACAGTTGAGAAAAACTTTGCTCCCCTGAGGGCAATTCTAGGTAGCGGAAATGCATCACGCCTCGTCTTAGCGTTGAGCTTTCTATAATCTACGCACAAACGTAGTGACCCATCTGTTTTGCGCACCAATACCACCGGCGAGGCGTAAGCACTCACACTCTCTTGAATGACACCCTTCTTCAGCATCTTTGTGATATGCTTTCTGACCTCTTGGTACTGATTGGGTGGAACGTGTCAGTAAGGCTGATTCACCGGTACATCATCAGTCAAGTGTATCTCGTGTTGAACCTTATCTGTATTACCCA
Organism: Spinibarbus caldwelli; assembly: GCA_039654775.1. NCBI lineage: Eukaryota > Metazoa > Chordata > Actinopteri > Cypriniformes > Cyprinidae > Spinibarbus > Spinibarbus caldwelli. The sequence goes on from CM077243.1 coordinate 151,669, forward strand.
GATCATCATCGTCCAAAGCAAATACACCTAAATATTTCTGAAGCACTGCTTTTAACTGAACCTGCTGTTCAGGCGTGCCTTCCATGTCAGCGTGATCCAAGACTGATTGGACGGGGGGTTCAGAACTCTGACCGACACCAACAGTGACCCATTCTGTGTCTGCGGAGATTCGCTGAAACTTCACTTCGCAGGACGAACCTGCATTGCTACCATCTATCAGGGACAACATACCCAAACGGGCTCTGGGCTGAAGCCAGAGGTCTTCCTAAGACAGGTTGAGTACTCTCACTGGACACACAGGTAACTCTGACGTGACCAAGGTAGGTACTACAACCAAACCTCCTGGTAAGGGTGCATTTACTGGTTCTACCAACCATGCAGAACCATCCCTTTTTGTTCAGATTCCATTCCCTTGATCAGAACAGTGGCTGCCGACCAAGCAGGCACATGGGCAGGAGTCTTACCTGCGACACGAGTGAATGAAACTCGCTCCACTAACTCAACTGATTGGGCCTGCTGGAAGGCTACCCTCCAGTTGTCAAGCCTCCCACATAGTGTGGTGTCAAATTCAGCGTGAACGATCTGTCGGCACTTACTGATAATGTTCATTCTGATGAGCACAGCCATAGACGATGGACTAGGAGTTTCTTTAACAATCAAGAAGCCACACTCAGGCAAAGTCATCCCCGTAACCTCCACGTCCAGCTCCATGTAACCCAAATAGGGAATGTCTAAACCGTTGGCTGCTGTGATCTTCAGCCAACCTGAAGTAGACAACACATCACTCTCATTCCCAAATAGATGCTCTCGGAAGAATGCCTCTGTGATAGTACTGACCTGGCTACCAGTGTCGAGCAGACATGACACTAGCACACCCCTAATTTTCAAGTCCACCATTGGGCACATTCCAACCGCCCATTCAAGAAACCTGTCTCGACTCGTTCCCTCAGGTAGTGAACCATACACTACCCCTTGTGTTGCATGACTCTGCACCATGGAAGGACCTTGGTTCTCTTGCCTTTCATCGGTCCTGGCAGCACTCTTGGGTCTCCCACCCCGTCTCATAGTGCAGCCCAATCTCATTGCATCTGAAACAGATGGGTTCTCCCTCCTCTGTAAACCTGGGAGGAGACTTTGACAAGGGCACAAAATTCTGCAGAACTGACACTGACCGTTGTGCAGTCAACTCCTTGACCGCCTTAGTGAGCTCTGAAATAGTTTGTTCTTGCTCACTTATTCGCTTGTACTGCCGGGTAATCACTTGTAAAATATCATTTAACACAGTGGATGTTTGAGTTTCAGACCCAGCAGCATTATCCTTAGTTTCACTAAGTACTTCTGAATGGATGGGTCGACTATTGGCAACTCTAGTCAGCCTGCTCTCTTCCATTGACCAAAGAATGACTTCATTACGAATCTCAAGCAGGGTCAAGTGGGGCTTTTCTCTGATTGTTTTACGAAGCTCTCGCCTTAATGCAGCATCTCGCACACCCTCCACAAACTGATCACGTAAAATCCCCTGTTCATTAGCCAGACCACCTGGGGACTGTTTTGTGACGGAGCTTAATAGGCGAGAGAGAGCATGAGAGTAACTTCGAAGGTCTTCCCCCTCCAATTGTTTGCGGTTGTAAAACATCTGCAACAATTGAGTCCCACTACACCGTTCCCCAAACGCTTCCTGCAGGAAAGTAAACAAATCACTGGCCTGTCTGGACTGGTTTCCCACACATAAACACACCTCTTCCAGTGCGGGCCCCCTCAGAAGTGAAATAATAAAGTCCAACTGTTCTTCCCAGGTCTGGTCTCTGGCCCGTAAGAACCCTTTCCACCTCCTCCACAAACTTTTCTACAGACCTCCCATCTTTGTTGTACTCCCCACAAAAGGGTTGAATCTGATGTTCACGAGGAACATAAATGTAAGAGCGAGTTGAATTACCCCCACCAACTGCCCTATTGTCCAGAGCATCATCCCTCCGATCTCTTAACTCTTGAATTTGACCCCTCAGTTGCTCTATAACATCATTACCCACAGCCCCATCAACAGGGACGTCTACCCCCCCTGCAGGAAATTCATCAGAGTCCGACATATCTTAAACAATTAGGTCAAAATGAAAATAACTCAGGATGAACAGCTCTGTCCAATATAAATGTCCTTGGTGCAAACTCGTCCAAATGTCTCAGTCCTTTTCTGTACCTCAGATACCCTCGTGCTGATACACAGTTCTTGGATGCATCTGTGAAATCCTGGGAGCTAAGCTGCACGTTGACAGAATGGATCACGTCAACCTGGTCTTCTGAGCAGCCGTCACGCCTGGCACACCGTAAACCCGATCAGTCCCACGTCGACCACCACGTCCTCAATTGCGATTCTCCACATCCTGGACGTCCACCTCTGCAAAATTTTCACCACTGCCGTATTGCCCAATCAAACACGCCGCTCATCGCAAACAAATCAGACTGAATAAACTACCCCACTCCTGGTACCAAAAATGTGTGACCGGGGATTTTAATTTACCACCAGGAACACATTTAGCGGGTTCACTTACTTTGTAGTTTATTCATTTAATATTTTCAAAAGAATAATTTGTTCTGAAAAGTTTCCCAAGAATACACAAGAAACAGTTCTGGCTCACAGCTTTCACAAAACAGACCGGAAAGTGAGGAAAAAGGGAAACAGATACTATACAGCAAAATATGGTACTATATAGCAAAATATGACACAATATGGCAGTGGGAATACTATACAAAAGAAACAAAACATCATGAGTACATGGTAATATTACCCACTAACATTTCACTTTTGAAAGATAGAAGGAAATAACACTCACTCAACGATGAGCTCCTATTTCACACCTCACATTCACTTTATGAGGGCTGAAATCCTCAACATAATGCTGTACACTGTGCAAATAATCAGATAAAGTATCAATCAAATGAAAACACATGAAACATTCGCAAAATGTAAACGTGTAAGACATTTTGTAAAACCACAGTTGAACAGACCTACACCGCATGGTGTGACGTCATACCATCATACCTCGTACACAATATAACTTTATTAATATGACATCTCTTAGAACCCGCACAACAAAATATATATCCAGGAATGATATTTAACAGAAAGATTAGCAGGAAATAATATATTTACCATTGGATGGTCTTAAATCTGCCACCGATTACGGAGAGTGCGCGTCTCCCTCGCACTGTGCATCATTCAAAATGTTTTTGGACAGCGCATGCGCATTTCCCATACATAAAGCACACACCACCGCCTACTGATGACTCCAGGAAAATGCAGGTATTCACAGTTTCTTTTTACTTACTAATTTGCAGAAAACAACAAATAAAAATAAAATACGTTTAATGATGCAAAGGGAGAAACAAACTTTTATACTTTTTACCACTCAGTTACACCTAAAATACAAATTTTACAGTCATTGTTATGCATTAAACATTTACATCACATTTACATTTAGTCATTTTGCAGACACTTTTATCCAAAGCGACTTACAATTGGGGAATACATAAAGTGATTCATCTTAAATGTTTGCAACAGACAGAGGAAGTGCTTGTAACACCAAGTCTCAGGCATTGTTCAAATAAGTACAAGCTAGAAAGGGAAGGAAAAAATAAAGAGAAAGACAAATGTTTATTTTTATTTATTTATTTTTTTTATTTAGGATGAAGTCAAGCAGCGTCGAAAGAGATGGGTTTTCAGCTGCCGCTTGAAAATTGTCAGGGATCCAGCACTCCGGATAGGGGTGGGAAGATCATTCCACCAGCCAGAAATGGTGAACGAGAATGTTCTGGAGAGTGATTTTGAGCCTCTCTGTGATGGTACCACGAGGCGTCGCTCACTAGCGGATCTCAGACTTCTGGAGGGGAAGTAGATTCGTAATAGTGAGTGGAAGTAGGCGGGTGCTGAGCCTGTGGCTGTTCTATATGCAAGCATCAATGTCTTGAACTTGATGCGAGCTGCAACCGGTAGCCAGTGCAAGGAAATAAAGAGAGGTGTAACATGGGCTCTTTTGGGCTCGTTGAAGACCAGTCGTGCCACTGCACAATGAAAAATCACTAGTAGTAATCATAAACAGTCTGTTTTCATAAAAGAGCTCAAAGGAACCTCCCTAGCAAAACTCATAATCTAGCAGAGTTTTATCATTGGTAGACGCTTTGTATTGTGAGCACTGCTTGTGTTTATTTGCTCTTTATGATGAATCGCCTGCTGTATTCCTCATTTGCAAGTTGCTTTGGATAAAAGCATCTGCTAAATGAGCAAATGTACAATGCAAATAATTTCAACACACGTTTCATTCAAATACAAATTTATGCAATATGTCAAACTTTTAAACCACAGAAAAAAGAAAACCTGCGGAAACAATTTACAAGTAGCCCAATTCCGCAGAAAAACTGCCAACCTGGCAACACTGCTACTAGAAACCATTAGGTAATGGTTTTAACGGTTAGCAGTTGATGGTTTGTAATGTTCGTAATGGCATTTGTAGTTGAAAACATTAGAACATCTGTGATGGTTTCTATTGTTTATTTCAGCAGGGTTTGATTGCACAAGACTCTGAAACCAGCCAAACTCTTATCAAATCAGATGGCTCCCTCATTACCTTTGCATTTTCTCTACAGAAACAAGAGCCTGTCAGAGGAGCCAAGCAATTGAATAATGCAGGTTTTCTTTACGTTATTGATCGAAGCTCCAGGTAAATTATCTTCCCGCCCTGAGTGTTTGGGAACAACTTACATGCCTGTAAATTCTCCCGTACACTATAAATATAAAAGAGAGACACGTGTTTAACAGATGACGAACAAAAGCCAGAGTGATTTGTTCTTGTTAAGAAATCATTCGTGGCTTATAAAGGCATGCTTGGAAGCTGCAAAAGTGCTTTAGACGGTATGAGTGAGGTCTGGAGGAAGACATGAATATTTTTGGAGAGACTAAGCCTTCTCTTTGTGTCTTATTATTACAGAGGATTTTTTGCAAATGCAAGAGCCACTAAAACCCATGACGCTTTCCAGAGAGGCTTGAGGAAGCAGTAAAGCACTTAAATATATTATATTAAACAGGAAATTAAAAGAAGAAACCACAGGGGGTTTGGGATATACTGAGGTTCCTGTTCTCCTCTTCACACTTACTGAAGTAAATGAGGGCTGTTGGGAATATTCTAAGTGAAAACACAGAACTACATGCTGCAGTTTCTTCTGTAAGGACGACGCAATGTCAGAGCTTTTATACAGCAAACCAGAGCTTTCACAAGCTGTTTGAATCGTCATATCTGCTCTTATGAACAAGGCTATGAGTGGGAGGTTACAGATGTTTAATTAAAGCGCTGCAGAATGACATTGTTCATCAAATATTCGTCTCAAGACAATGGTATGATCGTCAGTTACTTGAGCTGAAGAGCTTAAAATGTTGAAACCTCAGCTAAGGCTCAAAACAGCTAAACTAATACCGATGTTAAGGTTACAATGTGGATAAAGTTGATGTGAAGCGCAACAGCTCTTGAAATGCAATGCACTGCAATAATAATAAAGACTATTGAATACTGTGAGAGCCAGAAAGCTTCAGCTCTGCTATCACATTCCCTCTCTAGCTGATTCAATAAGACTCACATAGTGTGGTCACATTTTCACCCTCATATCACATTTTGGCAGCTGTTTCGTACAGAACGCCGCCCACAGTCCCGGTGCGCTGAGGTTACACTTCAACGGCTCATTACAAATGCTGTTTTTCTTTCTGCTAAACATCAGTGTGCCGCGGCTCCCCATGAGTGAACTGTTCATTACCTGACTCTTGATCAGCTTCAGCCACCATCGACGGCCGAACAAATGAGTCTCTCTCCTCTGAAATCCTTTATTATGACATGTCTGCAGGAATATAGCATCAACATCCTTAAAGGGTTATTGAAAAAAAAAAGATCATTCTGTCATCATTTATTCTCCCTCATCTCATTCCAAACCTTGGGAAACGCACCCCAGGTTTGGAGCAATGAGAGGGGAGTAAACAATGACAGAAAGATAATTTTTTGGCTAAACTATTCCATTTAAGGAGAAACTCCTGATGTACACACATTTTCTGTATTTTGTATCTTGCATCATTTTGAATCATAACTTTTTCAAATTCTAAGATTTTAACCAGGAAACAAACTGATTTTTATTGAAGTCTTTGGGACCACTTCATTTCTTAGAAACACCAACATACAGTTTGACTGTTTGGATTTATATCAGATTAACAGAAAAATGCTTACTGCATATCAATATGAATATTATTTATTTTACCTTTATTTTACCTCAGAGTTCCATTGAGATCTATGATCTCTTCCACATTCTTTACAACTGCCTTAAATTCCGTATAAAATTGTAAACGTATATCTATATTTCATAGATAAACAATAGATTTCTGTTTCATAATAGGAAAATGCAGTTTCCCCAGATCTGTCTGGGTTACATTAAAGCAACCACTCTGAGGAACGCAACTCCTACCCATGCTACGAAAAGTTTCAACTTGATTATCAGTAGATGGAATGATGATAAGTCGAGAACAGAGAGGTAAACCACACGACAAATCCAGCTGTTATCCAACTACCTGATGTCAATAAAAATATCTGGGCTCCCAAAATGAAATGTCACAAATCAATCTTCTGTGCTGAAGCTCCATTCAAGCTGCATTCAGGATCGAAATCAATTACTTCTGAATCATGTTTCATTAGGGCTTCACCACAGCTCTGTCTGAATGCTCCTACGGCCCTTAAACGCTTCTGAGGCCCGTCAGATTGTGTGGTGATGGACTGGTTCTGAAAGAGCTCTCCCGAGCGGGCCATGAATCTGCTCTGGGGCCCGACTCCCAGTGGCCCAGTGGCTGATTTAGCCCTGCGTGTAAATCACAGAACGAAGCGCGTGAGTGACCAGCATCATTTTGATCCAGCCACAAATCACTGCCCTCGGCTGCATGGGAGACATCAGTCATAAAGCTATGCTCCAGAATAATCAGGCACCAGGACTCGATCTTCTCGCTAGTTTATCTGGGAGGTCGAGGGGCCGAGTGCGTCATTTATCATCGCTGTTACCCAGGGTACATCTGCCTTTGACAAACGTGTGGATTCTGCTGCTTTATGCGACATTTGTCAGAGCGTTAGCTTTAAGCTCAGTGTCGGTCAGGATCCTCAAACAGTGATTCGCCCACAAATGACATTTTAAATACCATCTTAATACTCCTCTGTTGTGTTTGGTTTTTGAGTCTGCAAACCCATCTGCTTGTGTGTTGTTGGGTGAATGTTTGTTCTTGTGCTTTACCTGATGTCTTTGTGGAGCAGTTGGGTCAACGTTTGTTTTTTATCTGCCTTTGAATAAACTGGATTTGATATAAATCTTGTAAAGTGATTTGAAAGCCATCCTTTAAAGCAGAGAATTTCAATCTGGGTTCTGTGAATTTTGAGAAAAGAAAAAAGTTTTAACAATTTGCTTTAGTACAATGACAATAAAAAAGCCAGTTATTTAAGTTTGGGTACAATTATTGCTTTTTTTAAAGCATAAATTATTAATTATGTTTTCACATTTTAATACATGAAAATATACAGCTGTCTTTATATTTCAGGAAGGTCCCTTGCAAGGGTATAATGATATCAAGGGTCCTTAGCATCAGATAGTTCCTCTTGTTAGATAAATGCTACAAACTGCATTACAGTAACAGTAACTCATATGGTGATGGTAATTTGTGGTGTAGGACATTCTTCCTACTGTAATTGGTCTTGGTGTTTCTATGCAAGAAAAAGACGCTGTGACAGCAGTGATTGGCTGACGGCAGCACAAGACCTTCACATGACGCGCATTCCATTGTAGTTTATGTGCATGTTTTTTATTGGACAAAAAAAGTATCCACCTCAATCAAGCACATTAGTTTTTCCAGGTGCATTTTTAGAATTTATGCACATCTTGGCATTACCATCCAGTGTTTTTTATGCAATATCCCAAAAATGCCCATAAAACTGGTTAGTGGGAAACATGTCTAATGGCACCTGAGCTATTCAATGACAAATGTTCCTCCTGAATGTCACCAGCACATACTCACAGACTCCTGCCGTTCATGCAGTCATGAGCTACTGTCAAGAACTCAAAAACCATAAGGAGTAGATTCTGTAAGAATCCCCTTTGACTCACACAGTGCCAACTAATGCTTACATAAGATAACATTTGATATATAATACATACATTTGCGCTCAGCTGAAAGACATTGCTGTATTCTGAGGGGAAATGGCAGCCTGTCTCATTCTCATCTGCATTCTTTTGAAAACTTTAACATTGGTTGGCATAAATGCATTCAGCAGCTCATTCACTGTTGTTGAGCAAAGACTCGGTTTGAAAAGTTCTGCCTCTGAGACGCTGCAGAGATGTCCCCATTGATAGCGTCTGTGTCTCAGGGCTTTAATTCAGTCAGTGTCAGAGCTGCTTTACACATGATCTCATCCTCAGACGCCCACAGACCAGCCTAATGCATGAAATGACTAAAATCATTAATGCCAGTGATTAATACTCTAGTCAAGAGCTCCAGTCCACCTGGACTCAAAGTCCTGTTTATGAGGCTCTTCAGAGTTGAGCCTGTTTGTTTGATCTCAACTATCTGTATGAACCAGAAGACCAGAGACAAGCCCCACGAGAATCTTGAGCCGTCCTTGTTATCCTGTGAATTCACGCTGTTTACCTCGATGGAGTTTTTGACAGCATGAAAGTGCCTGGCCCGATAAGCCCTGGAGAGGTAATTCAGAGTCCCTGGATGAGAGCCAGGATCATTTTTCAGGAGGTGACAGAGGTGACAGGGCCACAACAAGCCTATATGAGAGGCCTTGCCTGGTAATCAACCAAAGGCTCGTTTCTCGCACAGTCACTTTATAAAAGAAGCTCTTGATGACAGGCACAACAGAGCTCGAGCTGTGATGAGAGTAATTATGTGGTGTAAAAACTCTGAGGTATTCCCATTTTCCTTGATTAAGCAGGAAATGAGCACATATCCTAGAAGCTGTTTTGGCTTATTCTGTGACAACTGCTTTCATCATAAGCTTATTTAATCTTCATAAAAGAATAATGCCAGAGACCGATACTTCAGAAATAACTACCAACAGCTTGATAACCAAATCAATTAACCAATACTAGAGGAGAATTGTGAATTAGCCGTATGAGACTTCGAGCTGTTTGTGAAGTCATGTCAGAAACTCCACACAACATGCAGCACGCTGCATTTATTGGTGTCTGAATTAGCATAAATACATATTTAGCAGATGCTAAAGAGTGGCAGGACTAGCCTTCTCGAAGATCTCGTGGCTGATTAACTTCATTAAGCAGAGCGCCATCCCTCAGGTCTCTCTCACAGAGCGAACCCGGAAGAGCACCATTGCTTCAGCCCACTCCATAATTCGTTTAGAGCTTCAAGTCCCACATGAGCCCCTTCCTTTTCAAGTATATGAAAATAAATTAGGATGGATTTAGGTCTTTCATACTTTCCTGTGGAAATGAAGCTCGTGTTTTCATATTCAGCAACATAAAAGTAGCTGAAGGTCCTACATACAGAATGAGTCTCAGTCACTAACCGTGTGAAATATATATAAAATGTGTATGTATATATGCATGTTTATTGTTTATTACAACTTATCAGGATGTGTTTGTACATTATTTGAGTATGGGTTCCAATGAAAACAAGTCACCATAAAAGAGCTCAAAGACTTGTAGAAACAAGCTAAAATGGGATCTCATCATAAACGTGGTTGGTGTGTAGTCTAGACCTATATAAAAGGCATTTGTTTTAACCAGTTTTGAGAATGACATACAAGAGTGCATCTTTACAGTTTGGAGAAACTGAGGAATGGAAAGCCTTCATATGAAAATGATCTGACTGTGCATTATGCCAAGTTCTTACTGCAGCCACACACTTTGTCATTTAGAATAATCCAGATTTGTCAACAGCAGAACGAGGGGGTGTGTGTGTGTGTGTGAGAGAGTGATAGTGTGAGTGTGTGTGTGTGTGTGTGTGTGTGTGAGTGCTGTGAAACAGGCAGAACCTTCTCTGCGCACATAAGAACACTGGCGTGTAATGATTGGAGTGTATTTTCATCTTAGATCTGTGAGTGCAACATGATCATCTGAAATCACTCCCATCTTGAGCAGCAGTGTCGCTGTGGTCCTCAGTGAACGGCTCTGATGGGTTCATGTGCTGATAACAGCAGCTCTTCTGCAGATAGAGCATTCTGTGTTCAGTGAAGAAGCTGCAACTCTGTTAGATTTCAGCACAAACAAACACACCTCGAGCTGCAGGAAGGATCAGTGCTTGGAAGGGCCTTCTGATGCTATTATAGAATAAACACAGTCATTCTGCGCTGCAAAAGTGGCTATTAAAGGGTTAAAATCCGGTTAAACACCAGTGAAATATGATACTCATTTCCACTGAAACATGACACATAAATAATCAAGAACTCAATTATACCAGCAGCCAGGAGCGATTCTAGGATGAGTGGATATCCGGGGCTTAGCCCAGAGACATTAATGTATGTATCAGAATAAAGGGGATACACTTGTACAGTTATACAGTTAAGTTACAGATACCTGAAGCAGCTGCATTTTGCTGTTTAAGTGCTAGTTTAATAGAATTATGATGTGCATGAAAACTCAATCTTGACGTGCACAATGGTAATAAAACATTCAGGGCTTCAGCCCCCTTAGCCCACCCCTAGCGCCGCCCCTGCCAGCAGCTAAATATACATTATATATTATTAAAATTTACTCTATTAATACTTATAAAAATACCTAGGAAAATTATTATTTTTTTAATTTTGGTATTATGTTGAAATTCTGTCATGAACCAGGTGATGGAGACAGGAAAGAGCATCGCTTTGCACATTGTCATTTGTTTATATTATGTTCTCTCTGTTATAATGCAAACTAGTGTAAATATCAACATCACTGTATTTAGTAGTGCCCAAGTAGTAATAACGTAGCCTAGACATCACGAGCCCTGAGCACTATAAACCGTAACTTACACACAGCTGCTGTGCTCATTCTCTAGTGACTCGTGAATCAAACCAGTGTGATTCACTCAAACGCTGAAGAAAACCCATCCAGCAGCTGTCCCGTTGCTTTTACTGCTTCATCAGTAATTATGACATGAACCAGGTGGCCAAACTGGCACAGAAAGAGACACTACGAGAACTCCTGCCAGACAATATGTCTACTTGGTTCAAACAAAAACGCATCTGCTCCTGTGCCTGTCTCTGAAGGAAAAAATTATTTTTGCTGCTCTCACTGAAACAGACGTGGAAAGAATATGCATACCTGAAAACTATATGCAAGTAAAAGCAGTGATACATTACAGAGAAAATGACACGTCACCAATAAAAAGTCTTACAGTGTCTGATTTTAACAGTACTTAAGTATTTTACTCATACTAAATGAGGCTCAAAGATGCACTAGTCCTAAAAACCAAAAAGATATGCCAGTGAAAAATAAGAAAAAGCTGAGGAGAGCAATCATGTTTATTTCCTGAAATAGAAATAAAACTGAAAACCTGTAAAGAGTCCACTGGAGGCGAGCGTAGTGAAGAACCCAAGTGCAGTTTATTTACAATCGTGAAATCCAAACATCCAAACATAATCCAAACAAAGACAGACTTGACTTGACTTGACTTGACTTGACTTGACTTGAGACAGACTTGGCATGGCATGAACGGACTAGACTCACCAACAGCAGGTTACAACATTAATACACAACAGGAAACAAAGGTAATGACAAGGCTACTTATAACAAACAATCAGGGTCACATGACATGAACAAACCAATGGGGACAAGACACATGACTAGGACAACCAATCAGAACATGACACACTGAACAAGGGAACCAATAGCAAGGAGACAAGAGGGCAAGGGAAGCATGACAGAAACAGGAACCATAACTAAACTTCAAAATAAAAGACATGAAAACAAGAACATGACACAGAACCCAAAACAGACCTTACATATTCCCCCCTCAAAAAAGGCGGCTCCAGAAGCTTAAACTACACAGAACCCCAAAAGTCCAGGAGGGTGGTGGAGTGGAGGCGGAATGGGGGGAGGGATGGAGGGCCAAGCCTGAAGGGGAACAGGGCCTGGAGCGTGGAGCAATGGCGGAGCAGGGAGCCATGGCGGTGCAGGCAGAGCAGGGAGCCATGGCAGAGCAGGGAGCCATGGCGGTGCAGGCTGAGCAGGGAGCCATGGCGGTGCAGGTGGAGCAGGGAGCCATGGCGGTGCAGGCGGAGCAGGGAGCCATGGCGGTGCAGGCTGAGCAGGGAGCAATGGCGGTGCAGGCGGAGCAGGGAGCCATGGCGGTGCAGGCGGAGCAGGGAGCCATGGCGGTGCAGGCGGAGCAGGAAGCCATGGCGGAGCAGGCAGAGCAGGGAGCCATGGCGGAGCAGGCAGAGCAGGGAACCATGGCGGAGCAGGCAGAGCAGGGGCTTCAGTGGCCGTGACAGGACAGGCAGTGAGTTCATGAATGACCTCCATGGCCGTGACAGGACAGGCAGTGAGTTCAGGAACGGCCTCCGTGGCCATGACAGGACAGACCGTGAGTTCATGAATGGCCGCCGTGGCTGTGACAGGACAGGCTGTGAGTTCATGGACGGCTTCTGTGACCGTGACAGGACAGACCGTGAGTTCATGAACGGCCTCCGTGGCCAGTTCAAAGCAAAGCAGAAGTTCACAGATGGCCTCCCTGACTGGGACAGGACAGGACGAGGATTCATCGATGGCCTCCATAGCCGTGACAGGACAGGACGAGAGTTCATAACCAGCCTCCTTGGCCAGCACAGACAGTTCACAGAGATTGTCACTGGGCGCCACCACCGCGCAGGGAACTGAGGCGAGTGCCACCATCTCGGGAGGTTCTGCAGCCTGTGCCGCCACCTCTGAAGAGACTGCAGTGGACACCATGACCTCTGGGAGCACAGCAGGGAGCACCGTTACCTCGGAAGGTTCCGCAGCATAAGCCGCCACCTCTGGAGATATTGTAGCCGATGCCGCCACCTCTAGCAAATCAGCGGTGGTGTACGTGGCCCAGATACACCATAAAGTGACCCCCCATACAGGAAGTGCTACAGACAGGGGAATAAGTTCATGAGCAGGAGGACTAGAATGACCTGGTTTGGGGAAACTAGCAGTGCGTGCTGACACCAGCGGTGGATCCTCCACACTGGATGCCAACCTCTGACGCTTGATGACAGTTTCCCTAGATAGGACCGTGGAGGGTTGCAGTACAACAACTGCAACAGGATGTGGCTCTGGGGTGGCAGACATGATGTGAAGCGGTTCTGAAAGGTCAGACGAGACATGAAGAGGCTCTGGAAGATCTGATGAGACGTGACGTGGCTCTGGAAGATCAGTCAAGTCAAGTCAAGTCACCTTTATTTATATAGCGCTTTTAACAATACAGATTGTATCAAAGCACTTAACAGTATCAAATTGGAGGATAGAGTGTCAGTAATGTATAATAATAATATTAAACACTCAATTTTCAGTTAAAGGCATTTCATTATTGAATTCAGAGATGTCATTGTCTAGCTCAGTTTAGTTTAAATCGTATCTATGAAATCAAATTGACGATAATCGTTAGAAATTAAGTGTCCCCAACTAAGCAAGCCAGAGGCGACAGCGGCAAGGAACCAAAACTCTGTGACAGAATGGAGAAAAAAACCTTGGGAGAAACCAGGTTCAGTCGGGGGGCCAGTTCTCCTCTGGCCAGGATATTATTATTTATTTTTTTACTTATTGTTTTAATTAAATTTTAAATTTTAAATGTATAAATGTATTATATTTCTATTTTTATATTGTTGCAATTTCTAACAATAATAGTATTATGTAGTTAGGTATTTTATTATATTATAGTTATTTTGTTTAATTTTAGTTTTATTGTATTTAAGTCGAGGTCTTCACTGGGGATATGTCCCCGGGGCTCATCCAGGTGTCTCCGGCCTCCGCCGACGGTCAGGGTCGCAGACATCATCTCCTGGCGCCGATCCACCATCTGATCCGGACACGGACTGAGAAACAGAATAATAAAGAAACAGACAAATATTAGCGTAGATGCCATTCTTCTTATGATGTAACGAGTACATCGTGTGTTATGAGGAGTGTTCCCGGTTCCGGTTGATCTAATTAATGCAGCCTAACAATCCTTTAACGGATTTGAATAATAGAAGTGTATTAGTGTGTTATGTGTAAGCCAGGTTAAAGAAATGTGTCTTTAATCTAGATTTAAACTGACAGAGTGTGTCTGCCTCCCGAACAGTGTTAGGTAGATTGTTCCAGAGTTTGGGCGCTAAATAGGAAAAGGATCTGCCGCCCGCAGTCGATTTTGATATTCTAGGTATTATCAAATGGCCAGAGTTTTGAGAACGCAGCAGACGTGGAGGACTATAATGTGATAACAGCTCGCTCAAGTACTGAGGAGCTAAGCCATTCAGGGCTTTATAAGTAATTAACAAGATTTTAAAATCTATCCGATGTTTGATAGGGAGCCAGTGAAGTGTTGACAGAACCGGGCTAATATGGTCATACTTCCTGGTTCTAGTAAGGACTCTAGCTGCTGCATTTTGGACCAACTGTAGTTTATTGATCAAGCGTGCAGCACAAACACCCAGTAAAGCATTACAATAGTCTAACCTTGAGGTCATAAACGCATGAATTAGCATTTCTGCATTTGACGTTGAGAGCATAGGTCGCAATTTAGATATGTTTTTGAGATGGAAAAACGCAGTTTTACAGATACTAGGAACATGGCTTTCAAATGAAAGATTGCTATCAAACAGCACACCTAGGTTCCTAACAGATGAAGAAGAATTGACAGAGCAACCGTCAAGTGTTAGATAGTGTTCTAGGTTATTACATGTGGGGTTTTTAGGTCCGATAATTAACACCTCTGTTTTTTCAGAATTTAGCAGTAAGAAGTTACTCGTCATCCAGTTTTTTATATCGACTATACATTCCGTTAGTTTCTCAATTTGGTGTGTTTCACCGGGCCGTAAAGAAATATAGCGCTGAGTATCATCAGCATAACAGTGAAAGCTAACACCATGTCTCCTAATAATATCTCCCAAGGGTAACATGTAAAGTGTGAAAAAAACGACGAAACATAACGTAACATTGGACGATCAGCTGAGACGTGACGTGACTCAGGACGATCAGCTGAGACGTGACACGACTCTGGAAGATCAGCTGAGGCGTGATGAGACTCTGGAAGATCCGCTGAGATGTGACTTGACTCTGGACGATCCGCTGTGACGTGACGAGACTCTGGAAGATCCGCTGAGACGTGACATAACTCTGGATGATCAGCTGTGACATGACGAATCTCTGGAAAATCAGCGGAGACGTGACGAGACTCGTGATGATCAACTGTGACTTGACTTGGCTCATGACGATCAACTGTGACTTGACTTGACCCTGGAACAGTAGCCATGACGGGACGAGATCCTGATAGGACGGTGTTGGCATGGCGAGGCTCAGGCGTGGCGGCCATCTTGGCCGGGGACTCAGGCGTGGCGGCCATCTTGGCCGGGGACTCAGGCGTGGCGGCCATCTTGTGAGCAGGCCCTGGCAGGATGTGAGCAGGTCCTGGAGTAGCAGGCATGACGTTAGCAGGCTTTGGCGTAGCAGACATGACGTGAGTAACTCCTGACATGACGGTCGGGACATGACAATGCTCCGGTGTGGTGGGTACCAGAAGATAGCAGGGTTCCTCATCCGCAATCCCCACAGTGAACGAAGAACCACTTAACCGGGGTGCAAAGTCAAGATACTGCTCCAGAGAACAGTGAGGAGTGTGACGTGGCATTAACTGAGAGATTCTGTTTGTGAGGCCAAAATGGAAAATGTCCAATTTTCTTCAATGTCATTGAAGTCCACCTGATAACAAAGTTCACAGAAATCTGCCACATAGTCCTCGATGGTCTGGTTGCCTTGTTGAAGGCACAATAAACAAGCTGCTGGGTTCATGGTTGTGGTCGTGTATTCTGTAAAGAGTCCACTGGAGGCGAGCGTAGTGAAGAACCCAAGTGCAGTTTATTTACAATCGTGAAATCCAAACATAATCCAAACAAAGACAGACTTGACTTGACTTGACTTGACTTGAGACAGACTTGGCATGGCATGAACGGACTAGACTCACCAACAGCAGGTTACAACATTAATACACAACAGGAAACAAAGGCAATGACAAGGCTACTTATAACAAACAATGAGGGTCACATGACATGAACAAACCAATGGGGACAAGACACATGACTAGGACAACCAATCAGAACATGACACATTGAACAAGGGAACCAATAGCAAGGAGACAAGAGGGCAAGGGAAGCATGACACAAACAGGAACCATAACTAAACTTCAAAATAAAAGACATGAAAACAAGAACATGACACAGAACCCAAAACAGACCTTACAAAACCTCAAAACTGCAATAAATCAACGTCGACATAACAGTCTCTTAAGCATCTACAAACTCTCAGTTAAACTCAAAGTGCTCAAAAAGGCAATCATATTATAAATATAAGTGTTTTTCAATTAAAAAATTGTTGTATATAATGCCACAGTTTTAAAACCAAAGCAAATTTAATAAAATGTTTACTTTGCATTAAGCTCCTTTTTTCTATACACTATTAGCATAAAAATAAACTTTAAATTCAGATTCATCTGTAAAACACTTTTCACAAAATTATAACAGACAACACTTTAGTTTGGGGACCAAATCTCACTATTAACTACTTGCTTATTAGCATAGCATATCATCTTAATTAGTACTTAATTAGTAAAAGCACATATTAATGTCTTATTCTGCAGGATTATATTTCAGATCCCTTAACCCTATCCCCATAATCTAAATTTAACAACTACCTTACAGAGGTGGGTAGTAACGAGTTACATTTACTTCGTTACATTTACTTGAGTAAATTTTTTGGGTAACTAATACTTTTAGAGTATATTTAAAAATGGGTACTTTTACTCTTACTCAAGTATATTTTTAGTGAAAAAACGGTACTTTTACTTCGTTACTGAGGGTGACGCTCCTCTCATTACTTTATCTTAATGCAATACAAGTTAAAAATGCTTCAATTTTTTCCAAACACGCCGTCTACTTTTCTCTGGGCAATGAGCGATGCCAATTCGCGAATGATTCATTCTTTTGAGTCAATTCTGTTCAAAGGCTTGATCAAACCATTTGGCAAACCAGTGAATTGGTTCGCAAATCAGTTTGAATGATTCGTTCAGTTCCCTGCCACACGCAGTGAGTCGTCTGAAGCGGCTCTCACTTGTAACAGAAAGTTTAAGAACATCAAGAGCGTTGAAGACGTGGCTTTGGATCTACAGTCAATTGAAAGCAAATCTGCAAAGGCTATGGTTTGCTAGCTATGAAGATCTTTATTAGATGAACATCGCGTGCTGTCTACGGTTCCACAGTTATAGATTCGATTACAGTACACGATACCACTATGACATTACCAGTTTGTTGTACATGTACCTTATACATTAAAAACAATGTATAATTTATACATTAAATAAGCTGTCACAAAGTATGAAATGAACACCTGCCAAACCCGGGTTAGCTCTGCGCAGCGGCGCGTGACCTGTTCCAGGAGGAATGCCTTTGCCTAGACACAATTAATATTGATATTTTCTAGTGCTGTCAATCGATTAAAAAATTTAATCGCGTTAATCACAGTCATGGACTGTGATTAATCATGATTAATCGCAAATTTAAAATACTAGGATTTACCTGTAAATGTGTTGAAATAAAGAAATGCACGACAAACTAGTTTAAGGAAACAGAACCTTTCACACCTCCGCCAGGTATGAGACATAATCCTTATTATTCTTTTATCATTATTCATTTGTTTTTATTCAGCCATTATCAGTCTTTATACTGACAATACAACGTTTACCAAGCCACATCGCTTCAATCCCAGTTTGCATTTACCCAACTATTATCAAAAGTATTTCTAAATAAATACAACAAAACATTTTCTTGCGACCTTACGTTAAGTATTATGACAAAATGCATTATGAAGAAGAATTGGACCTGTTCTGCAGATGCATTAGAGCTAATATTAGCATCATACTTCATAAGACAATTTATGAGATTAATAGTACACTTTTACTCAGAACTCACTTCAAACCACCATCGAGTGTTTGTAATAACTTCCTTTTACGATCACATGTGGAATTTGGTCGTTTACCGTTGTTAAAATATGCTATTTATAGCCTTTTATATCGCTGCACAAATTAGCATTTCAGATGTACACATTCATCTAAAAAAAATCACATACAAACCATATCCTATCATAATCGTGTGTTTATTATCTTATATAATCTATAGTGGCTGTAGTCATGTTTATTTCTGCTGTGTAAAAGCCTTAACGTGTGCTCTGGCTGAAACTCACGTTGTTTGTGATGTTTATAACCGCCTCTCCGTTCTTTAGTTGCAGGGATACATTCCAACTATAATACACATTAGTAAAAGGATCTATTTTAATTTTTATTTGTCTATATACACTTTGGGCGGCCGCGGTACATTATAAAAGTAGCCCAAAAAAACTGCAACCCGCCGCTCTGTTATTTTTCCCGCGACTGTATTTTCAAAATAACCTACTTGTGCCGTTACCCTGGCAACACTGGTTCACTGTACCCTCATCATACAATGATAGATAACCTTCCGCGCTGCGATGACGGCAAGAAGTTGGGGTCAAACCTTATCAAACGATTAATTTGCGTTAAAAAAATATTAACGCGTTAAAATTTTTAGATTAATCGCATGC
Source organism: Spinibarbus caldwelli (assembly GCA_039654775.1). NCBI lineage: Eukaryota > Metazoa > Chordata > Actinopteri > Cypriniformes > Cyprinidae > Spinibarbus > Spinibarbus caldwelli. The sequence goes on from CM077243.1 coordinate 170,500, forward strand.
GTTAACGCGTTAACGTTGACACCCCTAATATTTTCACAATATTTACACTTGCAGAAATATAGGCTACATTTGTTTACATTTTGCAGAACAGACGGAAGAATATCCGTCAATGTGCATTTGTTTCGTTATGTTCAGATGTTCTGTAGTGGTCATGTGAGGAGTTTTCACTCTTCTCAGTGTCATAGGTTATATACATATATAATACATAATTAATATAGGCTACTTTAAAATATAATTTTATTCAGTGATGCAAATCTGAATTTTTATCAGCTGTTACTCCAGTTTTCAGAGTCACATGATCCTTCAGAAATCATTCTGATATATTGATTTATTACCAGTGTTGTTGAAAAAAACAGCATATGCTGATTAGGTATGTTTTGAAGCTGGGATGCTGGTTTATGCTGGTCCTTTGCTGGTTTATGCTGGTCCTTAGCTGGTCATGTGCTGGTCTTAAGCTGGTCGGACCAGCTTAGGACCAGCACATGACCAGTTTAAACCAGCAAAGGACCAGCTTAAACCAGCTCAAACCAGCATCCCATGCTTTAAAACATACCTAACCAGCATATGCAGGGTTTTTTTTTTTCAACAGGGAACAATTTTGCTGCTTAATATTTTTTGAAACCTGTGATATTTTGTTCAGGATTCTTTTATGAATAGAAAGCTAAAAAGAACAGCATTGATAATAAATCAACATATTGGAATGATTTCTGAAGGATAATGTGACACTGAAGACTGGCGTAAAGGCTGATAAAAATTCTGATTTGCATCACTGAAATAAATTTTATTAAAAAAACATTAGAAATCTTTTTAATGGCAGTGTGTGTGTGTGTGTGTGTGTGTGTGTGTGTGTGTGTGTGTATATATATGTATATATATAAATTTTATCTAAATATTTATATATCTAAATAAAAATAGACTTTCAGTATATGATCCAAAGTAACTAGTAACTAACTACTTGAGTAGTTTTTTTATCCGATACTTTTTTACTCTTACTCAAGTAACTATTCAGACTAATACTTTTACTTTTACTTAAGTAAATATTTCTACAAGTACTTTTACTTTTACTTGAGTACAGTTTTTGGGTACTCTACCCACCTCTGCTACCTTACTATTAATTATCAGCAAATTAGGAGTTTTTGAGGTAAAAGTCATAGTTAATAGTTAGTTAACAGTCAGAATTGGTCCCCAAACTACAGTGTGACCTTATAATCATATAGACACCTCTGATAACAACATTTCAAAAACAACCCATTGAATGCTGATAATGTCTGGGACAACCAATATACACAAACACACTCCCTATGTATTTGATAAAAACAAACATGTTTAGCATTTCTGGAAAGAATATGAGTGGAAATTAAGTTAAATGATCCTCAAACATACAGGAGCTGCCAAAAGTTCAGACTCATTCTGTGTCTGCTTCGGGGAAACTGAGATAGTTTGCAGAGCAAGAGTCTGTGAAAATGTGTGACTGATAAATTACGGCATTGTAATGCAGAAAAACTGGAGCATGCAAGCACTTTTCCAGCATGCGGAGACGATTCTGGGTGTGAGCCCATGAAATTTTACACTCTCTGCGAAATTATTTGGCGTGGCAGTTTAGTCCCATCAAAATACTGCCAGCTCTACGAAAACTGAGAAGAACTGATGTCCAAATGTGTCGGTGACATGTCAAATATAGTCAGAGTGATGGCAGCAGGGCCGATCTGAAATATTAATTTGTCCTCTGAGGAAAAGCAGTTTGTTGAATATTGAAGGCTTGACATGTTCCTCCCGATGCTATGACAAAAATGTGAAAACGCAAATGTGCACTATTTGTTAAGAGACTGACACTTATGTGTTATCTATGTCACACAGAACATAAACAGATAAAAATATTCTTGCATTTTTAAATGCACAATGCTGCATGCGTTCTGTTCAAGCCAATTCTGCTGTTTTTTAAAAATACTGAAACTAAGCAATGACGTTTGTTTCCTTAATGGTTCTTGAATGTCAAAGTACCATTGTAAAGCACTAAATGAATACTAATATACTCTATAATATAACACTGAAAACAAGTGTTTCTCAACTCTGCTTGTTTGTAAGTCGTTTGGATGAGAGCGTTGGCTGTTGTTTCATATGCGCTGCTACAGCGCTCCTAAACTCTAAATCTGTTTTCTGTTCCCATCATGCCACGGGTGTCACGAGCAGAAGGATTTTCTTCATTAATTGCACTGAAAAAAATGACTCATTGAATTTACTAAATTTTTTTAAGGTAAGTGGTTGCAATCAGTTTATTTTAGCTACATTTAAATAAACAAATTTAGTTGAAAGTTAGTCAATTAAATTTATTTAAATGTAGCTAAAATAAATTGATCGCAACCACTTACCTTAAAAAAATTTAGTAAATTCAATGAGTCATTTTTTTCAGTCTGGATAGTGACAGAGTAGCAGATTCCTTATAATGAATCCAATAAGAGTCTTTTGCCAGGTCATTAAGATTAACCAGAGTCCACTTCATTAATTATTAAGAGATCCGCTATGATGTGGCTTCTAATGAAAAGCAATCATTCATTAATCTAAGGGTGGGAGAAGGGGTTATGGGTCTAAAATGAAAACCAGAGCTGACTTCGTAATAAAAACTCATTTATACACTTCCAGCACACTTTTATTATGATCCTTGTCAAAGAAAACAACTGAATATTTCCAGTTCCAGAAAAAAAATGGTTTGGCATTTTCCTCATCACCTCATTACTGCAGTGAGATCTGTCCATTACACACAATCATGCATCGCTGCATCATGATGCTCCATTCAGACTCTTTCTGTGTAAATAAGGGACATGAATCATGGGAGATTGATGGAAGTCGATTACTCTGGGTATTTTTGAATATCTCACACTAACACCCTTGAGACCACTAACAAATTCAGCCTTCAGTTTTCTGGGACGTAGTGTGCACGCTTGCATTCTAAGTAGGGTGAGGTTTAGCATGCAGTCCATAAAGCAGCCCGCTGACCCCATCCCATCTCGTCTTCAGCATTCACACCGAGGGTCACTCCTGCTGCGCATACATGTTCATGCCTACATTATATGTTAGATCACTTACACAAACACACACCTGCAATACTGTGCTAAAGTCTTAAACCGAAAGTACAATCTGTCCATTTTCAGCTGTGGCTGCTAATTTCTGTAATGCAGCTTGATTTTCTTGTGATAGATGGAGTGGAAGACTGAAAATGAAGTTATACCCGGGCCTTTAGGCATGTTGGATTTCACACCAAGAAAAAAATAATTAATTTGCCATTAACTGTAATAATCCAGTAAGATTTCTGTATGCGGATCAAAGACGAAAAAGGGATGAACCATGAAAACAATGTGTAATACTGCTTTAAATTGTTGTTTTTCCCCCAAAAAATTAAAAAGTTTTCTGTTTAAATTAATTGCAATTTTGTTTTTGTTTTTCTGAGCCAAAAATAAATATCACACATTTTTCCTTGATTTACTAAATTTACCCACTAAAATGTCATTCAGTGTAACAATCTTGTCAGGCATATTTACAACACAAATCAATTTATGACATATTAAAAGACAAATTACTTTCACCCCAAATACTAATTAGTTGTAATTTTACATTTTTTAAATTAGCCACTATCCTAGGTTTTGCCCATTTGTCAGTAAGGTTTTTTTACTCATTTTAAAACACAATAAAATTTAATATACTTCCTTATTCTTTTATATATTTTAATATCTACAAGTCAAAATAAGCATGCTGTTTGAATTTTTACATAAATATTGTGTTACACTGAATGACAATGTAACATTATTTCAACCAAATTTTTACATTTTATTCTCCAAAAACTTATTTGAAACCTTAAAATTAGACACTTTACTTACATTTAATGTGCTGTCTATGGACATAAAATTACTTTTGTGAATTTCTTTTGATGCGGACATCTTAACGTCTTTGCCCCATGCATAAGGAGTCTGAAAACTATACAGTCCACACAGAGATCTGATCTCACATCTCCATTATATGCAGAGAAAGAATGACATATTAAATCCGTAAGAACTGCAAATCTACCACGCAAATTAACTAATGATGAGTTAAGGCATGTACTAACGAAGAACTAACCTTAACTACAACTTCAGTCATTGAATTCATGTGTGAATAACCACTAGCTTGACTACATGTTTGTTAGTTAATAGATTAATTAACACTTTAGGGTAAGTTTTCACACATGAACTCATATGGCTCATGTCATAGTATGCCTTAACTCATCATTAGTTCATATTAAAGTTATATTTAATTTAATTAATTTATTAGTAAATAATTATTCATATAATGTTATGACGTGTTACCCAAATATCTAAGTGGATTATGCAATTAATGACAAAATGAATATTTAGAAAATGTTTTCTCCTTGCACACTACCAAATATATATATATATATATATATATCTATCTGTCTTAAAACTATATTTTTTTCTGTTGAAAAATCACACTCCTTTTGCACAGCAAATAAATTTTTATTGGTGTGTCATTGGTGAATTTGTTGAACTTCAGAAATATCAGAATCTCCTGCAGCTCAGAAACTAGTGTTTGCTGTAACAGATCTCGCAAAACACATAAAAACATACAAACATCCTCTACATCTAAATGAATATCACACTGAGGACATGATGGCAATTAAACCTTGGCCAGAAGCTTGATTGACAGGTGATCTGACCAATCATAATGCTGAATCTACCATTTTGTCAGACAAACAGGCCTGTCGCAATAATCAATGTATCGACTTATCGCACAATATATGTACATGACCTCAATATATTTTGGTGACGCAATATATCGCCCATTATATTTACTTAAAAATTAATGTCACCATGTTTTTTGCATTCCACTTGCGCCTGTGTCTTTTGCAGCTTCTCGTACATAACGTGGTGTAGTCATGAGGTGCTAGTTCACATTTAAAAAAAGCTTCTACAAAAAAATGATATGGCCTTGTTTAGGGATCTGTGCTTTCGTGCATGCAGACATCTGACTGCTAAGTAGTGATTGTGTTTTTCAGCAATAGTGTGCACTCTTAATTTACAGAGAAAAGAAGGTCAGGGGAAAATCTGTAGATGGAAAAATCTCCATACAAGTTCTTTGTGCATTTTTCTTTTTTTTCCCCCTACTTGTTACTTTGCATTTTTTGTTAGAAAATGTTTATTTACTATTTATTCAAGTTTTTTAAGGTATTTAATATTTTGATACTTAATTTCCATGATCTAAATATTCTTAAGAATTAAAATTTTGTTGTCATTTGTAAGTGTGTAGGCCTTCTTGCATTATTATGCTGTTACATTATGATTACATATTCAGTGGCATAAAATGGTCTTTAAAATGACAATAATATCGCTTATTGAAATTATTTCTGGGGCAATATATCGCACAACAAAAAGTTGTTATCATGACAGGCCTACCGACAAACAAACCAGACCAAAGAGAAGATTAACGTCGGTGGACTTGAACTTTAAAAATAGTGTGTACTGTTGAAACAAGATACCTTCTGATGTCCATTCATGTTCATTTCATGCTACAACTAGAAAAGAGATGATTAAAGAGCTACAAAACAGTATTTATTGAATGGATTTCTTAAAAAATTACAAAATTTGAAAGCTGAGACTTTGTTTCACACCAAAAGTAACTGCTCTGTCTTGTCTGACAGCGTGTTGTCAGTTTCCTGTTTGCTCCGCAATGTATTTTTCACTGCGTGAGAACATGATGTGTGGCGTGAGAGCAACATGGCTTGTCGGACATAGCAACAGTAACTAAGGAGGGTGGGGCTTTGTGAAAGGTAAATTCCTTTTCAGAACACAGCAGAATGTTGTGTGCTTTATTCCCCCGAGGTCACATGGTGTTTTGTCATTATCAACAGAAAATCGTTCCCTCCTCTGGAGCTCTGAACTGTTATCTGTGATCATGCTCAGAATCAAATATGATGCCAAACGCCATTGGTTCTCACATAAGTCTTAATCGAATTCGACATGAATGTCTCTAATATGCAGGATGGAGGATGAGATTTGATGGCTGCAGTGGAAGGGAAGATGAATTTTGAAGGTAAACAACTCCATTAAAATAAAAATGTAAGAGAAGGCTCGTCAAAAGAAACATCAAACCATCAAACAGATGTGTCTTATGGTTAAGCGCTCGGATACTAATGAGCTTGAACTGTGTCGTTTCTGCTCGAGTGGCCATTTATGATCCTCCACTCACTGCAACTCCTCAACACACGCATTCTTCTCAAACATTAATGCACACATTGTCATTACAATTTGGCAATATAATAAAGCTACTTAATGCACTTCCAGAGTGCTCAGACCTGGATAAATAATGTCCTGTGATGCCCTCCGGTCTGGCAGGCCACAGTACTCCTTCAGCTTCCCTCATTAAAGGCAGAAGACTCATCTTGAACCCCCACTTAACCATGCCAGAGATTAATTGAATCAGAAGCCTCTCCTGAATGATTCATCTCTACGCCGGACAGTGAAGTTAGTGCCGCTCACTGCAGTGCATAACAGTCTTCATGTACATACAGTAAGTGACACATACATGAGGTTTAGTGACTGTTGTGATACAAGCAGCGTCTCCAGGCATGTTAAGAGGAATGACTCATACAAGCAGTGCTAAAATAGCATGATGTTCTGGGCCCTGTTGCATTATATAGCTGCTGATGCAAATGAATACTGGCCAACAGATGCACTTGTTAGTCATGATCTGTGACCCTAGAACAGAGCATCAGCTTCAGTAACTACACTTAGTTCCAAGAGGGGCAATACATACTTCATATTCCTTACTATATGTATGCAGATACACACGCATGAAGTTAACAAAAAGAGAGTGACTCTACACGCTACTAACAAAAGCCATCTAACTGCTCTGGGGTGCGTTTCCCAAAAGCATCGTTAGCCAACTATGGTCGCAAGTTCCATCGTTACCAGCATAGTTCAACGATTCGGTGTTTTCCGAAACCATAGTTCAAACGAACATTCGCATACTGCATCGCACACGTGATTGGAACTACAGCTCTTGACTTGTGGTTAGCTCATAGATCCCTTGTTGGTTTTCTGTGTCGACGTCATTGATTTCGCCACGGCTGGGGTGTGTTCTATTCACAGTTAACGACCCTGTGCCCTATTCGTTTCTAAGATTTATCCAACCACTTTGAGTGATTTGGAAGACTTAATGTTGTGGTGCTAAGATTTTATATTATTAAGTTTTAGGTTATTTTGATTAGAAATTCACTTTGAAACGATATAACAGCGTGACCATCGCATTTATTCTCCCTTCGAAGTGCCCTACGAAAGCATTGTTTATGCCGGTTGGAACACAGCATTGGTTTCGTTTGTGGGAAGGAAAGATCAGTTTGCTAGTGAGTATCTTTTTTAAATCATTCCCAAAGACAAATTTCTCATAATAATATTTGTAACATAGAGGTTTTCACTTATAGTGAATGTTATCTGTACTGTTCAATGAAGTCTGCAGGGGGAAACCATACAGGTAAATAAACAAAATATTTATTAACACAAGTTATGTCAGATTCATTTAAACAAAAAATAAAAAAAATAAAAATACAGTATCCAAACTGTAAAAAAATAACTAACCAAACATATTATGAATGAACAGTTGTCTGACTTCTGTTCCTGCAGGATGCATTCTGCCTTGATGCGTGTTCAAAGGATCATCATCATCATCATCATCATCATCATCAGAAGTGCCATCTTCCTCACCATCAGCACCAGCAAGACCCCCCTCTTCCTCATCAAGTAGCTGGACATTTTCCTTGACTGCAATGTTGTGGAGAATTGCAGTTACCACAATTACAGAGCAGCTTTTGGAGGGGTTCAGCTTCAGGCCTTCACTGGACTTGCTTATACAGCGAAACCGTTGTTTCCACAGTCCTATAGCCCTCTCCACTGTAGAGCGTGTCCTTCCATGGGCCTGATTAAACCTTTCGTCTGCAATGGTGGCTGGATGCTGTCCAGGTGTTATGAGGTATGGGAGATGGGTTTGGACATAAAATAGTATATTTTATTTTGTATTTCAAATCAACTGCTGAAGGCTTTGAAATGCTTTCTCACTGAAAACCCACACCAGAGCACAGCTTCACCAGAGCCCCATTTGCCAGAGCCAGTCTGTTTCCACCTCCCACGACAAGGACGAGGGGTTGGATTTTGGGAGGCATGGTGGCCAACAATGTAGCCAAAAATAAACAAAAAAGAAAAAGAAAAAAGAAGATGAAGACGGTTACATCTGTGGATCTGTGAAAAGAAAATACACAGTTTCAAAAAGTTACAAAGCTGTCAGTCACACGATTTGACTTTACATACTGAGTAATGAATGAATAATGCCATTTACACTTACTGTCGGTTGGTAAAAACATGGTTAAAGAGGGCTTGCTGGCCTGTTGTTGTAATAGTTCTAATTTAACCCTCCTATAGGCCATTACCTCCTGATGATGTCTGTCTTGCTGCTCCCTCAGGGCTGTCAATTCTTTCCTGATTGCCTGGAGTTCAGTTATTTTCCTCTTCTCAGACTGAAGCAGCTTTTCACTGCAGCCACAACGTCCCCTGTTTCTCCTTTGTCGGGAGATTGGTTGGCTGGTGTTCTGAAATATCAAGAGGATGTTGCTCAGCACATGAGGAGGCCTCAGACTGAGGTGAGTCAGAGGAAGGGAGCAATAGCCCAGGACCAGGTCTCATTGCTGATATTGAAGGGCCAGACTGGAGGAGGCCTGATGTTGGAGGGCCAGACTGGAGGAGGCCTGATGTTGGAGGGCCAGACTGGAAGAGGCCTGATGTTGGAGGGCCAGACTGGAGGAGGCCTGATGTTGAAGGGCCAGACTGGAGGAGGCCTGATGTTGAAGGGCCAGACTGGAGGAGGCCTGATGTTGAAGGGCCAGACTGGAGGAGGCCTGATGTTGGAGGGCCAGACTGGAGGAGGCCTGATGTTGGAGGGCCAGACTGGAGGAGGCCTGATGTTGGAGGGCGAGACTGGAGGAGGCCTGATGTTGGAGGGCTCAACTTTGAAGGCAAAGGCCTGGTTGATGCACACGCATCAATGCCTCCAAGGATCCCTTCCAATGCCTCAGGCCCCAGGATGGCCAAAACTTTCTCTTCCTCTGCATTCAGAGGAGGAACTGAATTGATACCCCCACCAGTCTTTTTTGCTTCCCTTCTTCGTGCCGCAGCCCTCCGTTTGGTCACACTTGCAAAGTCCCTCCACTTATTCCTCACTTCGTCTGGGCTTCGCTCATACCCGTTGCCAGCAGCATTTATTTTTTGCGTGATTTCTGTCCAAAGTTTTTTTTTTGTTTTTTTGTCAGAATTTGTAATTGTGTTTTTTAGCTTGGAGAACAGCTGGATTTTATAATTTTCCACCTCCTCCAAAAGAACTGTAAGTTCTCTCTTTGTAAATTGTGGCTTTCGGATCATTTTTCTGTCAACTCTCATTAAACCATGGCTGTATGGCAAGGGGACTTAAATAGGAAATGATCTTGAGCAAAATAAGTAACAGGTGTGCACAACAGTAGAGCAATCACAGTCTTTTCAAAACTCATAATTTCTTTTTATTTTAATTGTGCTGATTTATCAATATGAAATAAGAAAATAAAAATGAGTTCATATGAAATAAAATGAACAGTTATAGACTTTGTGATCAGAAAAGAGCACATTTGAACTCTGTGTAGACCTATATATGTTTTATTGTACAAATAATGAATGTTGCGTGGTTACGTTATTACTCCATTCCTACGTAACGTCACTGCGAAAGCGCATTGAATACGAGCAGAAGAAAAGAAGAAAACCATTTTACAGTAGGTGGCGGTATGTGCCCATGGCACCAGTCCGCCATTACATCAAAGAAGAAGAAGAACGTCGTTATGACAGCTCAAACCAATGTGGTTCTTACGATGGATCAGAGACACAGGTACTATGGTTTCGGGAAACAGTCATGACTAGTTAGTTAGTTTCTTCAACGTTGCATCGCACTATGGTGGTTAAGCAACGAGCTACATCGTTGTTCAGGAAACGCACCCTTGAATGGGCAAAATTTTAATCATGAATAAATGCTATTATTAATTAATAAAAACTAAAAACTAGAAATGTCTACCCATTCATTTTCTATACATTTGACTTTGTGAACATGATGACCATTTGTACAAAACAAATACTGTCAAAAACAATATCAGATTATAAAATCAACCACTGCCATATTCAGATTGAAGGGTTCAGGATACAGGCGATTCGGTCTTTACAATGTTTCTTCATTTCATCAGTCTTCTGCTAAATTTAAGAAAATAACAATCATAAAGGCACACTATGAACATGTTCACATCAGACTGAACAACGGTTTGTTTGGGTTTCAGAGATCCACTGAACTATTCACACGCAGGCGTTCAGATGCTGAAATCACATACAGTAGATCGTAAAGTCCAGCAGTGACTGCGCTTCAGATGGACACTGGCTGCAGATGGACACAAATAATTGTTTTCCTCCACTGAAAGGAAAAGAATCAACCTTCCGTTTCCAGGGAAAATGGACTCGACAGAATCCTATTACCAGGAAATTGGCTCGTGATTGAACCTTAAAATAGATTTTTGTATTTTATATTAGAGACGGATGAAAGAGAAATGGTGTGGTTGGTAAGAATGCCAGTGTACTTTAATGAGAAGTAGCTTTCTCATGTGGTTTGAGTGGATAAACGGTCAATAGCAGGTCATTAGCGATGTATTCATTAAACTTTCATTACACAATTATTCATTCAGTACATTGCTAGTTGGCCAGTGAAGTACAGGAGCATCTGAGCAAAAACGAAAGGCATTGAGTGAAATACTGAATTGTCCTTAACAATGAACATGAGGAAAACAGGATCTCGTGTAAGAGCAGACCTGTAGAAACACAAGCGTCTTTGAGCATTAGTGCGTCTCTGAAGATACTTTAGACTACTGTATCTGTCATCTATTTCTCCAAATCATATGGTCTACAGCAGATACTAAAGCTTCTTCATGCAATAACGAACTACCTCTTACCTCGACTCAATCTGATGATTTAGAGGCCTTGATGATTTAGAGTATCCATGTTTACAATGGACAATGAAATCATTCCGATTCATGAAAGTAAATGTAGTACATGAACGCTAAATAAAGTGATCATCTTGAAGAGTGTGTTTGTGTCACAAGCTTCAAATCGGATTGAATCTTTTGACATGCCCGCACTGCATGAATATACGGAGTTATCAGCTGTTTTCGCATACTATCTTCTTTCTCTTTGTTTTAAAAAGCAGACTTAATATTTATCTCTTTCAGGTCCTAATCAGGAGACGATGAGCACACAAGATTTGTGCAATGATGCTTTTATTATTTACCACGGGAATCAGATGAGTCCTCTGCACAATCGGACTCTGCTGCAGCCTAGATTTAAACTGCTGATTTTGCAGTGTTGGGGAGTAGTTAGCTACAAGTAGCGACGCTACTAGCATAACTACATTTTTCAGTAGCTTTACAGTAGCGACGCTACTTTTAAAACACTGTAGCTTTTCCTGTAGCTAAGTACTTTATCCAGCAAGTAGCGGTGTAGTGCGACCAAGCGCTACATTCCATTTTGCGTTCTGACAAGTCACGAGCCTGTAATGCACTGAAGCAGTGCAGCGTCTTCTTCTGACTAGATCACAAACTTGTGATCTATATAGATCTAAATAAATTTGTTCGTTACTGCCATCTGTTGTGATATCACACATCGCACAGCTTTACAGTCTTTCCAGTTTCCACCGACAAGAGATCGTCTAATGATATTGCAAAGGATGTACAGGAGTGGATATTTCACATGAATCAACTATATTTTGCGCAAAACAAAGATTAAAATGCGGTCTATGTCGAAGACTTAAAGCACATACAGGAGGTGAATAATAGCCTTTTAAACTGATTAATTTCTCTTCTTTCTTCTTTATTGCACTCTAGATCAAATTTCTATTTTACAATGATAAGCGGTTATAATATAATCTGTCCCCCCACAGTTTTGTAATGAACACTAATCGAACAGAAAATAAAATCGCGATATAGTAGTGTGCTTATCATTTGGTAAAGGATGGTTGCAGCGGGATTCACGCAAAGTGGATTGTTCACGCGCGCAGCTGATGATTGACGTCTCCATTCACAGTCAGTAAATACCGCATGTGCTGTGAGTTTAACCTGCTTATTTTATGACTCCTCCGTATCAGTTTAAGTTGCATACATTTTGTTCTTGCATTGATGTTACGTTAGTAGCAACTTTGCACTTTAACAGTCGGTTTAAGATAATATTCAATTCAATTAAACTTTATTCATGTCCCCCGAGAGGCAATTAGTTTTGCAGCAAGACATACAAACAACATACAAAACACAAAAAATAATACAGAAACAAACCTAATAATACAATTTACAACCTCGCCCACCCCACCAAAAAAAAAAAAAAAATAACACTAACCATCACCATTACCTACATTTAGCATAAATATTGCAGTAGGAATAAATGAGCATCTGTAACGATTACTCTTCACTAAAGGAACTCTAAGCCGCAAACCAGAAGGTAAAAACTCAAACTCAGAGTACAGGGGATGATCACTGGCCGATAAAATGGAGCTGGCTTTCCGCATCACCTGTCTATTGTACAGGTCAGTAAGACCGCTCTGCTCAGTGCCTAAAATTTTACTGCTGACCTTTACTATTCTGGACAAAACATATTTAGCCTTAACACTCAGATTGCCATACCAACATCATATATAAAATGTTAAAATGGACTCAATGTAAGATTTATAGAAAAGGGACATAAGAGTATTATCCACATGAAATTTTGACAATTTGCAAAGACAATATAGTCGTTGTTGTGCTCTCTTACCAATCATCTCCACATTGGCTTCAAATTTCAACTTATTATCAATCAAGCTGCCAAAATACTTATAAGATTCCACAACTTCAGTTGCCTGTTCTTTAATAACAGTATTCTGAATAACAGAAGATTTATGTCTAAAATCAATGAGCATTTCTTTTGTCTTTGCAATATTTAGTTGCAAGAATGCTCTATCACACCAACGAACAAAATCATTGACTACGGGACCGTGACCGTTTTCACCAGAATGAAGACGACTAACTATAACAGAATCATCAGCATATTTTAAAATTAACCTGTTATCATGTTGACCAAGACAATCATCAGTATAAAGAATGTAAAGAAGGGGAGAAAGGACACATCCCTGAGGAGACCCCACCGATGATGACATCTTTTCAGACAAATGCCCATTCACTCTTACTCGCTGTGTCCAAAAATCCAAAATCCACTCAACTCTATTAAAATCAAGACCAAAAGTTAAAAGCTTGTCAACTAAAATGTGGGGTTGAATGGTATTAAACGCAGATGAAAAATGGTATTAAACGCATGTGTTTTACTTCCTTCTAAGTGTTTAAAAATCAAATTTAACAAAGTTGCAGTGGCATCCTCCACCCCTCTACCAGCCCTATATGCAAACTGTAAGGGGTCTAAAAGATTCCCTATTTTTGAGATAAGTTCTTTTTTCATTAATCTTTCAAAACACTTCATAACTAAAGAAGTCAAAGCAATAGGCCTGAAATCATTTAACTCTTGTGGATGATTACGTTTAGGAACTGGAATAACTGTAGACTGTTTCCAAATTTTTGTCACTCTCTGAAGATTGAGTGACAACTGGAAAATATAATAAAAAATACAGCCCAGCTGCTCTGCACAAGAAATAAGTACATGACTACATATATTGTCAGGACCAGGGCTTTTCCTAGCTTTAGAGTGTTTGAACATATCAACCACATCACATACATCAAAGGGAGCAGAACCATCATCACATAATATAACTATATAACTATACAGTAGCCTATTTTATTATTGTGTGTATCGGATAGTTTACAAAATCAAATGATTGGGACACTTTTTTTTCATTGAAATGGCTTGGAAAATTGTCCCAATCAATCTGAATTCACTCTACTCTTTGAAATCATGATTGCATTACAGTATGCTGTTTTAAACCCAAAATCTTTTCCTTATACCTTCATTATATTTTACTTATAACTTCATTATAATTCTTCATTAATAATTATTTAGTCATTTGTAATGTTATTGTAAAAAAAAAATTAATAATAATGAAAAAAATTGAAAGTAGTTTCAATGTAGCTAGCTACTTTTTGATAGTAACTTGTAGTGTAGCTAGCTTCTTTTTCAGAGAGGTAGCTTTAATGTAGCTGAACTACTTTAATGTAGGAGTAGCTTGTAGCTGGTCAAGCTACAGTTTCAGAGTAGCTTCCCCAACACTGTGATTTTGTCTGGCCAGAGGAGAAAAACACACTATTTCGACACACTATTTCTCTGTTTAAATACTGTAAAGCTGCTTTGGCACAATTTGCATTTAAAAAGCGCTATACAAATAATGGTGACTTGACTTGACTATTCTTGCAGTAAAATCGCCCATTTCCATGCCCAAAAAAAGACATCTGCAGATGAAAGCCTTAAGCACAGACTTGAGGGACGATGCTGACCTGCAGCACTTCATAGACGATGAGTGGAAAGACTGGAAAGATTTTAGATTGATACGATAGTCTTTTATTATATGCAATAACAACATCAGCTCATTCAGTGCATCATACGTCACTGTACCATGTGCTAAATTTCCAGTTTCGGTTTTCAATCCGATCAAGTGTTTACATGTCCTGTCAAATAGATTAGAATAGGTTTATCTCTCCCCTGCATTTTTATTCTGATTGAGGTATTTACATGGAGCATTTTCATCCAGATTTTAAACTGATTATAATCGGAATACAATGCTGCATGTAAACGCACCTACTGAGACCAATTGAAGAGATCAACATGAGCCATTCTCATTCTCCCTTTACAATCAGCCTGGCTGAAGCTGCCTCATTACAGTGTGGAAGTGAAGTGAAAGTAATGTTAATGAATGTTGCCATCAGTGCTGCACACCAGGCATAAGTAACAGATACCGCACGCCATCGCACGGCTCACCGATTGATTAATTATGCCTGTTCTGTTTGCTGCACCTGTCAAACGCTGGTGTGCATGTGAAGGGAGAAGGTGTTTTGTGCTGAAAATGTGGCTCAGATTCTCCACAGAAGATTTCAAACATTTATCATTCACAGAGGCCCACACATTGGCCTTCCCTCGTGTGCTTGTTTATTCAATATTTTGGCTGTTTTGATTAAGCTGTCTGCCAACAAAAGCAGCGTTGCACTCTCGGCTCTGTTTAACATGTTTAAATCTATCTTGTCTGGATCTGCTCATTAGCCACATGCACACAACTGTCATGAGCTGAATCATTTTAGGAGTGAATTGGGTTGTAGAATGTGTTTGTCATTCCGGTAAATAACCAGACTCTGTGTACAGAACAAGATTAAACAGTCCGTGACAAACGCATTCAGTATGGGGTCATTAAAACATTCAGAATTCTGCATCGTTTACATTTCTTTCTCATTTCAAACGGAGATGTCCTCATTTCTTTCCCCCTTGTATGTTACTTCTGCATTCTCTTTACACTAAAGTTGTAAAGAAATCTGGCAAAACCACTGCATGCAGAATCACTGCCATGGAAGCACACTAAAAAGAGTTAACTTAAGTAGCTTAAGTAACTTTAGACACTAAATTCTTAGTACACAAACAAATGAATCACACAAACTCTTCACCAGTGACGATCCTGAGGTGTGATCATCAGACAGCAGATACTTAAGAGCCTCCATAAAGGAATCATTCACTGCTGAAACATCGATAACACTTTATTTTGATAATAGTCCACAATAGACAACTAAAACTACATGTCAACTAGCATTCATCAGAGCATTCTCAGGTTACACATTTAGGATATAAAAACATTGTGGGAACTTTGTTTTGAAATGTTTCTAAAACACTGAAATGTCCAGTTTTCTTGTAATGTTATTTAAATGTTTTGTACATCATTCTACTTTTTTTTTATCCAAACATTTATTTAGTTGAACATTTATTTTTAATATTCTAATAACATTAAAATGTCCAGTTTTCTTGTCATGATTTTAATATTATTTAAAGGTTACAAAAACAAAAGTTCATCAAGTACAAATAACATCATAAGGACTTTTCGAGAATGTTGATCTCAATGTTTTTTCTCAACATTATGAGAATGTATATCAAACATTAATAAAGTTAAAAGAACATTCAATAAACTTTACTCTAAGAACATACTCTAATGAGAGTTAGTTGACATGTAGTTGCAAAGTTAATTATATTTAGTGGAATGTCTAAAGTGGACTAATGAAATAAAGTGCAACCAAAACATTAACTATAACTGAATATTTATGAATGTCAAGATTTCGCTGTACAATAAAGTGCACAACAAAGGAGTAGAGTCCCAGCAGTCCTTTTTAATAAATCCACAGGGAGAAATCATCACCAACAAAGACACAAACAATACAAAACAACTATACCGGATACAGAATTCAGGAAACACAGGGCTTTAATGCATGGACAGAGAATGGGAACAGGTTAGAACTAATCAATTAACTAGGCACGCAGGGAAACTATGTCAAATGACAGAAACACAGAAAACAATGGAACAGAAAACAGAACAGACACTATATGTCAAATTTATTCATTTAGTCAGAATAAACAGCAACTTTCACACAGCCGTCGATCTCTTTCTGTCCTCATATGGAGTAGATAGCAGCAGGAGCTACGCTAACCACACAAACCCTGTACACCAGGCTTAGAAAAGATAGGAAAGATCTATCTGCAGACAGAAAAGATCCGCGATGGGCTGAGAAGAATTGTTCATGATATTACTCATCCTCCAGCAGTGTTGCGGTGAACAGCTGCTCTTCTTCATCTGTTTTCTTTATACTGATGCTTTTGTATTGACCGTAAGCTCTCAGTCTTTAAGGGAGACAATCTTTAGTTAAAGCAGCCAAACACCAACATGTCCTGATGCTATAAAATGTTTGAATGAAAGGATTTTTGGTTAAAAATTCACGTTCCAGTGCTCTAGGTCACACACCCGATCTAATAGTATGGCGACTGTGAGCATGATTACACATTTAGAGAGTAATATTTGTGCTTCAAGGTCTTCGTCAAGGCGTCAACTGAAAAAGCTTGTTCTGGATCATAAACCTGAAAGAAAAATGGGTAACAAAAGCCCAGTGTCCCACAGGCAATACTGAACACACACGGGTGTCTCTGAGCCAGATCTCACTGGCGTTTGGCAGTCTGATCAGATCATGTTTTGCTGTTCATCGAATTAGATACAGCGGGTGGACAGGAGCCAGACATGAGAGATGTTTTGGAGCTCACACTGAAAATCATTCACTCTCACAGTGTGGGCTGGGAATACTTCACTTCGCATTAAAACACAGCAAAAAATCTTGCGTTCACAAACCTAGAGGTTCAGTTAAGTATCTTTTATTCCTGCTGTATGTTTAGACACCAACTCAGTAAAGATGAGATGTGCTCAAATAACATTGTGAATCAATCTTGCATCCTCTTACCTAACAGCATAACTATTGCTCACAGAGTAGACATTAATCACTCAAATCTGGTTCACACAGAAACACACTGGGTCTTTCTGGATGAACACTCAACAGATCTTCCCAGACACACAACCAAATAAAATATCTGCTTTACAGACTGCAACCAAAATAAGCTGTTGTCTGACTGTCTGTGTGCTTTTATCCATGCCTGTTGATTGTAAACTTTGTTAGCTTTAAATGAAAATTGATTCAGAGAATTTTAGCTCAGATCAGCTTTAAGTTTATTAGCCATGACTGAGATCTTCAGCACATCAACAAATGTACGGCACGTACGGTTACGTACAGTTATTTCCCTGATCACATTTAACAGTAATCATTTTTTCCAATCTCATCATTCTCTTGAACAGATCACACTGAAAGATGTATCTAAAGTGAAATTCATTCCTATAAAGCAGTAAAACTCTAAACAGGTCTTCATGCCATGATTCATAAAAATATGAATGTGAACATGTGCTTCCAAGTGGTAAAATATAAAAAGAAAAGTAACTTTTCCATTTTTTGCATCTCTGTTGGTTCTCCTGACATTTAGACAATATTAATTAACAAGGCAGCTACGAGGACAGCAGAGTGCATTGCCAGTCTTGATCTCAGTCTTCAGAACTGACTCAGAAACATTCAAAAACATCAAAAATCAAAGCTAGAACTAGAACAGGCCTTCACATTTAGAAAAACAGCTATATAAAACATCCATCATCACTAGTGGGAAAAGTGGGTTAGGGTGAAACGATAATACTGAAGAGAAAGAAAAACAGAATTTTTAAATGAGCTTGGAGTCATGGGTCTGTCGGTCCGCTCAACATCACAGCAAATGCCTCTCATTGTGAAACAAACACAATGTACTGCCACTGAGACACGTATCCAAATGCATCCGCATGAAACATTTCAACAGCTATTACTAATTTAACCAGAATACTGACATGCACTTATACAACTCGCTGAAATTAAATATAAAAACAAGCCTGCACAAGAATAAACATTTAAGAGTTTTCTGTATTTTAGCCCAGAAGCTGCAGTGATGTTTTCATGCACAAAGCAAAGAAACATTTCCAACAAAGCAAAGAAAGATCATTCTTTATTCTGTGTCTGACTTTTAGAGAAGAATCTGCAGACAACTAACATACCAGATATATCGTTCAGGCCTTTCATGGAGAGAATCACTGATTTAACTCTTTCACCCCTGTCAAATACCAAACGACTGCATGAAAAAGCATTTTGTAGTGCAGGGTTAGAAAACAGCCCCCAAATGTGGTGCATTAAACAACTGCTGATCAACATCACTTTCTTATCAAACATAACATCTAAATTCAGTGTGTGTAACTGGACATGTAGCTTTATAACTGCTGATGCCTTTCCAGCTATAAAACTCAAGGAATATATTGCTGGAAGAAATCAAGCCAGTATCACTGAGTCATGCTTGGCTTTTCCCATGAGCCTAACTTTCATTTCCTTGTGGTGACAGGTGTAATCGTGGTAAATACAGTTAGTTTAAAAAAAGATGGATATGCCTCCACTGCTCCGGTGCTCATTTCCCTGACCAATAAAGAAAACTCAAGGTACTCAAGGTACCGTCTGACTGATGGTTTGATTGATTAAAACTGTTCTTTGAGTCTGCTGGTTAATGTGAACGTCACACTGCGGTTCAATGGTACAAAAGCTCAGTCTACAAGCGTTCAGGAAACCTGTTTGAAAACAGTCATGTTTGCAATTGCATTTGGTGCAGAAATGATGCACTGCAGCTGTACGCTAATTGTACAAATTTTCAATGATTGTTTTTTCTTTTTAAGTAAACCAACTGCTGGAAGAGCAACCGAAGCCGTATTGCACGGTGTAACACCGAGTTGAAATGTTAATTAGCCCAGATGGGAAAACTGTGTGGTGCTAATACTGCACGGGAGACGAGAATGGCGTATTTTCCTGAGTTTAATAAAACACTTCAAGCACCAACACACTTGTCCACATACATGAGGAATGAGTGAGGAAAAATATGCATAAGCATCCAACTCAGGTCACAAACAGAAAAGAATAAAATAAAATAAAGATAGACAGAAAATAAAGATGTCGGTACAGCAAATTATCTCTTCACCTTTTCATCTCATACAGATACACAATATACACATGCGCAGTTGTCAATCTGCCACAAAACTACCGTAAATGCTCAAGTGGCCGTTTCAGAGTCCCCCCTGGAACAAATTGGCTGTCCTCAGCCAACAGCACTGTAAAAATACAGGACATAAACAACTCCATACATGAATAGTTGTAACTACTCCCCTCAAAAAGAAAAGCAATGGTACATGATGAGAAATACCAACATACATGACAGTTTTTAACTCACCAAACCATTTTGTCCTAGAATACATAAAGAAAATGTGACAAGCAAACAGAAAAGAAAATACACAGGCATTTCAAAAACCCATGGCAAAATACATTTTACAGGATAGATTTTACTTTTATAAGAACAAAACACAACAGTGTTGGTTAACCTAAAAACAGTCAACAAAAACCAATAACAGTACAGTATATTGTTATAACATTATGGTGGCTTAGAGAAATATGCACACCCCACACCCCATTAACAGACTCATTTTAAATCCAACCGGTCTGTGTGGAATGGATTGGTCCACTTATTGGTCGTCCAACCTGAGATAATCCTGGGTGCAAGTCTGGGTCGTAGGTTATACCTTTGATCAACGCAATCAACATGACTCTCCCTCAAGTCAGAGAGAATGGCAGGATGACCACACTCACTTGCACCTTCATCAGTGACATCACCAAATAAACCAGACAAAGAAACTCTGGCGTCAGATTCCAAGAGATCACTGACATTATCATTTGGACAGTTACTGGATGGCTCACCAGGATTTGTATGACAGGAGCTTTCGCCACCCAGCCAAGTATCGTCCTCCTCAAATTCCGGAGGTGGATTCACAGGCACCGTTTTTGATACATTCCCAGAATCCCATGTACGAAAAGGTTCCATGTTCACCATGTGAAACACTCCCATATCCTTTCCCGTAGTCACATCAGCAAGTCTATAATTCACATCAGACAACTTCTGAGCAACACAGTAAGGACCTGTATATAGAGGCGCGAGCTTGGCAGCAAAGTTCGTAGTTAAGTCAGACCTCGGATGAGTTTTGACCCGAACCAGATCATTTATGGAGAAAGAAACTAGCCGATGCCTCTCGTCATAGTAGTGCTTTTTCTTAGAGTGACTCGCCTCCAGAAAACTCCTGACATGATCAGATGCCTCCTGGAGCAAATGCTTCAGAGTGAGTATCCAAAGAAGTCATCCCTGGATCTTCCACACCAAAAGCGTCAGGCTGTGAAAGCAGATCCAAAGCCATGTCCAGTTCACGACCATACAACACCATCGACGGGCTCAGCCCCGTACTGTCATGTTGAGCTGTCCGCAAGACAAAACAAATGTGGGGGAGAAAATGATCCCAGGAAGTATGCTTGGTTCCAACATATGCCCTAATGGCCGTTTTCAGTCGATTTACTCTCTCCGTAGCATTTGTCTGCGGGTGGTAAGCTGTTGTAAGCCTGTGCTCCGTACCCAAAGCAGAAACCGTGTGTTTGAAGAGGTCACTCATAAACACAGAACCTCTGTCAGATATCAAGTACTTGGGAGCGCCATGCCTAGCAAACACTTCACTGAGAAGCTTACTGGCAGCAACCAAAGCTGTAGCTTCCCTCACCACACACGCTTCGATCCACTTTGAAAAATAATCTACAAACACAAGGATGTATGCATTACCACTTGGTGTTTGGGGCAAAGGGCCCACAAAGTCCACCCCAGCATATTCCCAAGGATATTGGGGGCAGATTGGAACCATGAAGGCACCAGGCTTCTTCTGGGATGGCTTAGTGAATTGGCACATGAACCCACATACTACTTCACATCTGACAGCATGTTGGGCCAGAAAAATCTCTGCTTAAGTCTTGTCACCGTTTTTGTCACACCCAAGTGACCTGCGGTGGGATGGACATGATAATACTCCAACAGAGACCTTCTGACAGTCTGGGGAGCATAAAGGTTGAACTGTGTCATGGGGTGTAATGTACAAGAAGATTTTGGATCCTTGTGATACAGAAGACCATCAAGAACAGCATATAGAAGATCTTCCTCGGAAGACACACTTTAATAATAATAATAATAATAATAATTCATTATATTTATATAGCGCTTTTCTGCTTATCCAAGCACTCAAAGCACTCTACATTGTCAGGGGGTATCTCCTCATTCACCACTAGTGTGCAGCATCCACCTGGATGATGCAATGGCAGCCATAGTGTGCCAGAACGCCCACCACACACCAGCTTACTGGTGGAGAGGAGACAGAGTGATGAAGCCAATCAGCAGATATGGGGATTGTTAGGAGACCATGATGATCAGAGGCCATGGGCAAAAATCCAGGGTCACACCCCTACTCTTTTTCGAAAGACATCCTGGGATTTTTAATGACCACAGAGAGTCAAGACCTCGGTTTAACGGCTCATCCGAAGGATGGTGCTTGTTGACAGTATAGTGTCCCTGTCACTATACTGGGGCGTTAGGACCCACACAGACCACAGGGTGAGCACCCCCTGCTGGTCTCACTAACACCTCTTCCAGCAGCAACCTAGTTTTCTCAGGAAGTCTCCCATCCAGGTACTGACCAGGCTCAACCCTGCTTAGCTTCGGTGGGCAACCAGTCTTGGGCTGCAGCGTGATATGGCTGCCGGTAGCATCATATCACGCCATATTCACCATCCTCCAATGCACTGAACAACTTTCCAATGTCAGGATCATTCAGCTGCAGACTTCTCAACTGATCACTGTCTGTAAACAACACAAGCGGCAATGAACGCAAGTTCAGACTTCCAAGAACAGCACGATCAGGGAGAATGTTAAATGGCTGACCACAAGAAAGTAGAGGGTTCCTTGACAAACTGTCAGGAATGCTATTGGACACTCCTGGTTCATGGATTATCTCAAAATCAAAGTCTTGCAACCGAAGTGACCACCTAGCCAATCTTCCAGTGGGATTTGGTTGTGACATCAACCACTTCAAACTGCTGTGGTCAGAAATAAACTGTGACGTGCAAACCCTCAATATATGGTCTGAAATACTCAAGTGCCCAAATTACTGCAAGGCACTCCTTCTCAGGAGTAGAGTAAGGGTGTTCGGACTTGTGCAAAGCATGGCTAGCATAGGCAACTGCACAGTCCCTGCCTTGCTCACCCCTCTGCATTAAAGCAGCACCCAGACCAACATCACACGCATCCACGTGAATGAAAAATGGAAGTGAAAACTGCGGAAACCTCAAGATAGGTGCAGACGTCAGTTTATTTTTAAGGAAATCCATAGCATTCTGACAGTCTTGTGTCCACACAAAAGGAACATCGGTTCTCGTAAGAGCGAAAAGAGGTTCAGCATATTGGGCATATTCATGAATGAAACGCCGGTAGTAGCTGGTTATGCCTAAGAACTGTCTCACTTGCTTGGCGTTTACTGGAGTAGCAAAGTCTACCACGGCCTTCACCTTCTCCTCATTTGGTAGAATACCCTCCTTGGTGACTCGATAGCCCAAGAAGGTAAGTTCCTTTCTACAGAACTGACACTTGTCCAACTTGATTGATAGGCCAGTAGATCTCAGCCTAGCCAGGACTTCTTCAAGATCTCTCGAACGTAGTGTTCTCTCGTGTTGTTCGAATGTAGGTGAGGAGACTACAATAATGTCGAGATAAACTGCGCATGACTTGTAGATGAGGCCTGCCAGCACCGTGTTCATGAGCCTCTGAAAAGTGGCTGGGGCATTGCACAGGCCAAAGGGTAGAACACGGAACTGGTACAGCACCACGGTGAGAAACGAAAGCGGTCTTTGGCCTAGACGATTCTTCCATGGCAACCTGCCAATAACCCCTGGCCAAGTTGATTGTGGACACAAAATTACCTCTTGCTAGAAAATCGAGGGACTCATCTATCCTTGGAAGCGGGTATGAGTCTTTCACTGTAAGTCTATTCAATCCTCGATAGTCAATGCAAAACCTTCACCAGAAGGCTTTTGAACGATAATGATCAGCACTGCCCATGGCCCCGATGTCGGTTCAATAATGCCTTCTGCCAACATCATGTCAATCTGCCGCTCAATCAATTCTTTCTTTGCAGGTGAAGTACGGTATGGAGTGAGATGGATAGGTCGGGCCTGTCCAGTGTCAATTGTATGCTCAACTATGGATGTATGGCCTAGATGTCCATCAAATAATTCAGCAAAAGATCTCAACAACTCGGCCAGCTTGACTTTTCACCCTCATTTAAAGCAGCCCCATCAACTTTCATGTCCAGACAAGAAGAACCATCTTGTAAGCCAAACAGACTGTGATTCGGCGTCATCACATCAACTCCCTCCAGTTCAGCCTCAGCCTCTGGCACATCACGCAGAACAACAGTTCTGGAAGGAACCTAGATCACAACAGGAGCTCTCATCATAAAATCCATACCCAAAACAAGCGGGGTTGAAAGATTTTGAATGACTGCAAAGCGATGGTAAAAGCTTTGGCCCATAAACCCAAATTATAACTAAGCCAAAAATAAATGGTCAACACATTCCCCCATCGGCAAGCTTCAAAGGAGATGCAAAAGTCCCCTCTGGAACAAATCTAGAAACATCTGCAAGCACGGCTGAAACAGAAGCCCCCATATCCAGAGTAGCTTCAAGTGCCTGGCCATGAAAATTGACCTGAACACGAAAAGGTATGTTCCAGTAAGATGAGGATGTGATGTCTTCCACGTGACCAAGAGCAAGCTGAGTGGCCTGGGATGAGTCAGGTGAGTGAGGCTCAATTACTGTCTCGGGGGGGAAGGATTGCCTCTCAGAAAAGTCCTCCCCCCCTGAAGTTTCCCGACCTGGGCCTAACTGAAGCACCCAGGCCTGCAGCCGTTGTTTGAGACCTGTTACTTGGGACTTCAGAACCTGATGTCTCTGTAGTCTGTCCAGTCTGACAATTGGGTGAACCTCCTGAGTGTACATTTTGGCTGTTTTGCTGCCTACAGTTTGGGCAGTTACGGGAAGTAAACCCCGGTGTCAAACACTTAAAACAATAAAGTTCTCTTGCAACCGGAACTGA
The DNA here is from genome assembly GCA_039654775.1 of Spinibarbus caldwelli. Lineage (NCBI taxonomy): Eukaryota > Metazoa > Chordata > Actinopteri > Cypriniformes > Cyprinidae > Spinibarbus > Spinibarbus caldwelli. Next base: position 195,189 of record CM077243.1, read on the forward strand.
CTGTGGAACCTCTAGCACATATTGACCACATGGACCCAAGACCGCATACAGCTCATGCGCACGCAAGAGAAGGTCCATCACAGACGTCACCGCTGTGCCATAGAGTGCAACCCTGTATTTTTTGACAGCGTGCTTACATATTAGCTCAATTTGTTCTGCCTGAGGAGGCGGACTTCTTAATTTTCTAAATTCACTCAGCATATGGGCGACAAATGTAGGTAACGGTTCGTTCGGCATCTGAACCCTGTGTAGGATACCCCTCATAATGCGCTCCTGATTGACAGATTGCAGAAAAACCTGGGCCAGTCACAAAACTGGGCCCATGTGGAAACATGGGAGCTCAAGACATTAAAACACTTCTTCGGCTCCTTGGACAGAAAACGCAGGAGCTCCAGTAACATCTGGGAATCAGTAAGATCTACTGAAGTCCTGTATATATCGACAGACTGAAGCCAGTCGTCTGGACTCACCTTTCCTTCACCGTCAAAAATTAGAGGTTCAAGACGTGATTGATGACCCTAGACATAGCCGACAAATCAGCCGAGGCTGTTTGAGCCACCACAGGCACACATACATGAGGCATATTAGGAGAAACTGACCTTCAAAACGCCTAGTGGAGGCTGCCCTCGAACAAACGGTGTAGAAGCGGCCAAAGGGTTAGACTGTGGTCATGGCTCAACAGGAACCGTACCATCATCAGGACTCATACAATCAATCATACTCTTTTGCAGGTCCAGCGAGTCACGGAGACACCGCTGCAGTACAGCAACCTCGTCCCGCAGGAGCTGCACCTGAGACCGTATGTCTCCATTCCCACCCTGAGATGTACCCTGTCTTGGCAAATAGTCAGAACATGTCAGTAAGTCAAACAGTTCATGATTTGTGGCCATCTTATACACCCAGTAGTATAATAGCAAATTTCAGAAATATCAAAAGAAAAGTAAAACAAAATATTACATGCAGATGCAACTTTTGTGCAGCCTGTATGCTAAAGCACAATAAACAATTTACCTCAGAGAATGTGCACAAAAACAAATGCAACCTGAAATAAAGTCCAAGGGTTTTTTGGGGGGGGGGGGTCAGTCCTTCAGAATCAGCGTTCCTTGTTGCACGTGTCAGACCATGTGAAGTGAGTGAAAAACGTGACTGCAACCAGTAATATATTATATCTTTACTTCAAAACTGTCCAATCCGGCAAAATATAAAGAAATAAATATCCGTTTGTCATCCAAAGAGAAAAAAAAAACTATGTAAAATCTTCCAAGTGTCCCTTTCTTCTTTATGTCTTTTCAATCAAAGTTCCGTAGCTATAGATTAACGAACCGTCTCTCCTGTCGAAAGAAAAACAAAAATCTGTCCAAACTAGATGAAACAACACCAAATTCACCTTCACTCTTCTGTCCTTGCACCTCCAATCGATCCCGAACGAGTATTCAAAGAACAGCAGAAAATCTGCGGAACACCATCACACGTCCTTTTCCCTGGAATCCGTGCGGCCTCCTCTGTAACCTGCCAGCGGTCATTTTTTTCTAAAAGTTTGCATCATCTCTTGAGTCAAATTCTTACATTTAATCAGTCAATTATAATAATAATACATTTAGGTTGTTACTAAGATGAAATTAGTATCAACAAAGTGCATCTTTGCAGAAGTTGCATGTGAAGTGGCATTTAAATGTATTTACACTTTAATGCAGCTTAGAGGGACATGGAATGCTTTAACCTGCAGTTACAAATGCATAAATAATGTTTTGATATTTTTAAAATGAAATGTTGAATACTGATATTTGAAATAATTTTAAAAATGAAAAGATACTTTAAATGTAAAATTAAAACCACCAGTAGGTGGCATCAAGTCACTGTTAATAAGTGAGTCATTGCGATTGAACCGAATCATTTAAACGGTTGATTCATTCAGGAACTAAACACCATCATGTTGCTCAGAGATGCAAAACAGTGCTGAGGCTGTTTGGAGTTATTTTTGTTGGCGAAATAGAGCAAAAACAGCCAATATGGTGTCTAAAACGTAAGTATCTTGATTTTAACCTATTATTTATTGAACTGTTTTATAAAATTAATATCACATTTGTAACCATGCTGATTTTTTAAGACAAAAACGGCACTCTTCGTGTGATATTAACAATATGAAATGATGTAAATATATAATATTTTTGCCCTCTTATCTAGAATTATGTGATCATTTATATTAATAGACTGAATCATGCAGTGAAAGAACGCACTCTACCGTAATTGCGTATGTGCACTCTGTAGCCTACAGACTGCACATACTGTAGGTGTGTTTTATTTGGTTTTTGCAATATACTCGGTAATGTCATGATGTCTCACGAGTTCAGTATTTGTGCTAAACATGCGCAGATTTGGCTTGCATGAACTTCCCCAAGAAATTAATGAGTGAACAATTTTCAAAAAGTAACCTGCCAAATTGGCTAGTGATTTGAAAGCGTTACCCGCAACAGCTGATTTTTACCTGCATTTGGCGGGTTGGCGGGTGTTAATTTCAAACCCTGCTTACGTGTTAAATAAAGCAAACAAGATTCAGACTCCAAGATGATTCTCAAAATGAGATACTGATACAATTCATCTACACACAGTATCAAACCTTCTAGCAGCTGCCATTAAACCCAGACAATGAGCACATAACAGCAGGGCTCGGAAAATCGCTAGCCCGACGTCCTGGGGCTATTGTGTTTTCCAGTCGGGCTACCAAAATGTATCATACCCTGCCCGATGGGCTACCTTAAATACAGGGCTCCCATGGGTCCTTAAAAACTCTTCAATTTAGTTGTATCAAACTTAAGGCCATGAAAAGTTTTAAATATGTTAAATGGTATAAGTAATGTATTAACTATAATTTCAAAAGGTCTTACAGTTGGGGACGGAAAGACAAGAATGGCGATACAGCTGGATTAAACTTCAAAAGGCAATGATGAAATTGAATAAATATGAGCGCTGCACGTTTCAAGTCAAAACGCGGTGCAGATGTCTTTATGTGAATGTATCTGAAGGGAACCGACTGTCCTCAGAAATGTGTCGTTGGCATTTTTATTTCATCTTACCTATAATGCCTGATAAAGCAGCGTTTATGAGCGCGGACGGTGCTGCTTTGTGTTCAGCCGCTAACAGGGAGTTTCTCTGAGAGAAACAGCTATATTAAGCCGCTCCTAAAGCGCCACCTCGTGGCAGAGAATGAATTTGCATTTCCAATAAGCCTTTCTTGCTGTTTATGGTCAGATCAATGCAAATATCGACCCATGTTTTCACGCAGCAAACACAGAGTTGTAAATGAGAAAGAAGTTAATGTGCCTTCTAAAAATATAAATAATCAAGACAGTAATATTTATTCATTTTAAATTAATATAATAGCCTAATTTTTATGCTTGATTTATCCCTTTTCATAAAAAATGGTCTAAAGGCTGAAATGCTGTTGTGTAAGATTTTCGTTTTTGTGAAAACCTTTATCTGAACTGTAAATCATGTCATTTTATGGCTTAATACTGTATGTTACCATAGACATTGTCCAACCCCGCTCATACTGTGTTCATTTTACTTGTGCAGCTCTTAAAATGGGTCATAAATTGCCTTAAATTTATTTTTAAAAATTCTGCAGATACCCTGTAAATAGTGAAATAAAATTCCTTCCTTCATATTTGTTTATATTTGTGTATTGAAAATATTTTTGATTGACATTTAGACTCCTGTCTGATTTTCTATAGGTCTTTTTTATTTGGGCTAGTTAAATTTTCGGGCTACCAAAATCTGAAGAGTACCTGCCCGAAGGGCTACCAGAGATTTTGAAATTTTGCGAGCCCTGAACAGGCACAATAAGCTGCTCTATTTGTCTGTCTGAGGTTACTGACGTGTCCTCAAGATCTGTGTTTACTCTTCAGGAGCCCTGATGCACTTCATTAGCTGTAGGGCAAGTAAAGATGGTGTGTAATGCGGGTAAATGCGAGTCTCGCCTGCAGCCTCACATCAGTCAGACAGGCGACTCAAAGCCTCCTCTGGCTGAACTCCAGACACTAAAAGCTCAGAAGTGTTTGTGCGTGTTGTACAGCAGAGCAGAGCGACCTGTGGTGGAGCTACATTAACGGCTGCTGTGTTATCAGAGACCTGCAGAGTATAAAGTCTCACACGGTCACCAGAGTCACTGCTGTAAAAGATGCTCTTATTTAACACCGTCTTGTTGCTTCACTGTCTTTATGTTGCCAACGGATTTTATGCAAGTGACCTTATTTACAGCGGGATGAGCGATGATTATAGAGCTTTTTGCTCTGGACACTAAATCACAGCATGCAGGACGTGGCATGACTAAGTAAATGTTGTGAACCTGTCAAGGAGGTCGGCAAGGAGAACAAGGGTGAGGAGATAAGTGTAAACGATCACTGAAGAATATTTTACAACTGAGAGAGAGAAGGAAAAGATATTAATCATATATGTGAAAAACATCAACAGTCAAAAAATGAAAATTAAAACTGGATAAAATTATATAAGCTTTAGAAAAATTGTTACATAAATCAGAAAAAAATCATAAAAAAAAAACTTTAATCCCTTTAAAAATGTAAAAAATAAAAAATAAAAATAAATAAAATTAATCCTATAAAGAATTGGATATTAAAATGAAAAATAATTGAAACTAGATGTGGCAATCACAGACAATCAAAACACATTTGACTTCCCTACATACTGATTAGGAAATTAAAGGCCCAATTAAAACCATTAAACCCAAAAAAAAGCACCTGGGCTTGAAGGGATATTACATGAAATGATAAAACAAACCAGCACTAATCTCATTTCTGGACACTTTCAAAGTGAAATGTCCAGTGGGTGATGCTAAATATTGATGCTTTGTTGTGTTGGAAAATAGCAAACCACCTCACACTAAACAACACACTAAACCTAATTATAGTGTTAACAAAATCAAACTTGACATGAAATACATTTGCTGAAGCACCCATGCCATTTTAATTTTTACTAGTCTGAGCTCTTTTGTGTTTCACAGGACTTGTACCTGCAATGGTGCACCAGGTGCGCTACAGAGCAAGTTTACTACAGCAGAAAAACCAAACATATGGAGCTGGTTATGTGATGCAAACGTCAAACCTGAAAACCTGGAAAACCAAGATTAAAAAAATCATCCGATTGAGACCCTGCATGTAAAATTCAGTAAAAACATCAACATCAAATGATGCACTATTTGTCTTCAGTCCTGATGTTTCACTGACCGCAATCACACTGATGCTCTGGACCAGAACAATACTGACAGACTGACTAATCCAATGTACAGCACAAATGAAACACTATCATCACTCACTGAAACACAAAAGCAAAGTAAGTGTCAGTGCTATCTGACCCTGAAAAGACAGAACACCATGACAGACTATCAGGACAGTAAGAGATGAAACACTGAGAGACACCTGAGCAGCTGGAGACTCGCTTTAGAGACACAACATCACTAAACAGCCAGACAGATGCCAGAAAACATGACAGAGAATGCAGAAAACACACAAATAATAGAGGAGACAAACACATACAGCACACATTTAACAATATAACAAACAACGTGAAACTGCCCTTCTCATTAGCTGAACACAAGGACTTTCTGTCATGAAGGACCCTCACATTTAACATGAAGCAGAAAGAGAGAGAGACCTCTGTTTAACAGCTGATAGGGCTGAAATTACCTCAGGTCTCTGCTCATTTCCTCGACAGATAAAAAGCCCTGGAGATTTCCAGCATGTCTCACTTTCAAGGGCGCTGTGGGACTGAACTACAGCAGATACAAGTGAACAGAGGGCTCAGATTTGGCACAAACCAAAATCTCATAAAACTTTTATTGCATAGATTTCAGAAATACAAGCCAGATTGGCACACGTACGCTAAACATTAAAATGTTTATGAACACTTAATATATAGAGTTTGAATTTATTCATTTAATGGACTTGTATATCAAGTGTTAACTTCTTGTGGTTGTTACCTTAATAAAACAGGGATATTTCTTATTAAAGCTTTTAGAAATGAGAAATTCATGGACAGACTGAACCAAATAGAGTTTGATCTGCTTTGATCTTCACAACAAAAAGCCTGAAATGAAACATGATTTCTACTTATAAAATAGTAAATCAATAATATGTAGCAGTTCATTAGGCTCATAAAATCGCTTATTCTCTCTGAAGATCATTTTTTAGATGTTCGGGATTGAATTAAAGAAATTTGCACTAGAAAAAAATCTCTAGCAGTGACATTCACTCATTAATACTGATGCTAATATATAACTCATCTAATTACTGCAGAGATGCTGGAAAACAAATCATAACCAGACTGAGGATGATATTCAACATGTTCATGCGATTGATCACATGTGCAAATCCAGGGGCGCCTCTAGGATTTTCATTTTGGGGGGGCTCAACCCCCAATGAGGGTATATATATATCACACACCTGTTTACTGTACAAACACAAAATTTTAATGTTTGCACTTCTAGTACAACCCTCTTTCCTTAGCTCAAGTATGCACACCTCTTTAATTGCCACATGCACTGGAATATGTATTACACTGAATGTTAAATTTTCAAATGAAAATGGCAACATGATCATTTTATAAAGTGTACATTCATATGTGCTTCATATTCACTGGAGGAAACAGCTGTGGGTGAACAAAGCGAAAATTTAGGCTACTGTAGATTGGGAACCGATTGCTCCCCCATGATATTTTATAAACTGTATTTATGACAAAGAGCTGAGCAGATGCAGATATTATAACAATATCGATAAACACACCTGGTCCTCTGTTTCTCGCTTTGTGTAACCGCGGTCTGTGGATTGAAGAAGGCTCTGAAAGACTGGAGCCGATCGAAGTCTGTCCCGCTTTCATATGAAGTTTAAAGGGGACTGAGACGATCACGAATTCGTAGTTTGTGGAGCTAATCGCAAAATTTAGGGGGGCTGAGTAGTCATTTTATAAAATGGCCTAGCGACGCCCATGAGCAAATCCCAAAGGGGAAAAAAAGTCAAATAATAATGAATTTGTCTTTCTGCCCAGAGTTTCGGCTGAAGGTGGTCAGGAACTGATTATGCAGATTCTCCCGCAGGTAATTTTCCACATCAGTTGGTTTTGAGCTTTGCTGCTTTAGCATTTAGAGACGTTCACCATCACATACGATTTATGAGGACTGGGTGGTGTTTGTTTCCCTCTCAGTTTGACGAATGTAGGCGGAGCATGTGGGTAGATAAGCTGAGAGGCCAAGCTCTCTCTCTCTCACACACACACACACACACACACACACACTAGTTCATTTATATGCCATAATGCTTTTACTATTTATTGTGACTCTATAAGTGGCATTTCATTCAAAACTTTCTTGATCTTTTTCAGCACAACTCATTAGAATTTAATCAGCGCTGATCATCAGCTGTTTTTATGAAGCAGCAGAGGTTTAATAACCAAACTCCTCCTTCATCTGTGAGAGAAAACATATCATCTGACTTTCAGAAAGCTGTTCCTCGCCTCAGGCAAATCTGTCATATTTTGTGGACCTCGAGGGAAAGAAGCAGTGAAAAATAGTTGTTGGTGCTTGTTTTTGTACTGTATGTTTAGACCGCTTTATGTAAATGTGTTGATGAATGCCGTGATTGTCTTGTTTTATGTACTTATTTTGTGAGCAGTAATTGACTCCTGATCCATAATCACATGACAGAAGCTCTAGATGATCGTCTGGTGTAAACGCTCTCTCTTCTCCACATTACCTAATCACCGTTTGGCTCAGATATATAGGCTGCATTTACAGTTTTGTTTCTGATCCCAAAAGTACGTCTTTCAGAAATAATAACTAATATTAATCATCATTTAAGTGAGCTGCTTGGATAAAACTCATATTAGATTATTTCGTGGCTTTCAGAGTATTGCAGTTTCAGTCTTATTTTGTTGATGTCTCGATGAGTACAGGTTTGTAATCCTCATTGATGTCTCATATATTGAGACAGAAAGTCATGTGAGATGTCAAAGAGCTCGTCAATAGCTTTCAGTTTCCATTACAGCCATGAGCGTGAGTTATTCAGAGCAGAGAGAGAGACACTCTCATTCTAGATCAGCAGTTCTCAACTCGTTTCCATTCAGGATCCAGACTGTAGGAGACCCAACACAGTATGAAAATAACTTGTATCATATTATATTTACAATATTTATTGCATTTTTATATCCTATTTATATCCTATGCTCACTTTCATGGTTAGTGCATTTGATCAGTTAGCATTGTCAGCATATTCACAGCTGACATGAGACCCATTTTTGTGTTTTGATCCACCAGTGTATATAATGTATGAATGTATGTGTGTGTGTACTGGTATATATGGTTTACAAGGACACAAATGTGTATACTGACATGGGTACTACAACGTAAACATGGTTTATGAGGACACTTCCTGTGTCCCCGTAAAACAAAAGGCTTAAAAAACATACTAAACGGTGTTTTATGAAATTCAAAACTTGGCAGTAGTTTCCTGTGAGGGGTAGGTTTAGGGTTAGGGTTGGTGTAGGGCGATAGAAAATACAGTTTGTACAGTATAAAAACCATTACGCCTATGGAGAGTCCCCGTAAACCACAAATTCAAGTATGTGTGTGTGTGTGTGTGTGTGTGTGTGTGTGTGTGTTCACACTACCGTCAGCGATCTGTCGTCACACAATGATTGTCATTATCACCGGTAAACAGATTTCCACTGTAGGTTTGTTTGTGCTTGTGGACATGTTTATCCTTGCCACATGTTCATGTCTTCTTATGTCATAACCACTAGACACTGAATTTTCTAAGTCGCCTCTGGTGGTGTTTTCCAGAACAAATCAGAGTTTCAGAGTTGTGAAGCGACACACTGCAGGAACACAAAGCAATGAGGATGAGGCGAGTGTGATTCGTGTTACACTACAGAGCGGGACATTCATACACATATGAGCATTTAACAGTGCAGAGACACCACTAATTGTTTAAATGTCAAATGGCCAATAAAGCGGCTGACAGCCTGTCACTTCATGTTTGTTTCATGATGTAGAGCACGATTAAACAGCGGCGTTACCGCACTGACATTTACGAATGCGCTACTGTTGTTTTTCACGGTTTTTCCCGTCTGACTGCCATAAAGAGAGACACTTGCAGTGACATTCCATAAATCATGCTCTCTACAATTAAAACTGACATTAAGAAATCTCTGAACGCTGGCATTTAATCAGATCCATCATTCTTTACATACTGGAGAGGGGAAATCTTATTTTCTTTGGGGGCCTGTGATAAGGTTACTGAATCCAATTAGAATGGATGAATTACTGGCCGCACGACTCTCACTTTGCCAGATATATATAAAAACCCAAGACATTTCCAGTCCTGATGAGACACGGTTTACCTCATCTCTTCTGAGACCACTGCTGTAAAGCATGACTATTATTATTATTTATTTATTTTTTAACATCATTTCAGCAGCAAGGCTATCTTCATGGTAAAAACAGAATAAAAAACAAAAGTTATACAGTTAACAAGAAGCTATTTAAGATTAATACTGGACAACAAATCTAAAATACATAAAGCATGACTAAATACAATGAAATTTCATGTGTTAATACTCAGGATGGAGTATATATTGTAGCCTGTTATGAATTTGTGAAGAGTGATTTGAGCCCTGGGCCCGTATTTATCAAGCCTCTAAGAATTACTCTCAAGAACACTGCTAAGAATGCACTTAAAAGTTAGTTATCAAGCATAACAGTTGTAATTTAAGTGAAGTGTAGGACTAAATTTTAAGTGTCAGACTTAGAGATGATTCACAACACTTTGCTGTGCCACAAACGGGATTTTGGATGACGACATACACATGGACCAATCACTGAATAGATTTCCTTATTTAAGAATATTCTCATATAAATTCACATTGAATGGTTAAATTCCTAATAGGAGTTTACATTCAACTCACATCTGTCAATAAAAAATTTTCAAGAGAATATATTATGGCAAGGAAACGAAGCATCATCACAACTCAGTTTAGGTTTGAGCCGATAGATGATAGTATAGTGTATCGACAATAGTTTGAGATAACACCTGTTGCTGATGCCTTTGACGACAGCAAGATGATTATTATTATTATTATTATCCATCAAAAATATTGGCGCCTATCTTTACTGATGCAGCGCAGAGAGCTGCTTCAGAAACTTGCCGCGGTATGTCTGAGCCGTAACATACCGCAGACGTGTGCAGTGTAAATAAGGGGTGAGATATTTATTCATCATACGGTGTAGGTAGCTTCACTTATTATAACAGGAGTGTTTTTTAAAGAGCATATAATACTTGCGCTAGACTGAAGTCAGTTATGGTGTTCTTTGGTAATGTAAATGTTCTTTGCTCGTTTTGAATAACTGAGGAAATGTAACCGTTTCATTAACTGCTCATCATCAAACATTTCAAGAACATTCTTCCTCTCCTGAAAGATTTGCGCACGTCTCTGTCTCCTCAGCACCATCACAAGCCCCTGCTGGCCACTCCTAACCACTTGAGAGACCTCTCGAGCTGTCTTAAATAACTGGGAGAGTAAGAGTGATTCTTAGCTTTAAGAAATTTGATAACTTGCTTTTATACTTAAGTTTGAAAGTAGATTTCATGAATTCTCAGCACTTAAGAATAAAATGGCACTTTGAGAAGCTTGATAAATACGGGCCCTGATGATCATCTTATAGCATCACAGACACCTTCTCTTTGCTCGGCGTTATTTCATGTAAAAGCAATCCTGCTGAAACAATAGGTGACCAAAACAAGTGCAATTTTCATTAGCACAGCAGAGGACAACTTTTATATTTATTTATTTATTTATATGGTTAATGTCATTTTCATCAAAACTTTTTATTTTAAACATTTTCTGTATTATCTTGCAACAGATGTATGTTTCCCTCACACTGTGATATTCTCCTGCTGTGTGTTTCTCTAGTTTTTCATGTTTAATACTGTCAGATGAGCCATCGCTTTCTGCTGGAATAACAGCTCGAGTTATTTTTGAACCACGGCGGGTGTGAAGTGTGATGTTTTCACCCTTTATCACACACAGTTTAATTACGCTGGGGGAAAATGCTTTTCATGTGACACACTAGAAAGGTCGTGTTGTCATATTTTAAACAACAATAAAAGCCTGTGTGAAATTTGACCTTTTACACATATGCTTGGGACACCAGAGGTCACTTCATGCAATTTCTGCAACACAAACCTATATCTAGGACACGGAGGACGCACATTTGTCCTGAAAACACAAATTTATGTGTATATATATATATATATATATATATATATATATATATATATATATATAAATGTGCAGCTTTTACTGCTTCACTGTGTGGCACTCCTGACATTCTAGAATGTACATCAGATACATACTGAAGGTAATGTACAGTCATAAATACTGTAAGCTGACTGCTAAACAAGTTCCTCATCTGAAATTAAAAGCTTCTGCTCTCTGCTAAAGCTGAAATCTCTAAAACAGCTTCATCATATAATGAGAATGATATAAATAGACGTTTCACACATTTTCTCTCCAGCAGCATGAAATAACTCTTTCACAAGTTCAGAAATGTATTAGTTTAGAAATCATTTCCACTGAAGAGTGAAGAGTGTCCTGCTGACATTACATGCTGTTATTATTAAGAAGATGTCAAGCCTCGAGTCCATAACAGAGTAAATCAATGCTCTCAGCAGGTCCTGTGACCCTTCTCACCGTTCCTCACGGCCAAATCTACCGCAGAATCAAAGAAAATGGACGAGTGGCACTGCAGCATTTTTGTCAACATTGATGCCATTGAACAAATCTGAGATAGTGTCACTGAGCAACATCCAGAAGCAGAGATGAACTAAAAGCACCATGCAGACTGACCATTACAGATCATCATCTGGTTGTTTATATGCGTTTATGTGTTATCTTCTCTCTCTCTCTCTCTCTCTCTCTCTCTCTCTCTATATATATATATTAGTGCTGTCAATCGATTAAAAAATTTAAATTGCGTTAATCACAGTCATGGACTGTGATTAATCATGATTAATCACAAATTTAAAATATTAGGATTTACCTGTAAATGTGTTGAAATAAAGAAATGCATGACAAACTAGTTTAAGAAAACAGAACCTTTCACACCTCTGCCAGGTATGAGACATAATCCTTATTATTCTTTTATCATTATTCTTTTGTTTTTATTCAGCCATTACCAGCCTTTATACTGACAATAAAACGTTTACCAAGCCACATCGCTTCAATCCCAGTTTACATTTACCCAACTATTATCAAAAGTATTTCTAAATAAATACAACAAAACATTTTCTTGCGACCTTACATGAAGTATTATGACAAAATGCATTATGAAGAAGAATTGGACCTGTTCTGCAGCTGCATTAGAGCTAATATTAGCATCATGCTACATAAGACAGTTTATGAGATTAATAGTACACTTTTACTCAGAACTCACTTCAAACCACCATCGAGTGTTTGTAATAACTTCCTTTTACGATCACATGTGGAATTTGGTCGTTTACTGTTGTTAACCGCTTCTCCATTCTTAAGTTGCCAGGTATACATTCAGAGTATAATACACATTAGTAAAAGGATCTATTTTCATTTTTATTTGTCTATATACACTTTGGGCGGCTGCGGTACATTATAAAAGTAGCCCAAAAAATGCAGCCCACGGCTCTGTAATTTTTCCCGCGACTGTATTTTCAAAATAGCCCATTATGGCTCATTTCCACTGAGCGGTACGGTTCGGTACGGTACGGTTTGGTACGGTACACAATTATTTCCGTTTCCACTGTCAGAAGTTGTGAATGGTACCAAAATAGCGAACCGTACCGTACCACTTTTTTGGTACCCTTCCGTTGAGGTACCTAGCACAGCAAAGGGTACCAAAAGGGTGGAGCTAAACTCACTGCAGAACGCTGATTGGTTGACTAGAATCATCACTTTTGGGTGATACAAGGGGATAAAGCTTCTCCTTTACTCGTTCCGCTCTGCTGTCGCTCTGAGTGTTTGGCTTATTTACATCAGAAAGCGCAAATACAAAAAAATATAACAGTGTATTTTATAATTTTATATTTTCACACAGACAATAGCCGTTTCTCAATATGCAGTCTTGTCTGTTCTTGTGGACTTTGCCCAAAAACCCGCATAATTTTCTAAATATACTGTTATTGTGTCATGAAATGTAGTTTTAAGAGTTTTTCAGGCAAGAATGTAATTGTTTAAAACTCAAATCTGTGGTTTATTTATAAAGATACTGCCTATTTTAAAATTTGATATGCCGATTTCAGAGCTCCAGGCGATCAGCGGGCGCTCAGTGCTCATGTATCCGCCGAGAGCAGCCTTAGCTCGGCTAGTCCTTCTGACATCTGCCGCTGGCTCTGATGTCTCTGTAGTGATTAAACATGAGATACAATTCGTTTTGGGTAGGCTATATTTAACAGGCATTCGTGGTCTCATGAATCTATTATTTGTTCCTGGTCATATCATTTTGTCTGAGCACAAAGTTATGTTTAACTTTATATATTTATTTTGAACTTTACCGTAGCACAGCGCTGACCTGTAGCATACGTTTGACTGAATTGTTTGCTTTTGTCTTTATTTCCTCTTATATAAGCCTCTTATACTTTGTATTTATACTTTTATAATGGCTATTATTGTTCATTAAAACTGACATTTAACAAAAAGAGGCAGAGTTGTGCTTATTGTGCTTTATCGTCGATCACTACTTTCCGGCATACACTACGCCTACTAAGTAAGGGTACTATTGGCAGTGGAAACGTAAGCCTGATCAGGGTTACCCATACCGAATCGTACTGTACTGAATTGTACTGTACCGTACCACTCAGTGGAAACGAGCCATTAGTGCCACTGCCCTGGCAACACTGGTTCGCTGTGCCCTCATCACACACTGATAGATAACCTTCCGCGCTGCGATGACGGCAGGAAGTTGGGGTCAAACTTTATCAAATGATTAATTTGAGTTAAACGCGTATTAACGCGTTAAAATTTTTAGATTAATCGCATGTGTTAACGCGTTAACATCCCATATATATATATATATATATATATATATATATATATATATATATATATATATATAGACATGTTTTGAGACAATTTAAGAACACAATGACAATCTAGCTGAGAGAACACAATGTGTTCTTAAATTGTCTCAAAACATGTTTAAAATCCTCCGACTGGATGAAATCAGAGTCTGAAGTAAAAAAAAAGATTAGATAGATTAGATGCAGATTGGCTCTGACTTGTGGCAGTAAGCTTCTCCAGACTGTAATTCGGGACAAAAATCTGGGCAACAACAAACATCATGTGTGACTCAAGTGTGATGTATTTTATGTTGAAATGACTGACTGATTGCTCCAGGTCTCTGAATTGGATGGTTACCTGCCTGATATCAAGCAATGCAATCTTGAATCTCATTACTCCATTAAACAGAGCAGTATGATAGACGTGAACAGGCTCTTCCTTGAGCTCCAGACATAAGTAGTCTAAACACTGGTCATGTGTTCAGAGTTTTTCCACGTCTTGTATATGGCTAAAGACTTCACTGTGATAAAGTCTCTAGATGTATGATATTTTCTCTGCACTGCTGGCTGTCATTCAGGAGAAAGCGTGAATCCTCGAACCCTCGCGCTTTGAGCGGAGCTCCATCCATCGAAGCGAATGCGTCAAACATGAACAAGGCTTAAAGAGAACCAAAATAGAAAGAACACAAAAAACACAATATGCTGCAAAAACATCATCAAATGACATCTAATAACTGGCCTCTCACAAACACAGGACTAGTCTGGTTGAATCATTCTAAAATAACCCTTCTCTAGACCCGATAAGAGTAACAGATATTCTTGTGCAATACTGTTGATGGTTCACAGCTAATGGACGCTCAGACTGCCGAACAAACCTCAGAATAATCAGAATAAACATGTTATCATGAACTATTATGATAGAACAAAATGGTATGTTGGGTAATCTGAAGTACAAAACTGCTCTTTGTCCATGACATGAAGGGATAAGTAATAGATCTCAAAATGTGTTTAAAATACGTTTACAAAAAGAGTTACAAATGTTACAGATAAAAACAGCAGAACACCTGTGTCTCTCCCCTATATAGAATATAGAATGTATACTGTGAATTAAATTCAGTTTTTACCATTTCCAGTTTCTATGTTCCTGGCGAGAGCAAAGTTTAGTGAATCAAATATAAAACTAAATAAGAAGTTTAAGATTTTTTTTTTTCTAAAGACTAAATGTCTTTTCAAAAGTATCTAAAGTCAATTTTAATAACTATTTCCAAAAAGAAAGTTTGTTAAGAATCAGAATATGAAATAATTGAGATATCTTTAAAACGTCTTTAGTTACAGGCAGGCAAACTTTAGAATAAAAATATTTATGGCAGACAGGTATGATCTATGCAGTTATTTTGATAGAGAGAAACAAGATACACTTTAGTAGCATCTAACTAGTAACTAGATACTAGTTTTTAGAATTATTTGTTGTTTAGACATTCCTCTTTAAAAGAAAAAGTATCATCTGTATGTAAACTGACACACATTTGGTTTTTGACCACAGAAAATGAGTACAATTTAACAACTTACTCCTGCAGCCATACTGAAATGCAAATATCTATTAAATCCAAATATAGTTTCTGAAATTTGGCTGATTTGACATGGAACAACCCAACTGATAATGAGATAAGTAATAAATAATAGATTATTAGATGATAACTGGAGACTATTTGCTGAATTAAAGGAGACAATAAAGTAGCATAGAACATTTTGAAATGTTTGTTGCACAATGCATACAGTTTCACAGACTTAAAAATAAACAGTAAACCAAGTATACCGTGTACAGGGTCAGTGCTCACTAAGTAGTGGGCTGGAACTCTGAACACAGCCATGTAAAATGAGGGATGGAGAAACTGCTACAGCCTATAAATAGAAAAAGGAAGGAGTTTTCTGGTCTGTTGCAGCTGGCAAAGAACTAAACTGATTCCCTTTAGCGTTTATTTCATGGTTTGATAATTTATGCCTTCCATCCAAACGATAATGTAATAATGGTAGAACATAATAAAATCAAAAAGCTGATTTAATAGATTTTAACAGAAACCTAATACACATTCGAGTGACCCGACATGAAGCAGAGGCTGAAGCAGAAGTCTTGTCCACTGCATAATATCACGATGTGGGAATGCGGTCAGAAACCACATGCCGCAAATTGACTGCAAACCGCTCTGAAAGTGAACGCAAGCCGAATAAGATGATCCTCCATTCATATTGACTGTTCTAGTGCTTCGACAGATTTGCATAACTGTATTTCCTATTACTGGAATTATTGACCTTAGAATTAGTTCCCTGAAGGATTCTCTAAACGACATTAGCGGTTCATTCCTGATGCTAATCGTCACACCGCCGAAGGCTCAAACAGCAGACACGTCATACGATGGTCCTCACGTTGAAATCAGTCTTTGTCTAAATCTGAGACATATAGAGGACATCACACAGGTGACACCTACAGAATACTGATGTGATAGTTCAGTATGTCTGACCGCTTTTACAGTCATGCAAATACACAGACGTTTATCACGCAACACGCTCTCTGTGCGTCACGCTGATATGACGCATTTCAGCTCTGTTGCTGTTGGATTTCAACACAAGTTTGCTTCAGAGTTACACAGAATCACAGACACGTGATTCAGGTTCGCTTTAGCCAAGGGATTTTAACAATTTTTTTGCAACTCAGGTTTGAGAGCACATGACAGATGATGCAAGCGTTCTGAAACAGATCAGGAGTAAGACAGCAATACTCAGGGCCGTAAGCACTATAAACACAAATGGGGACGAATCGCCTCTAATAATCAGATACGGAAACCCTGTCCAGCGCCCAGTATCTGAAATTCTTGATGCTGCTCTGCTGCACTTCGTTACGCACCGCTCTGTTTGTTCTGAACGTCTTTACATTTACAGTGCCCTCCATAAGTATTGGAACAGTAAAGACAAAATTGCTTTCTCTGCTGTGGAGTCAAGACATTTGCAAATATGATTAAAAGATGAATATGAGACAAAACTACAGAATGTCACATTTTATTATTAGGTCTTTCAACACATACATGTTTTACCAAATAAAAAGGACAGCACTTTTAGAGTTCATCCCACTATTTGATGTGAGCATAAGTATTGAAACAGTTGAATTTAAGGCAAATGTAAAAGATTAAAAGCTAATATTTTGTTGCAGATCCCTTGCATGCAATCACAGCAGTGAGTCTGTGACCCATAGACATCACCAGACTCTTGGTCTTATGCTTTGAAATGCTTTTTCTCAGCCTTTAATGCAGCCAATTCCAATTGTTGCTTGTTTTGGGGAGTTTCTGCCTTTACTCTCCTCTTCAGCTGGTGAAATTCATGTTCAATTGGATTTAAATCTGGAGATTGATTCGGGCAATCTAAGACTTTCCATTTCTTTGCCCTTATAAACTCCTTGACTAAACTGGCAGGGTGTTTTGGGTCATTGTGCTGATCCAATATGAAGTGCTTTCTAATGAGTTTGGTGTCATTTTCTTGAATATTGGTAGCCAAGATGGTTTTGTACCCTTCCAAATTCATTCTGCTACTATCATCATACATTAAGTCATCATTAAAATTGAGAGGGCCTGTTCCAGAGACAGCCATACATGCCCATGCCATGACACCACCTCCACCATGCTTTACAGATGAGGTTGTATGCTTAGGATAATTTGCAGTTCCCTTTTTTCTCCACACTTTTGCTTTCCAATCACTTAGATAAAGGTTCATCTTTGTCTCATTGGTCCATAAACACAGTTCCAAAACTCTTCTGGCTCACCTTTGTGCTTTTTAGCAAACTGTAATCTTGCCTTTCTATTTTTGGTGCTGGTCAGAGGTTTGCATCTAGCTGTGTAGCATCTGTAATTCTGTGTCAAAGTCTCCTGAGGACAGTAGATTGTCAGAGCATCACCCCAGCTTTCTGGAAGTTGTTGGTGATTTTACAGACACGTCTTTTAGGGTTCATTTTCACAGCTTTTATGATTTGTCTGTCATCAACTACTGTTGTTTTCTCAGCTGATCAGGTAGTTGTTGGTTGCTGGTGTCGCTGGTGGTTTCCAAACTCTTGATTTCTCCATGCCCTTTGTTTTTGCTATAGCTATTAATTGACTTCCTCTTTTCTTTTAGCATCCAAATTACTTGCTTTTCTCTCAAAGTCAGCTCCCTCATCTTCATCCTGGTTTGTGTGTGTCATCATTGAATGCAAGATTCAGAATGCAGAAGTAATGGATATAACTGATACGACACATTCCCTGCTTTTAATATCTGAAGAATGAATGCAACAGGACACAGCTGATCTCTTAGAAAGACCTGTGAGGCAACTGTTCCAATACTTATGCTCACATCAGATAGGGGAATGAACTCTAAAAGTGCTGTCCTTTTTATTTGGTAAAACATCTATGTGTCGAAAGACCTAATAATAAAATGTGACATTCTGTAGTTTTGTCTCATATTCATCTTTTAATCATATTTGCAAATGTCTTGACTCCACAGCAGAGAAAGCAATTTTATTTTTACTGTTCCAATACTTATGGAGGGCACTGTATTTTGCAATTAGACTGCTGTGTCTGATTTTTTACGATTCTTCATTATTCTAGTGTTTCACATACATGGTGTTAATGCCAGATTATGCAAGTCTATCCACTCACTCAAGCACACACACAGAGTCACACTCTCTCACTCTCTCACACACACGTTGCGTTTCTATGTTTTATGGGGACTCTCCATAGGCGTAATGGCTTTTATACTGTACAAACTGTATGTGCTATTGCCCTACACCAACCCTACACCTAAACCTACCCCTTACAGGAAACTTTCTGCATTTTTAGATTTTCAAAAGACTTAATTCTGTATGATTTATAATATTTTTTCCTCATGGGGACCTAAAAAATGTCCCCACAAGGTCAAAATTTACTGGTATTACTATCTTTGTGGGGACATTTGGTCCCCATAATGTGATAAATACCAGGTACACACGCACACACACACTCTCTCAGCTAGATTCGCTGGTCAGGATCCACTCGCGTGAGCTGCATCTGTGTACTACTGGTGTGTCAGACTCTCTGTGGGCTTTCGGCTCATTCAGCTCCTGCAGCTCAGCGTCAGAACAAACGCTTTCTGCTGACTGCACCAAGCGCACTGGGAGCCCAGAGACCTTTCTCTGACTCAGTCATTTCTTGCAAGTCAGCAAAAATTTCAGTACAATTCATTTACAAATCCTAAGAGGTTTCATTTATGGATTAGCAGAGGAGAGAGGTTTGTGCTCTGGTGGCCGTAAAGGACATAACATATTACTTTTGTTCTGAAGTAGCTTGAAAGTAAACCTTGATGATCTGGGAAACCAAGTAGACGAATACTAGAGTAAAGCACGGAGAGAATAAACCGTTAGTGATGATACAGCCTAAGAGACACAAAGTCTTACAGTCAATCTTCATCTCTATGAAAGCACATATTTAAACGGACCTAAAATATTCCTAGATGTGTAGTGTGACGGTGAGAGATGGAAAGATGAGTGAAGTCATTTCATAAATAATCATCACATCTTGTCATCACACAGAGAAAGTTCAGCGCAGATGGAGGAGAATCACAATCTGTTGAACACATTTGTAATGGATTTACATGCAGACGGCGTCTCTGAGACAAGAATTTCATCTTCCTTCCATCTTTATTTTGAAATGTTCACTCAGAAAATTGCAAGTAAATTTCACAAATAATTACAAAGAAATAGCAAGTAACACATTGAATTAATGAAATTTTGAAGTAGCAAGACTGAAAGAGTGCTTTCTTGTAAAACATACTGCAGTAATCTTTGTTTTATTTACAACTTCAAAAATAAGTTTTTACATTACAGGTCTGCAGATCACAGCATCAGGAACTGGTCCAGGAACAGTGATTTGTTGTGTTTTATGAGAGAACAGCAGCGGTATGAACATTACATGCAGTATCCTGTGGTATAGATGGAAGTCTTTCATTGTTGAAGATGCTCACATTATCCTTGTACAGCCACCGCTGGTGCTTTGGCAGTTTTTCCTTAACAATAACAAAGCCCCTGACAGAAGCACAGCCAAAAAGAAAAGCGCCTACAACACGAACGAAACCGCAGGAGGCACACGATTCTGCAGGATCAGTGCTGAGCAGACAAACACAATAGATGTGATTATGTGACACCGAGTGTAAAATTTTAAGTGGTTTCAAAACAATTATTAGGGTGAAAAGGGCACATAGCAATTGTGGATAATGGTTCAGCATGGTTTTCTCAGGCTCTTACCAAAGTTACATCACTGACCTGAGCTGCTGATTTCTCATCATTCGGCTCCATCTGCTGAATGTGGAAAGACTGCAAACTCCAAAATGGGTCGTCAACATCATATTTCAAAAACAATATGATGTGTGCCATATAAATGAATGAACTATTCAGGCAAGTCCGGTAATTCACGTTCACACATCGACCAACTATCAAAAAGGCTAGTATACAGCCACTGTCTCCCACATTTCTGTGAGTGCTCCGTCTCCTCGTGGTGTCAATAAAATGATGCTTATCTAACTCAAATGAAAAAAGAAATTAGATCTACACCACCACAAGTTCAAAGAAAAAATGTGGAACTGGAAAAACAATGATACAAAGCTATAAACATTTATTATTATTATTATTGTAGGGGAAACAAACACTGTCCTAAATGTAGTGAGCCAATAGAGAAAAAACGAAAAAAGTTTTTGCTATCAGTGGGTGTTTATTAACTGCTTTACCCAACTGAATAAAATCATGCAGGTCCGGCCCTAATCCACAGCCTCATTAAAAATGCCCACAGATTGGGAACGCCCTTAATTGATTGGCCAATGCCCCCTAGTGTCCTGCAGAGATCTACAGCCAGTTTAACTCTATTTGGTGTTGATTTACTGACGGATTCTGAGGGACTGTCATTCGTCTCGTTTGGCTGTTCAATAGTTCTGATTGTGCAGCTCATGTCAAAGATGAAGCTGAAGTTAAAACATGTTTGAATATTCTGTTGTTAATCTTTATATTTTACCCATCATAGAATAATAATGCTACAGTATGTCATAATTGCATTCACAATAACGAACAGCCCATGAAGTGCCTAACTTAGTGAAAGCAGCGCCTCGGAGGAAGATGCAGATTTGTTTTGACAGCACTTTAGAAAGTGAAGAGGTGAAGAGTTCAGTGATCGCCGCTTCTGTCTGCGAATGTTAAGTGAACACACACACACACACACACACACACACGCGCACATTATGGGTTTATCAGTGGAAGAAAGCAGCCCCTCCGGCTCAATTTATTCATGACACTGATTATGACACTGATTTGAAGACAAACACACCGAAATTATCTTGTGATAGAGAAATCCAACATCTTCAAAAAGTAAAACAGGTTAATGTTAAACTTGTATATGCAACTAGATTTCCTAGTTGGTTGATCTAACCTGAAGATCAGGATAATTCTGACATTGTACAGACTGTATGACACACATTTCATGTTCATTCACTCATGAGCTTGAATCTGGATCTGTCTGTATCTCTTTGTATCAAAGTGTGAATTAAACAGTGTAGTTCTAATGGAAATTCAGACCGAAAATATGACATTAAGTTAACTCTTACAACACACTTTTTGTATACATGGACTAAACACACGACCAATGACAGACAAATAATGTGCAGTAAACAACAGATCCCAAATGAACTGGATGTTTTTAAAAGCGATTTAACTCTTATTTTTTTTTTTTTGTTTTTTTTTTTTTACTCGTTATGTGCTAATAGTTCATTTTTAAATCAAATGACAGCAAAATTACAATTTTCACTTTCTGAGTTGGTAAGAAATGAATCTGGAGTGATGTCCTACCAAGCATCATCAGAAACACAGCCTGTGCTTATATGTGCTCAGATGACAGCTGTCAATCACTGGTCCCAGATCAGCTCGTGCTGTTATGAAACACAGATTACATATAAGCAATGTTTCACAGAACCCAAAGCTCATGTTATGCTTCTAACTGTCCCAACAGACTGTTTTGTGGAAGAAGCCAAGACAATTTAATAACAGCAGGCTGTCATTGCTGAAGAGCGAGTGAAAAGACTCTCCTCTATCTGTAATTCAGCTCAGCACCGCTGTGATAAACGAGCTGCTGGTAAAGGTTAGATTTGCTCGGATCTGAGCGTCTGTCCCTGCCAGCCCTGGATGATTGCTGTACTTTGTCAAATTAGGAACTCCAGTTTATCATTCAGAAGTCAGAAAAATGCTGCTTAAATTACCTGCTTTTTATTTGATGATGATGATAGGAATAAAGCTTCATCTGTGTGTTTTCCTGCTCTGATTATGTGAGAATAGCTGTTTTGAGATGACATTCAGAAACTAGGTCCAATTGAGTTTCATTAATTCACTGCCTCTGAGACTCAGCTAACTGCTAGCGTGTGCTTCCTCAATATCCTCCGATCTCTGCAGTGGTTCTCACTGTACGATTGCTGAAACTCTAGCAGCATTTGTTCTCTAACCCTGCTTATATATCAGTGACAGAAATAAGTGCAGTTACAATAGCAGAACACCGCGGGCACTGCTAGAATGTGACCTTATGATAATGCAGTGTAACTGTGAAAATATTAACTAGTTTGCAGACTGTTTACAGAGAAAAGACTCAAGATCACACTTGAAAAAGAGACAAAGCAGGTGCATGAAATAAGCCATGTTTACTCTGCAGATGTCAAGCTACGCAATATCGCGTTCAAATCGCAGATGAATCGCCTTCGATAATGAACACGATATTGTGCAGCTTGTCAGTGATCTAAGGCTCTGTGTATTAAATGGCGCTCAATTTGAAAACAGATGGAGATTTATTGGTAATCACGGAACCGGCTTTACTGACTAGATGCGCATGAATATCACGTTCGATATACCGTCCAGCCCTAACTGGTTATCATAGATAAATTTCCTTAGTGTATACAACAAATACATAAAATGTTCAGCACATAATAAGCCATATGTGTACATTATATTTATTATTATAATTTTACACCTTAAAATAATGATTTTGGAAAACGCATTGCCATGACACAGAGAGCAGCAAACTTTCACACGAGTAATATCTGTGCTGATGGACTCAATATGCCTCGGGGTGTTCCTGCGTTTCACTCTCACTCTGGAACTGACCAGAAATGGCCTGTATTTGTAGTGTGGCCAGAAAAAAAACCCAACACTCTGTCAGAATCCATCTGGAGAGAGACGTTCTGTCGTCCAGGTGAGTTTGCAAGCTCAGGCACTATAAGACACAACAGAGATTCATGGGAGAAAAACCCCTAGACTCTCATCCATGCAAAAAAAATGGAGAAATGTGTTGGGCCTTCCACAATTCAACATAGGAGTAAAATTAATTTAAATTTAAATCTCAGCTTAAAGAACATATACTGCATTCTCTTTTTTTTCATTTGTATACTGTAAACTGCATAGAAAACGCAAAAAGAAAAAAACACACAGTATGTAGTACACAGCACTGAGTGTTCACAGAGTAGTGCACTACACCACTGTCACACAGACTCATGCTGCAGCTGTGTGGAGTCCAGGTCAGAATCAGAATTACCACATTTTCCACATAAGTCATGTTTTTTATCATCTGAAACATGCTGCGACTTATTTTTCAAAGTGACTTATATAATGCACTCAACATCCAGTACGTAAAGCACACACATTTGGATTTGTGCTGAAAGAGAACTGTATGTGTATTAGGGTTTATGTTTAAGTTTATTTGTATAGATTTCCCACCTGCAGCAGTTTTAAATACATTTGTTTAGGCCTGGCACTTATAATAAATGTTATTTATAATGAATGCCAGTATAATTTATGTTTGTTTTACACTTCTATTTCTCATTCCTGATCTGTTCTGAATACTGTTTAATGTAAAAGATTTGCTGTGAAGTGACAGGAACTAAAACACATTTTTATAGTGTTTATAATGTTTCTAAACGATTTATATGATTTACCAACAGTTTACATTACTTGTAATAATAAAATATGACATATACATATATGACATATACAGTAATGCAAGTTAACTTTGTGGGGTTTTTTTTCTATTCCAGCACAAAGAGCCACTCATGCAGACGTGTGTTAGTGAATCTCCGGTGGATGTGGACGGTTTGTTTCTGTCCATCCTCTCTGATGCTCTTGTGTGTCTAAATGTGATAAAATCCATGATTGAAGAAAATGAAGGTAGGGACAAAACATCTCTGTATCAGTAAGCTTTATAGCTACAATATGGGCCAGAATCCAATTAAAAGCAGAAGGGAAATCAATACAAAGCAATCTAGGGTGATTTTTAGGGGCCCCAGAAACCCCAGCGGCCCCTGCAATTACTCACAGCTGATTTAAACACGCAGAGAAACGGAGCAGAAATGTCTCATTGCTTCTGTGAAGTTTCTCTGCAGTACTGACTGAAAACGCAAGGACAAACCCACGACCTTCCTCTCGCTGCTGAAATCATGATGGAGAAAATGCCAACTACTGGAGAAGATTGAGAAGTAGCAGACTGAGAAGACCTGAACTTACTGCACAATCATTACTCAAACTCATTTAAAACTAAATACTGCTGTTAACACGTCATCAAAACATTCAGACATTCACCTGTAGGGTTTGAGCCAGTTTCTCTTTATGAAATACCCTACAGATCAACCCGAGCAATGAACAGCATCTAC
>CM077243.1:225000-235000 GCA_039654775.1 Spinibarbus caldwelli
TGCCGCTGGTCTCTGAGCTCCAGAGCGGCTCGCTTTCTCTTGGGTTCTTCACTGAGTGACACTGAGACACTGGAGCGCTGCAAACCATCTGTGACGTCTGTGAGGCACCATAGAGTTTGTCTTTGAGATAGACAGCTTCCACTTCACTGAGGACGAGAAACAGTGAGAAAATCAGCAGGGTTAGGTATTGTTTGAATTTGATCAATTCCAATTCTGATTCTGATTATTGATTCTGATTCTTATCGATTCCCAGTTTCAATTCCAATGTGGTCAAATATTTAGATGTCAAACATATTTATTCTGTCTCTTTTTGCAAAAAAATTCATCACTGCTGAATACCATGAACAAAAATCAGCCGGCTACATAAAAACTGGACTCGATTAAGAGCTGTTTGTGTGTAAAATAGAGCTGCACCATTCTGAATAAATTCAGACTTGTTTTTTAATGGAGGTTGTAATTCTCTCACAATTCTGAAGAAAAAATATTAGACAACTAAACAAAATCTCATGGAATTTATGAATGGAATGATTCAATGACTCACTCAAGATTCACTTGTTTCATTACTGGATGAATCAGTGTTTTTGAATGAATCTCTTGAATGAATGATTCAAAGACAAATACATTTTTAACAGCCCCTTTTCGTCACCTAAAATGCACACACAGGAATTAGTAGGTGGAATTTAAATTTTACATTTTACAACAAGTATCCGATTCCTGACCTTAAGTATCTAAATCTGGAATTGGAATTGATTTTCGATTCCCAACCCTAAAAATCAGTCACACATTTCACACACAGTTTGTTTGAGGAATCAGTCGCTGCTGTAGAGAGACAAACACAGATGAAGATGTTCACCTGATGACGTGGTTTGTGCAGGCGATCACTTCTCTGGATCTGTCTATAGTCGCACAGACATAGAGCCAGATCCACGACTGATCCTGACAATGCAGACGGACCAGCATCTCTGCGTTTGTGTCGCTGTCATCTCGAACTGTCAAACAAGACATGTGGGTCAGTAAATCAATTTAATCAAGTGTTTTTACAGTCATCTGCACTACCGGTCAAAAGTCTCTTCTGCTCATCAAGGCTGCATTTATTTGAGCAAAAATACAGTAAAAATGTGAAATATGATTACAATTTAAAACAGCTGTTTTCTATGTGAATATCTGTTAAAATGTAATTTATTTTTGTGATCAAAGCTGAATTTTCAGCATCATTACTCCAGTCTTCAGTGTCACATGATCCTTCAGATATCATTCTAATATTCTGATTTGCTGCTTAAGAAACATTTCTGATTATTATCAGTGTTGAAAACAGTTGTGCTGCCCAATATTTTTGTGGAAACCGTGATACATTTTATTTTTCAGGATTCACAGATGAATAGAAAGTTCATTTATTTGAAATGGAAATCTTTTGTAACATTATAAATGTCTGTACTGACACTTTTGATCAATTTAATGCATCCTTGATGAATGTGACCCTGGACCACAAAACCAAACTGAATTTGAAATTGAATAAACAATCTTTCCATTGATGTATGGTTTGTTAGGATAGGACAATATTTGACTGAGATACAACTATTAATCTGGAATCTGAGGGTGCAAAAAAATCTAAATATTGAGAAAATCACCTTTAAAGTTGTCCAAATGAAGTTCTTAGCAATGAAAATTACTAATCAAAAATTAAGTTTTGATATATTTATGGTAGGAAATTTACAAAATATCTTCATGAAACATGATCTTTACTTAATATCCTAATGATTTTTGGCATAAAAGAAAAATGGATAATTTTGACCCATACAATGTATTTTTGGCTATTGCTACAAATATACCTGTGCTACTTATGACTGCTTTTGTGCTGCAGGATCACAAATAAAACTGCTAATTTCCCACTGAGCCCAAACGTTTGCACAGATGTGTCTGTTTGAGTGGACTCACTGAGTGTCCGATGGCAGTCGGCGGCGAGCGCCAGATCATCCGGATGCAGGAGTTCATACCACGATCGACCGATCAGCTCCTCTGCTGAGAAACCCAGGTGGAACAAGACACTGTGGAAACACATTTCAGCACAATCAACAACCAATTCATAGTATCAACTGAAAGCTCCCACATTTTGTCCTCCTGTCAAATCACTCACAATACTCTCTAAAAGAAATGCACATCCCCACAGCTTTATAATGTGAGATGGGCTCTGTGCAAATGCACATTATTATGAACATTATATCTGCTCTGAGCCACCTCAAT
This sequence comes from Spinibarbus caldwelli, assembly GCA_039654775.1. Taxonomy (NCBI): domain Eukaryota; kingdom Metazoa; phylum Chordata; class Actinopteri; order Cypriniformes; family Cyprinidae; genus Spinibarbus; species Spinibarbus caldwelli. The sequence goes on from CM077243.1 coordinate 227,242, forward strand.
TGCTCACTAGCACTTTATTCTTACACTTTTTACACTTCTAACATTCCTACAATCTTACATTTCTACCTCATTCAACACTTCTGGCCTTTTTATGTTTATTGTGCTTGTCATGTTTATTGCTCTTGCTATGTTTAATGTGTTCTTATGTTTAATTCCTGTTGTCATGAACACGTGTGTATACTTGTTTTGTCAGTGTCTTTGCATCTTGGTCCGTCAGAAACGACATTCGCTCTTCTGTGTATGTGGAAGAATGACGATAAAGTTTGAGTTGAGTTGAGGTCTGTTTGTACCTGTGGGGGGCGTGAGAGAGCCTCATGTCCGGCCGGTGGAGCGTCTGGAAGCAGGCGGAGGTGCTGAGGAGCTGGCTGTCCTTCAGTCTGTCGGCTGTGGGCGAACACAGGGCCACAAACAGAGCAGCGCTCTGAAAACGCCCCCGCACCAGCACCGAGCAGCAGCTGCCGAACTGGAGCCGGAATGCTTTAGAGGAGCGCATGCGGCACACGAAACTGAGCTCTGAGAGACAGACTGGACATTAGAGCTGATCTGGACATGACCAGTGTTGGGCAGTAACTAGTTACAGTAATAATATTACTTTTGAAAAGAGTAACTAGTAATGAGTAATAAATGACATTTTTTGAGTAACGAGCCCAAACACTGGACGTGATGTGACACGATTCGGAGAAACTGAACGTCACACTCACCTGCTGAGACGTGCTGCTCTCTCAACATGACTCTCACCGCTTCTGCGTCACGACTGTCCATCATATCATAGAACGAGTCTCCCTGAAGGACATCCACCTACAGAGCAACACATAACACTGCTATAAAACTGGCCACAACCTTTGACCCACACTGGTTTCCATGCAGTCTGACAAAAATCAACACTACACTCAGAAAAAAGGTACAAAAGCACATTTGAACCCTATTTGCTCTGCATTTTAGTACTTTTTGAAAAGGTATCGCCCCTTTCGTACCTTTTTTCTAAGAGTATGTAAAACACTAAAGATTCATGTAAAAACAGAAAACCTTTATAGTACTTTGTCAGGGACTTAAAAATATAAAATGTGAGGAATTTAATAATTATTTTCAAAAATCTATTTTTGTTGTCATTTTTATTGAAACTCAACTAAATAAATTCAGAAGAGCCTTCAATTTTGAGTAAACGTTAACTTAAATTCTTAAGTTCTCATGTATTTCATATTTTAGTCTCTGACAAGGTACAGTAAAGGTTTACTGCTTTTTTACCTCTGCTGTTTTTCAAAGTATTGGATTTTTGGGAAATTGCATGGAAACAATGGTGGTGAGTTTGACCCCAACACAAAAGCCATAACAAAATATGTACAGTCTTTCCAAAATACATCTATGTGTCAAAATTTTGCATGCACATTCATGACCCTTAGCACAAAAATTTCAAGAAGAAATAAATAGTTTAACCAGTTTTTCAAGCAGTTTGAAAATCAAGTGTGGTTCAGTTAGATTATAATCATCGCTAAATAAATACTGAATAACCCAAAGGATAAATGTGCATGCATATGAAATAGAAAAGAACAGACAGTTCTCTCACCATGGACAGGCCGAGATATTCAGACACATTTTCAGACACATAGACCAGCTTTCCGTCTCTGGTCAAAGCCACAATAAATCCAGGCAGCACTTGCAGAAAGCTGTCATACAGAGGAGAATCTCCACCGCTGTCCTCATGAAGACCTGCAGCATCAAGACCACAGCGCACTGATTCAGACCCATTCAGACTTACAGCGATATCGTCGACTTGAAAGCACAGATACTATTTGAACTGAACTGAGCTGGACGATGACATCACTGAATCAATGATGAACTGCCTTTAACTGAAAACTGAGTGTTTACTGTTGTCTTATTGCATCATTACACACTATTTTACCTGTTTAATACAGTAAAGCTGTTTTGACACAATCTGTATTGTTAAAAGCACTGTATAAATACAGGTGACTTGACTTGACTCTGGAGAGCACAGATCGTCTTTACCTGAGAGGAGCACACTCTTCCTGATGAAGGTGCAGATGAGAGACATGGAGTGCAGATAGGACAGACGCTCCTGGTCTTCAGCTGAGATGGGCAGCAGTGACCGCATGTTACGGATCTCTCCATTAATGTGGTCTCTCCGCGCTTTGGACGCCCCTTTAGTGGACCTGCATCATGAGGACAGAGAGACGGTCAGACACTATCAGAGCCTCAGAAGAACCGAGACCATAAAACATGCAGATCAGCACTTGCTGCTTTTCTTTTCTGCTCTGATAACCTCATAGATTTCGCCATTTATTATTAAAGATGATCTCTAATAGTTAATTTGTTAGTTAGGATGAATGAAACTGAGCCTTTGAGAAAAAAAAGCGCTTTTACAGTCTCTCTCAATGAATGAGAAATGAGGGAGTCCTGAATGGAGCCCTACACACACACACACACACACACACACACACACACACCCCTAAAGCTCACTGTCTCTGCCAATACAAGAAACTCTAAACTAATGCAGAGCAGTATAGTTTCATAAAGATTTTCAGCGATTTTCTGCTGTAGTGTCAATATGATTTGTGACCCTGGAGCACAAAAGCAGTCATAAGTAGCACAGGTATATTTGTAGCAATAGCCAACAATACATTGTATGGGTCAAAATTATCAATGTTTCTTTTATGCCAAAAATCATTAGGATATTAAGTAAAGATCATGTTCCATGAAGATATTTTGTAAATTTCCTACCGTAAATAAATCAAAACTTAATTTTTGATTAGTAATATGCATTGCTAAGAACTTCATTTGAACAACTTTAAAGGTGATTTTCTCAATATTTAGATTTTTTTGCACCCTCAGATTCCAGATTTTCAAATAGTTGTATCTCAGACAAATATTGTCCTATCATAACAAACCATACATCAATGGAAAGATTATTTATTCAGCTTTCAGATGATGTATAAAAAACTAACCCTTATGACTGGCTTAGTGGTCCAGGGTCACAAATGAACGCATCATAACGGTGTGACTGACCTGAAGCGTTTGGACGCGCGGAGAATCCTCCTGACGCTCGCGTCGCAGCTCATCCTCACAGAGATCTGAATCAACACAAAAAGTCCAGGTTAAACAGCTGAAAGCGACTTTACTGAATCATTTATGCTGAAAAACTCCAATAACATGCAAAACAGCGCGAGCCGATGACAGTGACAGGTCAGTCGCTGGGTTAGTTTAGGTTAGTTTAGGTTAGTCAGCGTTGGTTGAGCTGCTCGCCTCACCTCTGACTGAGTGTGTGTGAGGATCTGTGAGTCTCTCATGGCTTTATATACCGTCAACCTGAGACCTGAAGGAGAAAAAACCCTCCAAAGTGACGACATGAGGAGTGACCCGATATTTATAGAGCTGGAGTGTAAAAATACCTGCAGTGACATCATCACAACACACACACACACACACACACACACACACACACACACACACTAGTAATAGTGAGGGTTAGTAATTCCACTCGGAGTTTGAGCACATTAAAGACACAATAACATTTCATTCATCAGCTTTAAAGCTTCACTTTGTGTGATTTAAAATCAGAACAGATTTTAACCCTTGTGCTGCTGAAAATACTTCATCTAATTCAGTGTTCCTTTGAAAAAGAAAAAGTACTTGTAAATCTTTGGTTATGCTATACTATCACCAAGTATTACATGCAACCTTTTTGGCAGCTTTTTATTTTTATTTTTTTCTTTCTTTCTTTTCCCAGTTAGCACAGGTTTTGTTTCTTATTAGAGCTGTACGCCTCTTTGATCTGAGTTCATGCTCCTCAGTTTTTTAGTGGGGAAAAAAATAAATAAATAAAAAAACATTATTTTGTGTATAATTTTGGCTCAAACACAGGTAGAGAAGCTCAGATCAATGTTCAATCAATACAAAACCTGATTGAAAGAAAGCAAGGTGACAAAAAATAGATTTGGTGATAATTATAGCATAACGAGACATTTAAAAACAAAGTTTTGTTCCAGTCATTTTTAAGTATAACAATGTGGGCTGGAAAAAATAAGTTCACAGTTTTGTTTTGTTTTTTTGTTTTGTTTGTTTGTTTGTTTGTTTGTTTGTTTTGTTGTTGTTGTTTTTTGTTTTTTTGTTTGTTTTTTTTCTTGTGAAGTTGTTTTTGTCTAATGCTTTAACATTAACTAGCATTGTCAGGAAAAAGAAAATCCTCTCCGAACCTCTCCAGTAAAAATGAGCAGAACTCAACATGAGGATCAGACACTAAACGACTGAGAATCTTCAGAGTCATTCCAAACATGACAACTGAAACAATTTGCTATAAAATCAGCTCAAAATATCAAACATGTCTGATTTGGAATCACAGGCTGAAGCTAAAAATCAGTGTGTCCATCATAAACTTCTGACTTTCAGTCAAATCTGGCCAACTGACATCTGCAGACTGACTCTGACTTCCAGTAACTCCAGATCAGAGCCAGAATCTGCTCAAAAGTCATTTGGAGTCATCCAGCCTTTAGTGTGATCTGCAGAAGCTTCAGTGAGGGAACTGAAGAAGCCCAGATGAAGACGTCTATGATGAGATGAGCGTCTCAGTGACAGAGAGCCGCTGATCATTCAGAGCCGGATCAAGCCAAAGCAAAGCTCAGACTAGAAGGAAATGTTCTATATGAAGGTCGTCAGAATAAAGAGGGTCTGTGGAGTCTTCCGTCTGCACTTAACACTGTAGATAACACACGACTTTATAGCAGCAGCCACTGACAGACATGAACACACTGCCACAGAGACAAAGACATCTGCGCAGGAACTACAAGATCTTCATATGCGCTTCTGTCTTCACAGACCAAACTGAATCCAATGAATATCACCAATGGACGGAATACACTTCTGTGCTGATCGCTCACAAACAGAGAAGCAGAGCCACCAAATGTGAGACCTGACATCAGGATTTCAGGCTGCTTGTGTTTGTCGACTGGTTTCAGGGTTAGAGGAGTGTCCATACTAGGGTTAGGAATCAAAAATCAATTCCAATTCCAGAATCAGAAACTTAAGGTCAGGAATCGGATATTTGTTATAAAATTAAAATTTCAATTCCACCAATCAATTCCTGTGTGTGCATCTTTTTTTCTTTTTTTTTTAGGCGAAAAGGGGCTGTTAAAAATGTATTTGTCTTTGAATCATTCACTCAAGAGATTCATTCAAAAACACTGATTCATCCAGTAATGAAACAAGTCAATCTTGAGTGAGTCATTGAATCATTCATTCAAGAGATTCATTCAAAAACACTGATTCACCCAGTAATGAAACAAATCAATCTTGAGTGAGTCATTGAATCATTCATTCAAGAGATTCATAATGAAACAAATCAATCTTGAGTGAGTCATTGAATCTTTCATTCAAGAGATTCATTCAAAAACACTGATTCATCCAGTAATGAAACAAGTGAATCTTGAGTGAGTCATTGAATCATTCATTCAAGAGATTCATAATGAAACAAATCAATCTTGAGTGAGTCATTGAATCATTCATTCAAGAGATTCATTCAAAAACACTGATTCACCCAGTAATGAAACAAGTGAATCTTGAGTGAGTCACTGAATCATTCCATTCATAAATTCCATGAGATTTTGTTTAGTTGTCTAATATTTTTTCTTCAGAATTGTGAGAGAACTACAACCTCCATTAAAAAACAAGTCTGAATTTATTCAGAATGGTGCAGCTCTATTTTACACACAAACAGCTCTTAATTGAGTCCAGTTTTTATGTAGCCGGCTTATTTTTGTTCATGGTATTCAGCAGTGATGAATTTTTTTGCAAAAAGAGACAGAATAAATATGTTTGATATCTAAATGTTTGACTTGTTCGATTTGATCGGAAATTGATAACCAGAATCGGAATCGGAATTGATCAAATTCAAACAATACCCAACCCTAGTCCATACAAGGAAGCGGATCAGAAACAAATCCGTCTTTTCTTTGGGAACAATTGAACGCTCAGTGTCTAACGAGCTGTCAGAGGTCAGCAGAAATCATTTTCAGGTGATTCATCACACTCACTTCAGGTTTGCTCATGTGAAGAGCGTTTGACTCCAGGGATTGGTGTGGAGGTCAAAACAAGCACAAGCTCATGAGTTTAATGCTGTGTTTGGGTCTGGAGAAGCTGGTCCCCAGAGAGAGCGGCGATGGAGCTTGCAGACGTCCAGCACACGAGCCTCAGCCATTAGCGTCGAGCTGAAGGCACAAGTTTAAGGTTCCTGTGAACACGAGCAGGCCGACAGGTGGGTTTCATCCCATTGCAGCTTCTCCAGCAGTTAACCTTTAGCTTTCACAACCTTTGCTCAATAGAAGCCCATTAATGTCATGTCCACTGAGAGCGCAGCCAAATCCATCACGCTTCATTCGTGAAGATGCCGCTGGAGCCTCCAGAGCACAAGAGAGACATCTAGAATATATCAGACTGTTTGTGTGTAAATATGACACACAGATGCTCATGCCAGAGCGATGTCGATCGTTAGGGTCCTTTAAGATGAAGAGCTGATTTTGGCTTCAGACGGAGGAGTGGATCTGCAGTTTCAGTCTGAAGCCGTACGGGGAGAAACTTTAACACTTTACTCAAAACCTTTATAAATAATGCATTGCATTAATTATGCCTTGTAATCAGTGTCGGGTGTAATGCATTAATAAGTAATTAATTACTGTAATTTAATTACATTTTCCTTGAAGGAGTAAAGTAAGTGATTACTCTTAATTTTTCTGTAATTTAATTACAGTTACTTCTGATGTCATTGCGTTAAATACTGCGTAGAGTATAGAATAATTCTATATATAACAATAGTGGATTTAACATCAGAATGTAATATCTAACATTAAAATTTATGTTTTTAATGTAACCTTCTCCCTTTAAATACTTTGGACAGTTTAAGAATAATTTATGCAATTTTATATTATTTATTTGAAGGAATTCAAAGAGCAGTTTCATGTCTATCCTTGTAGTGTTGAACTGGTTGAAGTTGCATATCAAGTTAAACAATACAGGGATAGACATGAAATATAAAATTGCTTAAATTTAGAAAGTAATTAGTAATAAGTAATGCAATACTTTTAAGAGAGAGTAATTAGTATGGTAATCTAATTACACTGTTGAAAGTGTAATTAATAACTAGTAATTACTTTTTTATAGTAAATTACCCAACACTGCTTGTAATGCAGTTTATAATGCATTATATGATCTCATGAATAATTGCAACCATAGCTAAAACACAATAATGCATTAAAACACACAACCAATTTGAGATTTAACAAGAAATGTGCAAGTATTATAATACATTTTAACTTTGTTTACAGTTATTACTGAAGATAAATAGATTACAATGTACATTATGAATCTGTATAATGCATTCAAGTAAATGTTCATCTTTAATCAGATTAATATTGCAAAAAGGCCAAACTCTGTGGATTAATAAAGAAAAGTTTCATTCTGGAGAAATAAATGTTCATTTAAAAATACTTTTTATTTAATTACGTCTTCTCAAAATTGTGTTCAGATTCGTAGGTGTTACAGGAAAACAATTCTCAATGTGCTCTTTATATCACACACGTTCCAACACTTCACACGGCACATTTAAGCAGACAATAAGCAAAATTATCATCAGTTTTATTGTTCAGGAAATTCAAGATCCCACTAAAAACCCATTTATAACATTGATCAAGTCATAACTCGTGGAAAAGATTCATCTGCCATCCGGGAATCGCGTTTGAAGCTCAGTGACGTTTCC
>CM077243.1:240000-257500 GCA_039654775.1 Spinibarbus caldwelli
TGTGAATATTAAAGCACTGTTGTGTAAATGTGCATATTATTGTAATTAATAAATTATTAAGTTCTTAAAGTTTCAATTGATTAGACATCCTTTTTGTTTATAAAATAATTAAATTTAATAAACCCATTAAATTAAATTTAATAAAATGTAAATGTAAAAAATAAAACGGAATTTCTGAAAAAATAAAACATATTTCAAAATGTCCTAAATTTGTTACATTTTTCATAAATTATTGTTAAAATGTGTAAGTTTCATAATTCCAAATGATTACATCTGGGCATGCTTTTTGATTACTGCAATTTAATTGACCAGAAGAAAAAAACTGAATTTGGGAATAAATAAAAGGGCCCTACATTCCTTTTAATTCATTTAATGATCACTTGTCATGTCATGCAATTCTTATTTTAGCTTCTGTACAGTGAGGGTTACTCCACTACCACATGAAACCATTTTAATGATGTGATGCAAACTATTCAGCTAATAACTATAAGCATTCATTATGATAATGAAGTACTGAATCACACTGAGAGACTCACTGAAGTCCAGGATGTACAGGTCTGAATGGTCCATGAGGTTGAACTCGTCACCCATTCCCTGCTCCGGACACGGACTGAAACACAAGAGCACAACAATCCCATAACCCTTCTTCATCAACACTCTGATTGCAGGACTCATTTATTTATAGAAATTATCAGCTCTATGTTTTAGAAAACAGAATAGGAGCAAAAGTCTGGAAACACAAACGTCTTTCATTCTCTGTCTTCAGTAGAGCTGCTTATTGAGGTGAACTTGTTTCATAATGAATGAACTTTACACAGTTATTGAACTGAACTGACTGGAGCTGCATAATGATAATACTGCCTAGCTAAAGCTTCTCTACAGCAGAATTTTGGACTCATTTTTGAAGTTTGCATCATTGATTCTATTACTTTTCCTGTTTGTTAGTGTAAAACTGCTTTTAAAACAATCTCTATTGTATAAAGTGCTACAGAAATAAAGGTAACTTGACTTCTTTTTTTACATGCTGTTCAGTTAAAAACTAAGCCAAATAAAAAAATTGATAAGAGATCGCAGGGCAGCCTCTTGAAAGGGTTTATGAATTATCTTATGATAAGAACTTCTTAAGGCTGGCCAATAATATAGTTTCTGACCCAAACTGTGCTACATAATAAATTTGTATTTTACCATCTAATTGGCAGTACAAGGTTTAATCAAGATTTAATCGAGTGAGACCGAAATGCTCTTTTGTGCATATGGCACAAGAAAAATCAAAGCACCACTAACATCAATCACGTTTTTTAATGCAATTATTTATTGTGAAATTTTGTTATATGAGATTGTAAAGATGTGGTAATAACTGTGAATGAACTTATGGTTACGCAAGAAAAATTTCAGATTTTGTCGGACAATAAAGTTATATCATCATATCATCAGCATTATCCAGACTTGGAAATCACTACAATTAAATTCCATACGTTTCCATTCTTTGTAAGAGCTCTGATGATGGAATGAATATGCATTTGTTTTCATGAACAGTTCTCCTGCTGACGGACACAATAATGAAAGTTCACCGGTCAACACCAGCTGGGTTTAAACCCACAACCTTTCAGTTTCCCACTCAGATCTTTAAGCAGCAGAAAAACATGGCCGCTCTTTTCTTCTCATGTTACAATATTGCTAAAAGAGGAAGCTGTAAAACTCACACACAGCTTATCAGACACAAACACACACAAGACCTGCAGGAAACGCAGGAATATCTCACACAAACATCTGCTTCCTGCTGACACACCTGCACTGAACACCATCTTCATCATCATCATCATCTTCTTCATCATCATCCAGAACTGTGACCCAGTATCAGCTCTGAGCGCAGAACATTGATGGGATTTTACGTTCCTGATCTTAAACAAACAGGCGGCCGGTTTGAAGGGAATCAGAGGTTTGGGTCCCAGAAGGTCAGCTGTGGAGCTCATTAGACCCCCGACCCACCGGGAGGTCAGTAACCCGGATTACAGCGAGACCTTTATCAGACCCGCGGGCCGTTACATTAACACACGCACGCTCCTATTTATTTACCTTCATCGGCAGCGTACCGCTCAGAGTTAATGAAACGTGCCCTATGAACCCACAGAACAGTGCACTATCACAACAAATACAAACCACAGACACACAGAGACACAAGAGCATCAGAGAAGAAGGATTTCAGGACGACACATTCACTGAGCTTCATTAATGCCGAACCTCACTGATGAAACTCCATACTCATACAACGACGAGTCCATAATCCATAATAACTCTTCCTCCAGTGAAAAAGTCTCCTGTTGTCTCTCATATCAAAATCCAGCCACATATTTGTTTAGAGCTGTTTTGTCTTGTAAACACTGCTTGATCTGTGCAGATTTCTCTCCTGATTCAGACCAGAACACTTTTTCACTGGAGGAAGAGTTATTATGGATTATGGACTCATATTTTAGTTAAAAACATCTTAATGCTGGATTTGTTTCAGCTTTTGTCTTCTCCAGATGTTAACTGATGGACTGGAGTACTGTGGATTACTTGTGGATTATTGTGATGTTTTTATCAGCTGTTTGGACTCTCATTCTGACGGCACCCATTCACTGCAGAGCATCCATTGCTGAGACACTGATGCAGAGACACATTTCTCCAAATCTGAGTGTTATTTGAATCAATCTGTATTGTATTAAGTGCTATAGAAATAAAGGTGACTCGACAGATTCAGTCTCGGCATGTTGAGTTCTGTTGGTTTCCAGTAGCAGAAATGACTGAATGATCACAGACTGACAGCAGCCGGATGATAAAGACAGAGAGCGGCTCTGATCCGCTTCGAACCCTCAGACAGACAGACAGACAGACAGACAGACAGACAGACAGGTCAGCAATGTGAAAGTGTTTTGTGAGTTTATGAGGTTTCCTGGTGTTTGACGACTCATTTGTGTTACATGATCAGCAGAGTATCATTGAGGAGTTTCCTCCCCCTTCACACACACACACACACACACTCCCCCACTGCCCTATGAAAACACACTCACTGTTGAACGCAACACCACTGGGAATGTCACTGGAATCCTCTAAAGCTTCTCTGGCTACAATCACCTCATTAGCCTGAGCATCACCTTCTTAAAAGGTCACTAATGAAGAAATGAAAGCCCCTCGTTTGATTTGTTTGCCCATCCGAACCCACTGAGAGGGAGACACTGTTTCTCCACAGAAACCTTCAAACTTCCTTCACAGCAGGATCTCACACACACACACACACACACACACGCTCACACACACACACATATATATTCTATTGCCCTACACCAACCCTACACCTAAACTTAGCCCTCACAGGAGACTTTCTGCATTTTTAGATTTTCAAAAAACTTCATTCTGTGTGATTTATAAGCTTCTTTACCCGTGGAGACCTCAATTTAGGACCCCACCATGACACGAGTCCCCATGAGTCTGTGTGTATTCAGGTTTAAGTACCCACCTGAATAAAAAAACAGGTACACACACACACACACACACACACACACACACACACACTCACTGTCTCACACACACACACACACATTCTCACTGTCACACACACACACTCACTCACACACACACAAGTTAATGCACTCCTCTGGTTCTGACAGGGCACTCATGTGCGTTGTGTTTCCTCTTCCTCTTTCACTGGCGGTCAGGAACTCTTTGTCTGCTATGACTTCCTGTGGATTGGCTTATCTGCAGAGCGCAGGCGCATTATGATGCCTCGTTGGTATAAAACATCAGTGCTAAACAGCCAATTCACATTCAGTGGACAATAACCTGACTGACGGGCCATATAAGATCCTCCAGCGATCAGTGAAGATCATGAGATTGAGTTGATCTTTAATCTGGATCTGAGACTCAGGTTGGTTACCAGAGCAGGTTTGAGCAGCAGTTAATAATGTCTGAGAGATGCTGATGGAGTCTGGGTTTAAATATAGACGCAGCAGAAACAGAGCTGATATCGGCCCGTGTGAAAACAACAATCAGCACAAATTATCGGAGAAATGTCCTTATCTCTCGGCTGTAAACAAGGGAACTGGGAAAACAACGGATGTTTGGGGCCTCAGAGGAGACTGGCTTTTGTATGAAACGCAGAAAGTGAGTTTTAGATGGATGGACTGGGTTATGCTCTCAAATAACCCAGATGAGAAACAATATTCTGACATCTATAAATCACAGACATTTGTCTGCAGGTCTGATTGAGACTAATAGAGAGTAGGGCTGGAAGATATGGCCAAAATTTATATCACAATATATTTCTTAATTTCGGTCGATACGATATAATTCCAATAACGATATGAATACTTTAAAAAAAGCCTCATAAAAACTGCAATGCCCACAACAGATGTCTGTACCTAAACTTATGAAAAATGAATTTGCCAAGTCTACAAAACCTCCTCCTATAAAACTATATAAAACTTTAGAAAAAAAACAGACACAAATAAATTAAATGTTCACCTTTTATTTGTATTTACCCTTCATACAAACAAGAAAAGTGAAACTACTGTCAAATAAACGTCTCAGACTCACCTCATTAATATTAATATCTTTAACTTCAAACTATAGGCTGACATACACTACCAGTCAAAAATTTTTAAATGGTAAGATTTTTAATGTTTTTTAAAGTCTCTTCTGCTCACCAAGCCTGCATTTATTTGATCCTAAATACATCAAAAACAGTAACATTTTAAATAGTTTTACTATTTTAAAATATTTAAAAATTAAATTTATTCCTGTGATTTTAAAGCTGAATTTTATCACCATTACCTCTAGTCACATGATCCTTCAGAAATCATTCTAATATTCTGATTTTCTGCTCAAAAAACCTTTATTATTATTATTATTATTATTATGTTGAAAACAGCTGATAAGATTTTTTCAGGTTTCTTTGATGAACAGAAAGTTCAGAAGAACAGCATTTATCTGAAACAGAAATCATTTTTGACATTATAAATGTCTTTATCATCACTTTTGATCAATTTAAAATGCAAATTAAAGTATTAATTTCTATAATCCCCTGGAATAGTGGAATAATACTTTTGAATGGAATAGTGTATAATGTTACAAAAGCTTTTTATTTCAGATAAATGCTGATCGGTGGATCTTCCAATTTATCAAAAAATCATGAAAAACTCAACTGTTGTTGAGAACTCAACTTTTAAATATTGGTAATCAACAAATCAGCATATTATAATGATTTCTGAAGGATCGCGTGACACTGAAGACTGGAGCAATGATGCTGAAAATTTATCTTTGATCACAGGAATAAATATCATTTTAAAATATATTCAAATAGAAAGCAGTTATTTTAAATAGTAAAAATATTTCAGAATTTTACTGTTTTTGCTGTACTTTGGATCAAATAAATGCAGGCTTGGTGAGCAGAAGAGACTTTAAAAAAAATAAAATAATAAAAAAAAAATCTTATTGTTTAAAAATTTTTGACTGGTAGTGTAGGCTGATTATTATAGACTGAAACAAATGTGCTTCAGCCAGGATAAAGAAGAAGTGCTCCGAGTTGCTGCAGAAAAAAAAGAGCAACAACAAAAGCATGTTGCTGGAGACGGGCTTATTGAAAATGCAAACTGATGGTCTGCCAGCAGGAGGCGCTGTGATTGATAAAACTAGCGGTTTCTCCAGTGATGGCTGTAATCAAAGCAGCTCCGCTCATGAACGATACTTTATCAGATAAAATGAAAATGTCATCGCAACTTTTCTGAAGACAGTCGGTTCACTTCAGAGATACATTCATATAAAACACCCGCGCTGCGTTTTGATTTTACAACGTGCAATGCTCATGTTTTTTCAACAAAGTCAAATGCCACAAATAAATCAATGTATGGGAAACACTGGTAATGTATATAGAAATATCGGAAATGTGTTTAAAACTCATATCACCGTTATTGAAAAAAATTATATCGCGATACATACTGATATCGAATTATTGTCCAGCCCTAGTAGAGAGCTATTCAGTTCTGTTACGTTATCTTCATTTTATGAACTTTCAGGAGTCATTTTGCTTATGGAACGTGGTTGTAACGCCTTTCATTTGTCTGGTTTAGTCTGGATCCTCCCATGTTTTTTTTTTTTTTTTTTCCATTTCTGTTCCCTGATGGAGCTTGCGTTTCTTTCCACTGTCACCTTTGGCTTGATTAGTTGGGTTTAGAACATGCTTAATATTCAGTAATATTATTAATATGACTGCATTGACTCTATCATATGAGAACAAAACTTTACAGCTGTGTTATAGCCGAATTTAATTTGTCTCATATTTGAAGTTTGCATCACTGATTCTGATATTTTCCTGTTTATCACTGTGAATCTGTAATGTATAAAGTGCTACAGAAATAAATATGACTTGACTTGAATTCAATACAATACAATACCATGTTTATCTATACAGCACATTTTAAAACAACCAAAGTCGATCAAAGTGCTGCAAAAAGTATGCAAAACAAAACAGATCAACAAGATTATAAACAATAAAACACAAACTGTAAAACACAGACTGTAAAATGGGTAAGGTTCACCAAAACAGAAAATCACTGCACAGAAAGTCAAGAAATATTGAATGGCAAGGAAAAAAATAAGTTTTAAGGGTAGACTTAAAAATAGATAAAGCTGAGGCAGATCTAACATGAACCGGGAGACTATTCTAGGCCTGTCACAATAACAACTTTTTGTTGTGCGATATATTGCCCCAGAAATAATTGCAATAAGCAATATTATTGTCATTTTAAAGACCATTTTATGCCACTGAATATATAATGTACAAATGACAACAAACTTTTAATTTTTAAGAATAATTTTTAATTTTTAAGAATATTTAGATCATGGAAATTAAGTATCAAAATATTAGATACCTTAAAAACTTGAATAAATAGTAAATAAACATTTTCTAACAAAAGGTAGAAAGTAACAAAAAGAAAAAAAGAAAAATGCATAAAGAACTTGTATGGAGATTTTTCCATCTACAGATTTTTCCCTGACCTTCTTTTCTCAGTAAATGAAGGGTGCACACTATTGCTGAAAAACACAATCTCTACTTAGCAGTCAGATATCCGTATGCACAAAGGCACAGATCCCTAAACAAGACCATATCTGCAGATGAAACTTTTTTTGTAGAAGCATTTTTTAACTAGCAACTCATGACTACACCACATTAAGTACGAGAAGCTGCAAATGACACAGGCGCAAGTTAAATGTACAAAACATGGTGACATTAATTTTTAAGTAAATATAATGGTCGATATATTGCGTCACCAAAAATTATTGAGGTCATGTACATATATTGCGCGATAAGTCGATATATTGATTATTACGACAGGCCTAGACTATTCCACAACTTAGGGCCGACAACAGAAAAAGCACGATCACCTCTGTTTTGGAGTCTTGCCCTGGGAACTCGTGGTAAACCAGAGTCAGCGGATCTGAGTGATCTTGACTGAGTGTATGGATGTAACAAATCATAGGTACTGTGGAGCCTGATTATGGAGAGATTTATGGACAAACAGTAACATTTTAAAATCAATTCTATATTTAACTGGCAGCCAATGCAATGAGATCAAAACTGATGTGATAGACTCATGTTTGCGCTTGCCATTAAGGAGCCGAGCCGCTGCATTCTGTACCAGCTGCAGACACAAAACACATGACTGAGGAGCACCGATATACTATGAATTGCAACAATCCAGTCGAGATGTTACAAAAGCACACATAACCACTTCAAACTTCTTTAGAGACAAAAATGGCTTCACCTTCATCAGAAGACGAAGATGATAAAAACAGGACTTGACGACAGTACTCATCTGCTTATCAAATTTAAGATTATTATCAAACCAAACACCTAAGTTTCTGTCACATGTAGTGCTGTATGGAGTAAGAAGTTCAGATTCAAAATCATGTACACAGTGGTCATTTAAGCCAAACAAAATAAATTCAGTTTTACTCTCATTAAGGCTTAGGAATTACTTAGGATTACTTGCAAGCCAAAGTTTTAGTTTGTCCAGACAATCTAAAATAGGCTTTAGAGCCTGCTTGCAATCGTGCTTCAAGGGGATATAGATTTGTGTGTCATCTACATATAGATGAAAAGAGACCCTATATGTATTAGATCCTAGAAGAAGCATATAAACGGAAAACAGTACCGGACCAAGAATCGAGCCCTGGGGAACACCAGACTTTAAATATACTTCAGATGAGGATTGGTTTCCAATACTAACAACATACCTCATATTAGTGAGACATTCTTGCATTAAACACTCAGAATAAGAGTGTGATCTGGATTAAGCGCAGTGTGACGCGGCCAAGCGATGGACAGCTAAACATCAGTCACACATTCATCACAATGACACACATTCATCACTATCACAATACTGTCATTTCATCAGCACAGAACACACTTCAGATTCACAGAGACTCACAGGGGAGCGATGAAGACGATCTGAACGAGACGGGCGGCTCAGAATCGATGGATCGGTTTGAGATCGTCTGTCACATGTTGCTGAGACGCGTGAGAGCGTCTGCAGATTGTCTTAAGTGCGTTTCGTCTAGCCAGTAATGATTTAAGCTGAAACTCTGTACGACTGACTAGAGCTGTCTACAAACACACACTGCAGGAGGCACAAACACACACACACTCTCTCTCACACACACACACAATGCTTTGAATGACCTGAACTAATAACTATTAGTGTCAGACGTGTGTGAGTTTGCAATGTGTGAGGGAGAGAGAGAGAGAGAGAGAGAGAGAGTGTGTGTGTGTGTGTGTGTGTCTGAGAGTGTCTGAGTTATACACATTACAGTAAAACTAAATCACTCCTGTGAATGAAAAGATAAATCAAGGATGTGATTCACACTTCAATTTAATAAGTTTTTACTATAGGACTGTTGATCATCAATAGTAAAGTCGTTAAGATGAAAGTCAGCTGACCAATAAGAAATGACCAGAGCTCTGAGTGACCAATCAAAAGTTCTGTGTTTATGGAGTGACGTCAGAGGAAATTATTTCTGACTGAAACACACTCATGACGCAGCAGGATTCAGTTCTTTTAGCATGGCTACTTTCATCTTCACTGCATCTTTAAGCAGAGGCTCGTTTCATCTGCATTTTAGAGAATATCTGTCCTTTCTGAACACTGTCACTCACACAATACCATCAGGCTCTTCTCTCATACTCTCATCTTCTCCACACACTCACAGCATTACAGAAGAACAGCATCAAGCCGCTAGCATTCATCAGCAGAGGTCAGCACGAGAGACAGATGCCAGCATGAAGAGCGATCATGCTTAAATCATTACAGAGGAAGTGACTTCATGACTGGATATTAAAGCCAGAACGCCATAAAAGAAGTACGCCGCTGAGACGAGTGCGAACAACGCTCAAATAAATCCTCAAACACACTCAACCAAAACAAACAAACAGAACAGAGGCGGCTCAAGCTGTCGGCCCAGCATGCCAATCTGTCACATTCCTGTTTACATCCGGCCCCGTCCCAAATCTCTGCGGCACGAGATCGACATCAACAATGACATCAGCTGACTCACGCAGGCGCTCATGTGACCTCACCGCATCATCACACGCAGCAGACATTCATACATGCAGTATATGTGTGTCTGTACGTGTATATATATATATATATATATATATATATATATATATATATACACAGCCAAACCAAAAATGATTCAGACAACAGATATCATTTTTGCTATTTTGTTTACTAGTGGGTGCAGGACACTATAGTTGATTTATGTAAGTGAGGATAGCAAAATAAAGTAAACTGTGACATATTATACCCCAAAATTCTTCATACTGTGGACTACCAGTAAAATTGATCAAAATTTGGGAGCAAAAATGTGATTTGACACTTTGACCTGACCATGTTTTGTTCCATACCTCTTTCTATCAAAGTTATCTGACATTATCAAGATGAATTTGTTCTGACACAGTTTAACTCTTGAGGTCTTGTCATATTTTATTACCATTTTCTAAACTATAGCAAATAAACTGATAATGTGAGAAATGTTGAAGGTGTCTGAATAAATTTTGGTTTGACTGTACAGACTAACAATAAAAAAAATATTTTTATGACATTTAAAACACTCATTTAGTTTTCCTTGTGTCACTCAAACCTGTGTGATTTTCTTTCTTCTGTAAAAGAAGATATTCTGAAGAAAGCTGGAGTTCAAACAACACTGGATCCCACTGACTTTCATTATACGGAAAAAAAGACAGACATTTCTCAAAAAAATCTTTTTTTTACAGAAAGTACACAAACAGGTTTGAATGACATGAGGGGAGTAAATGATGACAGAATGATTCACTGATCACATCTGATCACCTGAATGATCCTGTTTGGATGAACTCTCCCTTCAACAAACAGCAGCTAACCATTTCAGGACTAATGATTGGTAAGTTAGTGGTGGGATATTTAGTTCTCACCATGGCTGGATCATCACTGCTAAAGACTTGTAATTACTGCTGTGATGTGAGAGTCATTAAAGGTCATGTGACTGATAATTAATTAATAAACCACAAAAAAAAAGTGAGTGTATATCCATCTTTCCGATGTGCAGCTGCCGATACGATATGATTCACCCCTATTATGATGCAGTGCAATCCGATTTTGATTCGATTCAACAATGTGATTCAATGAAATACGATGCAATGGAAAAAAATATGATGCTATGCAATTCAATATGATATAGTTTGCTTTTATTTCTTTGGTTCAAAGAGCCAACCATGTTGCATCTACTAATAATTATATATAAATAAATTGTTTTTTATAGACGCAAATATGTTAGAAACGATGCATCGCGATACAAATGCCAACTTGCATCCGATGTACACTTTTTTAAATCGATCCATTGCATCGTTAACTTTTATGCCGATGCACTGAAGTGAATCGGTAAATCTTAGCATCCTTAGAGTGTGTAAGTGTGTGTGTGCGTGTGTGAGTGTGTGTGAGAGTGTCGGGTTGCGTCAGGTGAGATGGGGGTTCTCCTGAAGCTCATAAATCAGAGCAGTGGCTGAATTTCATGCCTCTCTTCGGCCCAGCAGGCCTGTTTATTCTGCTGTAAGTGGCCACTAACACACACAAACTACACTGTAATGTGATGAACATAAAACTCTAATAAATACACAAATCACACACACACACACACACACTGATCGCTGCACGCACACACACTCGTCTCATGAAGAATCATGACACACATTTGACTGTCTTAAAGTGGAAGGCTTCAGAGGCAGGTGGATTCTGGGTATTTCTGGATGTCCCATCTACAAATAAAATTAAAAACAAAAAATACAACCTGTTCTAGGCCAATGTTTGGACACTCACTTCTGAACTGCTCATACAGTTAGAACAACAGACTCTTCACTATTAGTTTTTTTATAGTATTGGCCAGTGAAGGAGAATCATGAAAAAGTGTTTCATCACTCGTACCTAAAAGTTTCCTGTAGCTTTCCTGTAGCTCAAATAGTAGAGCATGGCGCTAGCAACGCCAAGATCATGGGTTCGATTCCAAGGGAAAGCAAGAGCTGATAAAATGTAAAAAACTGTAACTTGAACACAATGTAAGTCGCTTTGGATAAAAGCGTCTGCTAAATGCATAAATTTAAATGTAAATGTAAAAGCCCCTGATGAACGTCCAGCGTGAGTTTCTGTGATCTGACGATTATTTCTCTCATTCTAAAACAAACAGTCAGAGTGAAGATGAAGTCTGTGTCTCTCCGCCGACGCCTGACGATGAGCATCGCACGTTTGTGTAACGATGATTGCAGCGCGGCTTTCCCAGACACCTCTGGGCCTCTGAACACAACGCTGAGAACTTTATTGTGCTTCACTAAAGCCGTAAATTTACGCTCAACAAATTCCTTCCGTTTAAGTAAATATCATAAAAGCAGCAGGAATATCAGCAGAGGTGTCTGCTCAGCATCAGCACGCTATAAATCTGACGGCCGTTTCCTGCGACTGAAGAAAACACAAGCGAGGTGTCTGTGTCTGATTCATGATGCGCGAGGAGCGTTTGTCTCAGAGAAAGACCTGTAACCTCGCCATCGCTCTAGAGGTCAGCGCTGCAAATCAGCTCCATTAGAGCTGCGACGCTTCACATGTTCAGCGCTGACCACTCTGTGTTAATCATTCACATGCAAACCGCACACTTACACTCACACACACTTACACTCACTCACACACACACACTCATATACACACACTATAACACACCTGCACGCAAACACACACACACACACACACACACACACACACACACACACTCATATACACACACTCACACAAACTCACACTCATATACACACACTCACACAAACACACACTCATATACTCGTCTCTGCTGATGTTCAGGGCTGTAGAGGTCATCTCTAGGTGCTGATCCACCATCTGATCTGGATACGGACTGGATCTGGGTGGCTGCAGTGACCATCACACACACACACACACACGAACACATACTCATACACACACACATACTCACACACACACAAACACACATACTCATACACACACACACACACAAACACATACTCACACACACACACACACACACACTCCTCACAGCAGCTCTCAGTTATAAAAACAAGCAAACACAGAAGAAGTTCGCTTGAAGAAGACGTCGTTCATCTTCCTCCTCCCACACTTCTCGAGGCCGAACGCGTGCGATTCATCTGCATCTAAATGGTGCCACGCGCTCAATTCCTGTGATTTCGTGGTCAGCTACATGAAATGCCGTCGGCTAACGAATGAGAGGCGCGAATGAATGAATCTGCGCTGAGGTCAGAGGTTACTGACCCCACACAGGGACAAACTCTTCAAAGGATTCAGCAATTGGCACGAGATCAGCGAACAACTCTCGCTGATCTTCTATGAATTCATCACTGATTGAACAGTCACTGTATTTCATTCATTTTAATTCTGGTCTGATCATAAAAGCTGCAGATTTTACTTATTAAATTTGGCACATTTTCCATTCCATGTGTTTCATGAGAACAACATCGTCAC
This sequence comes from Spinibarbus caldwelli, assembly GCA_039654775.1. Taxonomy (NCBI): domain Eukaryota; kingdom Metazoa; phylum Chordata; class Actinopteri; order Cypriniformes; family Cyprinidae; genus Spinibarbus; species Spinibarbus caldwelli. The sequence goes on from CM077243.1 coordinate 253,068, forward strand.
TTCCTGGGAAACTGGTGCAAAAAGTTATATGAACATCAATTTAAGACATTTTTATGACCTTTTTAAGAACGATTAAAGAAAATGTAAGGAAAAAAAATGTAGGGAAAACAAAACGTCAATGTGGTCTTCATGTAAAAGTCTAGGAAGCGCAATGAGTTGAATTAGAAACACTTTAAAGATTAAAATACAACTTCCAAATGATCTCCAATACATTTTAATAAAAAAAACTTGACTAGAATATGGAAATAACATTTACTGTACCTTCTGACTACATAAAAGTGACATTCTTCACTATTTTTGTCTTGTTTTCCAGTGCAAATGTCAAACATACTCAAATCCAGCTGCAAAATGCAAAAATATCTGTCAATGGGCTTCAGAAAAACTACTTAAATCAGAGGGAAAGTTAGTTTTCATTCCCCACTAACAGATATTTGTTCTTTTTTTAATCATAAACTCACTTCATTTTGTTCAGTTTCTCAGAAAACAAGACTTAATTTTGCATCTCCAGTAAATGTATCTTGATTTAAAAATGTTTAGATATTTGAACTGGAAAACAAGACAAAAACACTAAGGAATAAATTCATTTTTTGCAATGTATGCAACATTTATGACTTCATGAATTTAAGACTTTCTACTGTGATTTAAGTCATTTTAAGGCCTTAATTTGTGGAAGGCTGAATTAAGATTTTTTTTTTTTTAATGAAGCTGCTGAGCATTTCTTCTTATTGGATGAAAAATTATCCACCTCAGTTGAGCACGTCTATTTTATGATTTTACATGCATCTTGCCATTTCTATGCAGCGTTTTTTTTAATGCAATATCCCAAAAGGCACTTAATATGTGGAGAGAAACACAGCTACTGTCTGTTTCAGAAACTCATCATGACATATAACTGAACTGAAGAATAAAGTCGTAATGGCCTGATTGTTTTGTCAGGAGTGTTTCTGTGAGGGTCTGACACAGGAAATCATGACTCCTGGAGGAAATCCTGCTCTGATCCCACAGGGAAACCCAAATAAATGAGCAAAAGTGTTGCACTCTCCTCTGAAACATTAGTCTCCGTACACCAGATAATCCTGCTTAACTGGAGCACTTCAAGAGTTTAAGAGCAGACACACAAACAAACTCACGGCCCCTGAGCTCCAGCATTCACACCATCACCGTTAAACAGCGATTCTGCCGTTCCAGATGACAACTTCAGATACTGACTTTAAATGCATAAAAGATTAAGGACCAGATTTACTAAACAGGTGAATTACAGTGAGAGCACAGTGTCATAAAAGCACCGATGTGAAAGTGAAGTTCTGCTGATCTACTGACGCTGCACTTATTAAAGAACATTTCCATAATGACCAATGAAATCTATCCAGAGCAGTGCAAATCAGCAACTACTGGCAGCCGTTTGAAGTGTTACAGGTTTTTTTTTTAATCGCTAGAATACATTTCTCAATACTTGGGTCAGTTTTTCAAAACTCTTCACACAGCGAGCACAACATCAGTCTCTGTGGCTGAACTGTGGATCATTTATCAGTGCTTTGGCACAAAATGCATTCTTTGACCACATCTGTCAAATTACATCAATTCTTTTCTCACTTCGACACAAACACCACCAAAACTTTATGTACTATACAAGCCAATTCGCACGTTTACATACTGTTTTCAAAACTGTTAAACTTAAGTTCAAAACCTAGCACAGTACAAAAATGAATAAAACAGAAATTTCCAACATTTCTACAGTAATATCATATAGAAAAATATTCTGAATGTAAAAAATCAAACACTATTAAAGCAGTTGCATGTAGCTGAACATCTTCACAAGTGTTAGTCTTTCACTTTCATTACCATCTGTACAAAAGAGGAAAACTTAGGAATAATCTTGTACTGTAATGTAAACATGGAGCCTGTAACATATACTGCAGTGAATTATAAACAGTAGAGAGTGTCATTCTTGTTTTGTAAAGAAATTTTACAAAAGAAAACTTTGTATAATGCTACCTGTTGTTAGTGTTTTTTAGGTTGTTGTTTTATGAGTGACATTTATATAAGTGTGTTTGTTTGGTGAAAACCTTTGCTAGTGTTATGTTAGAATGAGTTGATTTGAGACATTAATGAAGTGTTTTGGTAGTTTTAGTGCATCTTGAATGTGAAATGAACTGCTGTGTCGAGCTGAAAGATGTTCAGGAGAACTGTGTGAAGAGTTTTGAAAAAGTGACTTTAGTATTGAGAAATGTGTCCTAGCGATTGTAAAAAACTGTATGTAACAGTGCAAATACCAGTAAACTGACTAGTGCAAACCTTAGTAAATGTCTTCACATGATTGATTTAAATCCTCTACTCACATAAATGTTGCGTCTGAAAGGGAAACTTATTTGTTGCAATATTATCACTCAGCTCTTTATTGCATATGTCCTTATACAGTACACTCATGTAAACTGATATGTACTATATAGCAAATCTCAACTGCTTAGTTGTTTATATTGTCGCAAAAATGTACCTATATTATCATCCAGCTATAATCTGATAAACGCAACTATGATGCATGAAGATATTCATGATTTGAACATCATGATTTTCTGCTTTGAAAACAATTGTGACAAGTGCTATATAAATATGTTTGATGTGCACTAAAGTGCTGGACGTCTGAAGCCCCTCTGAAGCTGGGAGAACATCCCACAATGCCGAGCGTTTAGCCGGCTGAGTGGCCATCTAACGAGCGTCCGATCCTATCTGCGCTATCTCTGTGCCGCTGTGGAGCAGACTGAGGGATAATCGGCTGGACTGCGGCTCAGGAGCTTCACCGCAGGACCCAGCGGGACGCCCGCGATAAGAGCGCGTCTGATAAAGCTGTTAGCCAGCTCATTACTCCGCTAGCGGGCTCTCAGAGAGACCCGGAGTCTGGGAGCCAAAGGGAATCCGCTGCTTCCTCAATATAAAGCTCGTTCAAGATGCGCTTCAGGACTCCGGGGGTTTAAGTCTGACTGCTGCACCGCAGCACCGTCTGCAGATGACTGCTTCTGAACGGACTGCGTTCCTGTTCATAACACTGTGATTCAGCACAGGTTTCTGCATCAGATTCCTCATGATCCACAAGAAGAAAACCCCAAGCTCGCACAGAAGCCACAATTAAACAATCGACTGCCTTTCAAGTCATGAGTGTGTATCTGAATCGGCCACAACGCACAGGAAGCTGAACTGTAATTACAGGAAGAGAGAAATTTACTGAACTGTAATTCAAAGTTATTCACGACAGATAATGCATTCTGGGAAATTAAGTGTTCTTGCAGCCTGATTCACAAAACTTCATTTATTAAGTCATTTGAACAAAACTAAGGGCCAGTTTTACTAAAAAGGGCAAATTAGCGCGAGAGCGCAACTCCAAAACAGCGCTGATGGGTGTGGAAATTTCTGCGGGTGATTTACTAACAACACACAAATTAAAGAACACAGACGCAACATCTCATTTACATATCGACCAACGCAATATACCAAGCGCAGCGCAAATTAGAGCAGTCGCAAATAAAGAGCAAAGACATAAAGAAGCCACAGTACATCGAAAAGAACCCAAAAAATGAAGAGTTGAAGAAGTTTTGTTAGAGCTGGTGTTGCGTGAATCCTAGTTGAGGGTTCCAAGTCGTCTTTTATTTCCTGAAGCAAATAAAAATAACATGGCTTGGTAAACTATATGTTCGGATAATGTGTTCTTCTGGCATTCCAAGTAAATTAATACATGTGGAAAAAATCCTCTCCTTCTATCACGCGCTCTCTGTTCTCTGCGGCGCCTCCTCTAGCAACAATAACTGCAGCCATTTCAAGAGCAAAATAGTTTAAGACATGCTTTTTTTGGGGCGTTAAATAATGGCACAAATACCATTAATTTGACGAGCGCAAACGTTAGTAAATCTCGTTGTGTGATTCATTTTAATAATAAATTTAGCGTCTGAAAGGGAAACTCCTACAAATGCATATTCAATAAGGTCAAGCGCAAAAATAACTGTCCACACCTTTTCAGCACTAATTCATCACTGTGCGTCTTTAGTAAATCCTGACAGTACTATTGTAACGCCAAAAGACGGTTTGCTCTGGTGCAAGCTGTTAGTAAAACTGGCCCTAAGTATTATTAAGTTTGTATTGTTAAGTATTATTAAGTTTGACTTGAGTTTGATTTTCTAGAATTTAAATTAATTTTTATCCTGCTTCTTTACATTCAGATTCATTTGCTGCAGTTGAATGCTGTCATGTTTGTGACTGATGATCACGCAGTTGTACGCTCGACTCCACATGGTTGTGCATCACTTGTGCATGTTTGTTTCCCAGTAAATTCAGTAAAGCCAGTAAGCACACAGCAGAAGCGAATGATATATACCTGGTTCCTCCGAAGAGGATGATGCGATCTCCCACCATACAGCAGCACTGTCTCCGTCTGGGACACGGGC
>CM077243.1:262500-267500 GCA_039654775.1 Spinibarbus caldwelli
GTCTGCAGCTGAATGAAGTCATTTCAATCATGAGCGAACACTTTGATTTTAAGGACATTAGCTCTGTCTGTCACTGTAAATCTAACACTAGAGGAGGAGGAAGATTTCTCTTCATCATCACTGTGTAAATTCATACCTAAATCATCCAGGTGTTAAAACATTCAAAAAATTGTATTTCTATTAAAATCACTGGACTATAACATTAATCAACAAATCAGCAAATTTGCCATAGTTAATTCCTGTTTTTACAACTGATGAAGGTGTCTGGATAGTCTTGTTGATTAATTTTATAGTCCAGTGATTTTAATAAAAAATTTTTTTGAATGTTTTAACACCTGGATGCTTTCGGTATGAATTTACACAGTGATGATGAAGAGAAATCTTCCTCCTCCTCTAGTGTTAGATTTACAGTGACAGACACAAATTATACATTAAATCTTTTTATCAACTTGTTTTCTGTCAATCAGCACAGGTTTTGTGTTTCTTTTTGGAGTTGACTGATCGTAGGCCTCACTGATCTGAGCTGATGCTCCTCAGTTTTTGACTAAAAAAAAGCATTATTTGTGGATAATATTTGGCAACATTCACTCAAAAACTGAGGAGTATCAGTTCAGATCAGTGAGGCCTACGATCCATCAGCTTTAAAAAGAAACACAAAACCTGTGCTGATTAGGGTTGGGTATCATTTGAATTTTATCAATTCCAATTCTGCTTATCAATTCCCAGTTTAGATTCCAATGTGGTTAAATAAAATTAAGTCAAACATTTAGATATCAAACATATTTATTCCGTGTCTCTTTTTGCAAAACATTTCATCACTGCTGAATACCATGAACAAAAATCAGCCGGCTACATAAAAACTGGACTCGATTAAGAGCTGTTTGTGTGTAAAATAGAGCTGCACCATTCTGAATAAATTCAGACTTGTTTTTTAATGGAGGTTGTAATTCTCTCACAATTCTGAAGAAAAAATATTAGACAACTAAACAAAATCTCATGGAATTTATGAATGGAATGATTCAGTGACTCACTCAAGATTGACTTGTTTCATTACTGAATGAATCAGTGTTTTTGAATGAATCTCTTGAATGAAAGATTCAATGACTCACTCAAGATTCACTTGTTTCATTACTGGATGAATCAGTGTTTCTGAATGAATCTCTTGAATGAATGATTCAATGACTCACTCAAGATTCACTTGTTTCATTACTGGATGAATCAGTGTTTTTGAATGAATCTCTTGAATGAATGATTCAATGACTCACTCAAGATTCACTTGTTTCATTACTGAATGAATCTGTGTTTTTGAATGAATCTCTTGAGTGAATGATTCAATGACTCACTCAAGATTCACTTGTTTCATTACTTAATGAATCTGTGTTTTTGAATGAATCACTTGAATGAATGATTCAATGACTCACTCAAGATTCACTTGTTTCATTACTGAATGAATCTGTGTTTTTGAATGAATCTCTTGAATGAATTATTCAATGACAAATACATTTTTAACAGCCCCTTTTCGCCACCTAAAAAAAAGATGCGCACACAGGAATTGATAGGTGGAATTGAAATTTTAATTTTACAACAAGTATCCGATTCTGGAATTGGAATTGATTTTTGATTTCTAATCCTAGTGCTGATCGACAGAAAACAATCTGAAAAAAATATTAAATGTAAGATTTGGTGATAATATAGCATAATAAGGGATTTACAAGCATTTTTTAAAAGCTGGTCATTTTTGACCGGGTTAGGTTCATTCATGACTTTTCCCCACTGAAGCCTGTGCTTTACTGTGTTTATGCTGGACACCTACTGACGTCGAAGGCGTAAAGCACGTTGCACGCGCCCTCAGTGTCGTTCCGGCCGCCCCAGATGTAGATGGTCTCGTCCACCAGAACCGCAGTGTGTCCGTATCGCATGTAGGGCACTTCACGAGCATGTTCTCTTCCTCCGGTCCGCACCGGCGGCAGCTTCGTCCAGCGCAGAGACACTGAGAGAATGAGACAAAAACTGACTCACGCTTACATTCATGCATTTACAGATGCTTTCAGGGCCGGCCCGTTGTTGTTTGTTGCTTTTTTATTACCAATACTACTTCAATACTATGAATTTAAAATATTACAAAAAAGCGATCGTCCCACAAAAACATAACTATTTTATTGCTCTCTCGACTCACCTCGGCTCGATGCATGATCAATATTCCCCAGAGTTACCTGACTGTAATAGATGTTCACTAATAAATTACCACTATATCAAAAAGACCGAAGCCCTCTTCTGCCCAGCGAAGAAAAATAAAAGAAAAGAAGAAGAAGAAGAAAAAAATGGAACAAAGAAAGAGGTAATGTGATGTAATAAATGATGATCATATAAATAAACTAGATGAGGTAAAAGTTTGTGAACAAAGTAGTCTAGTAAGCCTAGTCTAAAAGTTTAAAAAAGGCTAATAACAATGTCTGGAGTTCCACAGATCCGAGATTTTTCGTGTCACATGATAACACGTTTTAATAATATTTTTACTCTATAGTTGTGTAGTAGGCCTATTTGGGTATTTATGGTATTTTTTAATTTGAATTGGCTAATTTAGTAATGTTTATATATAACTGGGCTTATTAAAAATAGCACCATTTTATGTCAAATTTACTTGATGTAAATTTAAAGATGTACGTTTCTCAGTTTAATTCGTTGTGTTAACGTTAGAAAGCGCTATAGTTTAGTAGAACATTGCTGCCATCTACTGGAAACTGAACAATTCGAATTTATTTTGAAGATTAAACAGTAACATTACTGTATGCTAGAGAAGTGTTCAAACAAAACTGTATTAGTTTTGTGCAGGAATACCAGATGTAATGACTGTTTGTGTCTAATTTATAATGTGACTTAGGCAGCACCTATATTTTTATAGTTTGACTGGAAACAATTTAAAATAAGGTTATTCCATAACTAACATTAACAAAAATAATAAATACTGTTACAAATGTATTGTACATTGTTAGTTCAAGTTAGTTAAAACATTCACTAATGTTAACAAATGATACCTTATTGTAAGTGTTACCTTTTCACTATCATCGGCTTTTTTTTATTTTAATAAGAAAATGTAACACCCAAAAGTCACATATACTCCTACATTTCTCTCTTCAGATGCACTTTTGAAATATCTAGCTATGCCGTTTCTGTGTGAATGTTTGAACACAATGATTATTGGTGGAATGGGCTGTGATGCAAGGGGAACCAGGTAAAATCTTGGCTAGGGCAGCACATTGGCCAGAATGCTTTCATCCAGTGACTTACACTCAGAGCTGGGCAGTAACTGATTACATGTAATCTGGATTACGTAATCAGATTCCAAAAATTAAGTACTTGTAATTAGATTAAATTACATTTAAAAATACTCGTAATCAGACTACAGTTACTTTCTATAGATTACATGATTACATATTATTTACACAATAGCAATACTTCATTCATAATTTATTGATTCTCCCTAATTCTGCTTTTTCATCTTTTAAATTTTCATTTTTACAATAGCCTACCGCGTACATACACTCAGAACGTCTTCAGTTTTGTGGACATTGACACAGAGATCAGTCATTATAGCATTTGACCACTGGATTTACAAAAATCATTTCAGGTTTAAGAAGTGTTTCAACATTGCATCAACTACTGATGAGCACATTCATTTTTATTTGAATTATCACTCTGTAGGTTGTTTAACCATCTATTCTATGTCTTTGGGAAGGTGTTTGTCTTTCAAACACATTAAAATGGACAAATTCACAAATTGTTTTGTCATCTGATCCTCTTTCACCGAATATATTTTTATTTGAAGTACCACTGAGATTTTAAAATTAGTATTTTAATAATTAAGTATCTGTTTTGCATGTTCACAGTTCTCTGATATTGGTTATGGTCAATTGAACATGCAGGTAAACAAAAAAATATTTAAATTTTTTTTAGTAAGTTTTTTTTTTTATTTTGATTGATTTTAAAAATATTTATTTTAATTTAACATTTTTTATGATTTAATTAATTATTTAGCTTTTCATTAAACTCATAAACCCCTGCAGTTCCTTCACAAACACCAGTTTGGGAAACCTTGACGTAATATAATGTTTAATGTTGTAAATGACAACAAAAGGAATATATATTTTCTTACTCTTTGTATTTTTATATCATTATATCAATATGGCGCAAGGCTATCCTATTTAAATCAATGTGATAAACAAGTTAGGTCAAAAGTAATCTAAAAGTAGTCTGATTATATTACCTAAAATATGTAATGTAATGGGTTATGTTTTATATTGGATTATATTTTTGTCATGTAATTTGGAATCAGTAACAGATTACAATTTGTAAGTAATCTACCTAGCTCTGCTTACACTGCATTGAAGTTACACATTTAATCAGTTCATGCATTGCCTGGGAATCGAACCCATGACCTTGAAGTTGCAAACCCAGTGAGCTACAGGAAAGCTAACTTATGCCACATTCGACCTAATATAATCCAGAAAACTCAGATGTGTTGAATCCAACACTGTATGTGACATTAAAACAGCTGCTATTGTTTTTCTTTCATTCATCAGCAGTGTATTATTCTCCATCCTCAATGAAGCAGATGATTTTCATCTGAACTTGAATGCTGTGTCGAGCTCATCTGAATCTGAGCATCAGTTCTCCTCACATTTACATGCGTGTCTGCAGCAGCTGGTTGAGGGTGGTTAACCAAACTAACCGGTGTTGAAGACGTGCACGTCGATCTGTCTCAGGGTCTCGTAGTCTTCTCCAGAGCAGTATCCTCCGAAGGAGTAGACCTTGTGTCCGACGGCCACTGCTGCATGATTGACCCTCCTCGGGCCGCCCTCCAGGTGCACCGTCCAGCGCAACATCCCACGCTCGGCCCCGCTGACCTCTGACCTCAAACCATCACGCCTGAGCAGACATCACTGCAGCCAGCTGAGGAGAAAACCACCAATCAGAGACTAGTACTGACACACGGAGAGAAA
>CM077243.1:272500-365000 GCA_039654775.1 Spinibarbus caldwelli
AAATCATAAAGTCAGTGCGTTAGATGTTAGATATACTGCTAAAATGATGTTCTTCTTCAGTATTTCTGTCCTGTTGTCCAGTGCAAACATCTAAACATCCTTAAATCAAGATACATTTACTGGAGATGTAAAATGAAGATATAAAGATGTTTTCTGAGAAACTGAACAAAATGAAGTGAGTTTATGATTAAAACAAGAATGAATATCTGTCAGTGGGGAATGAAAATGAGTTTCCCTTTGAATTAAGTTGATTTTTCTGAGCCCAATGACAGATATTTGTTCTTGTTTTAATCATAAACTTGCTTCATTTTGGTCAGTTTCTCATTAAACAAGATTTATTTTACATCATTGAGCATCTCCAGTAAATGTATCTTGATTTAAGAATTTTTTAGACATTTAAAACCTGGAAAGACACACATACTGAGGAAGAACAGGGTTTTTTTATTATTATTTTTTTTTTTGTTATCAGATGGTACAATACAAGTTATTTCAGTATATTTTTTTGTAAGGTAAATAAAGATCTGTTAGCTGTTTAAATGTAATTTTTTTTTTTTTTTTTTCACAGTCGCTAGAATACATTTCTCAATACTTGGGTCAGTTTTTCAAAACTCTTCACACAGCGAGCACAACATCAGTCTCTGTGGCTGAACTGTGGATCATTTATCAGTGCTTTGGCTCAAAATGCATTCTTTGACCACATCTGTCAAATTACATCAATTCTTTTCTCACTTCGACACAAACACCACCAAAACTTTATGTACTATACAAGCCAATTCGCACATGCTTACATACTGTTTTCAAAACTGTTAAACTTGAGTTCAAAACCTAGCACAGTACAAAAATGAATAAGACAGAAATTTCCAACATTTCTACAGTAATATCATATAGAAAAATATTCTGAATGTAAAAATCAAACTCTATTAAAGCAGTTGCATGTAGCTGAACATCTTCACAAGTGTTAGTCTTTCACTTTCATTACCATCTGTACAAAAGAGGAAAACTTAGGAATAATCTTGTACTGTAATGTAAACATGGAGCCTGTAACATATACTGCAGTGAATTATAAACAGTAGAGAGTGTCATTCTTGTTTTGTAAAGAAATTTTACAACAGAAAACATTGTATAACGCTGTCTGTTGTTAGTGTTTTTAGGTTGTTGTGTTATGAGTGATAAAGTGTGTTTGTTTGGTGAAAACCTTTGCTAGTGTTATGTTAGAATGAGTTGATTTGAGACATTAATGAAGTGTTTTGTTAGTTTTAGTGGATTTTGAATGTGAAATGAACTGCTGCAGTTGAAAGATGTTCAGGAGAACTGTGTGAAGAGTTCTGAAAAAGTGACTTTAGTATTGAGAAATGTGTCCTAGCGATTGTAAAAACCTGCAATGTGTTTCTAATACAAGATCCATGTTGATGTATTGGGTTCCTTTCAGTGTATTCCTAATCTTGATCTTAAAGAGTTTTATATTGTCCTTCATAACCTCTCGCTCTCACAGGTGTGTTTGTGTGGATCATGGGCCGCATCTTCTTGGATCACATCGGCGGGACTCGCCTGTTCTCCTGCGCTAACTGCGACACCATCCTGACCAACCGCTCCGAGCTGATCTCCACACGCTTCACCGGAGCCACCGGACGCGCCTTCCTCTTCAACAAGGCACGTGAACGACCGATAGAAGATTTTCTGTTTGGTCGATATGTTCAAGACGGCACTGAGAACTGCAGTGCCTGTGAACACAATGCTCACATTCTCCCTCTGTCGTCGTTTAACAGTTCTTTCTAAAACGGATATTAGTCTAATAAAGCATAGATTGGCTTCATCACTCTGTCTCCTCTCCAGCAGTAAGCTGGTGTGTGTTCTGGTGCAGTATGGCTGCCGTCGCATCATCAGCTGATGCTGCACACTGCTGTGACGAGGAGATTCACCCCTTCCATGTAAAGCGCTTTGAGTACCCAGAAAACGCTATATAAATGTAACGAATTATTATTATTATTATTAGTATTATTATTATTATTATTATTATTATTAATCAGATAGAACTGTTGAACAAATTAATTAAAAGGTATACAAAAAAGTATTATAACGATTGCTTTTATATTATTAGTTATAGAAAGGCAAACATTATAATACTTTCTTGTTTGCCATCAGCATTCAGCAAAAACATATTTATATCATTTAAACAAATGTCTAATGAGCATTTAATCCCACAGACCTTGCAGACTTAGTCGAATCCAGTTGTGAGATCTTGTGAAGTGTGCTGCATGATCTGCATTACGGTCAGTCTGTGTGAACTGAATGCAGACAGGAGCTCAGCTTTACTGGAGTCACTTTAAACTCGTGATCTCAAACTATGCTGAGCTTTATGCATTTGCCCACTGTCATATTCATGTAATTTTCATCATGTGCTGTGTGTAAAATGAGTGTTACCTTGGCTTTAGTTGAAAAAATATGACACTGGACCACAAACCCAGTCATAAGGGTGAATTTTTTTGAAATTAAGATTTATGAAAGCTAAATAAATAATCTTTCCATTGATGTATGGTTTGTTAGGATAGGACAATATTTGGCTGAGATACAACTATTTGAAAATCTGGAATCTGAGGGTGCAAAAAAATCTAAATATAGAGAAAATCATCTTTAAAGTTGTCCAAATGAAGTTCTTAGCAATGCATATTACTAATCAAAAATTAAGTTTTGATATATTTACGGTAGGACATTTACAAAATATCTTCGTGGAACATGATCTTTACTTAATATCCTAATGATTTTTGGCATAAAAGAAAAATGGTTAATTTTGACCCATACAATGTATTGTTGGCTATTGCTACAAATATACCTGTGCTACTTATGACTGCTTTTGTGCTCCAGGGACATATTTTTTTCAACTAATCACAAATATGATTGCCAATGCACACAAACTTCCCAGATTCTCAGAGTGCCCTGTTGGTTAGTGTTGGCTTTCTTTTTATTTATATATTTTTTTTAAAATGTCTTTATTTGTGAAAAATCCTGTAATAGGATTACAGAATCAGTAAAGTATACGTATGTTTACATGTTATCTTACACATTTAATTTTTTAATATAACTCATTTTAAAATGATTTCAAAGTTCTCAAACATTAATTAAAACAAATAATAATTAAAATAAAAAATACACATATATGTCGGCTGTATATCGGCCACCCTGCTCTCTAAGATATCGTTATCAGCTGTCAAACTCCAGTATCGGTCTGTAACTGTGCTGTGTTTCAGGTGGTGAACCTGCAGTACAGCGAGGTCCAGGACCGCGTGATGCTGACCGGCAGACACATGGTGCGCGACGTCAGCTGCAAGAACTGCAACAGCAAGCTGGGCTGGATCTACGAGTTCGCCACTGAAGACAGCCAGCGCTATAAAGAGGGCCGCGTGATTCTGGAGCGAGCGCTAGTGCGCGAGAGCGAGGGCTTCGAGGAGCACGTCCCTTCAGACGCCTCCTGAGAATCAATCCTCTGATCCTCAGACGTCTGTTAGGCCAAACCCTGATTTTAACTCTATAGATTCACCAATAAACATGCACAGCAGGTCCAGAGCTTCAGATGCACTGTCTCTTCTGTAATTGGCTAAAACAAATGCGCCACGTAACGACCAGAACATTTGCGCACAAAGGGATGGCGATTCAGATTATTTGACAGAAATGCATATGGCTTCTTTTCCCGTGTTTCACACATTTTTCTTCTGTAAGTATGGAGTTCAGTTTGTGCCAAAAATGTCGACTGCTTTGTCCATGTCTGCTGTTATTGATGGTGTTTTTTGTTCATACTTTAGAAGTTTGTGCTCCCAGGTGAAAAAAAAAAAGTGCTCTTCCATAATGTACTTAAAGTGCTCTATTTTTGCGCACTAATTTTGTGCTTAATATACTAAAAATGTTTCTTTAATACTTCTTAAGATAAACTTAAGTATACTCAACTGTGCTATTTTGGAACACCATGAATATGAACTAAAATGCGCTTTTAACACATTATCTCTGTATTTCATTTAATGTATTTAGTTACTACTTGTAGTACACTTGAGTGTACTAGTGTATGAAAGATAGGTTCAAGTGTATTACAAGAGCTAACTAAATACATTTTTTATAGTATGTTAACACTTTAAGTACATTATGGAAGTGCACTTTTTTTTCACCTGGGCTCTCAGTGAACACTGTACAGATGTCCATATAAACAAACAGAATGTGTTCAATAATGAGTTTCTCATCATTTTTATAAAACTCTGAATATTATGACAATATATATGACACTAGATTGATTCACATTTATAGAACAGAAAAATAAACACATCTAAAAAAAATTTGAAAACTCGAATTGTTCTGTTTGTTTATCTGGATGTTTGTAAAATATTAAAGCATATAACTGAACTGAGGAAATGACAAATCAATAGCAGACATGGATAAATGTATTGATCAAAGCAGTTGAGACTTTTGGCACAAACCTAACTCCATTCGTAAGATCTCTTGCGTTAGTGTTGTTGGAATAACATCTCCATCTTCAAAGGGAAATGAGGGTTAATGAATGCACCGGATGACAGATCACTACTGAAATTATGTAGATTTCTCCACAAATTCTCAGTTTGTTTCCTTAAAAGTTGAGTACAATTGTAAAGTGTTATCATCCTTTAATAACTCATCCATTTCTGCATCTGTGGTTTCTCTACACTCATGTGACCAAACAGGTTCAGGATTTCAGACTGAAGAGATCTGAAGGTCTTTCTGGTTGAGCAGGCTTTTAGCAGGAGTTTAGGATGAGCTGCATTCACGCAATCTGCGATCTGTAGTCAAACGCATGAGTAAAAACATCCAGCCTGTATTAGATCACAGCCGCTTCAAACACAATCACACGACTCTGCTGTTGTATTTCTACACCGTTAGAAACTCCTTCCTTTGTTCTGTTGGAGAGGAGTGTGGCAGTGATCTGAAGTGTGTTATTATTCACTGATTCTCGTGTTTGTGATTTCTTCAAGACTTTGTGGATTCTTTGGGTCTCTAAATCTCCTCCGTTCTGCTGAATCTAAGCTCAGCATGTTGAACTTTATTGTACTGTTACTCTGAGCAAATTCCTCACATGCTTCTGATCGTTTGTGTTTGGTGTTTGTTTGCTTCTGATGTCGAAGTACCAGCAAGAGTGTTTCTGCTTCTCCATATCTGTCCTTCAATTAAAGCTGCTTCTGTTTATTGTATTCCAAAGCTCAGTTGTGTATTTAGCATGAGGTTCATGGTATTACATCTGATGTCTGACTTGAAGAATAAATCATTTCCTAAAGTGGAATTTTTCTTCCTTCCCAGTATTTCAAGAAAACAGTAACACTTTACACTAAGGTTCAATAGAACTAACGTTAGTAAATACTGTAACAAATGTATCACTCATTGTTAATGTTAGTGAATGCACTGGGATCTTGTTAAGACTGAAGCTGAGTGTTGTGTTTAGTGCTCCAGCAGATGGGAGTAAAGCTCAGTGCTGATCCGCTGATCATGAGGACGTGCTGATCTTCAGCCACACATGATGACAGCATCACACGGGTGCACTGATCATCTTCTGTGTTTGCTCTAGCTACAGGTGACAGACGGGTTTCGTCTTACATTCACTGTCATTCAAGCCCTGCGCACGTGCACCAGAACCAAACCTCTTTCTGCTGCTCAGCACACAAACATGCAGAGCAACATAGATTGAGTGAAAACTACAGAGTCTGCAGCTTTACAACCAAACACTAAAGATAAAACCACTGCTTTTACATTCACTGGTTAGTTTCGCTTCCATATCATGCCTTCATTCAGACTAGAGGAAAGAAAACATCCAAATACACATTTAAGTGTTTGTTTTATTGCACTTTATCTATTTGCATCTGTAGATTTCTGTCTCAATCCATATCTTTAAAGAGGTTTTTCTCTTATTCAGCAAACTTTACAGTTTTATTCCTCTCTGTATTCTGAAGGTTTGTTCATATTTCATTCACACTGATTTATACAACATTTCACTCCTGAAATTATGGTGAAAATGTGTTGTTTCCTGTCTGTTGACAGTATTTTCTGATTTATGTTAGAGTTTGTGATAAGAAGAGAAACCCAAAACCCTCTCTGGAGAAAAAAACATTAACTCTCATATGTCAACAAAATCAGAGACTTTTAAACCTGGCTTTAGCTGATGTTAAGATTTATGTTCCATTGGTGCATATTTAATTAGAAAATGCCTCATTTGCATGTTGAAGCAGAGCATTTCAGAAACACTGTAATAAAAGTTATTTATTGCACTTACTTTATATTAAGTGTCCTTAACTACAATGTACTTACATTAAAATTAATAATTACATACAATGCACTTATTGCGTACATACATGCTTTTGAAAATACCGTCCTGTAATTACATCAATTCATTTCTGTACTTACATCTGTAATTACACTGTTGACTTAACCTCTACCCTTTAAACCTAACCAAAGCAGTCCCTAACCTTACCCGTATCCCACCTCAATAGCAGCAAAAGTATTTTGAAATTCAGCATGAACACAACAGGTTCATTTTACCGAATAGTATTTAAAGTCAAGTCACGATTATTTCTATAGCGCTTTTTACAATGCAGATTGTGTCAAAGCAGCTTTACAGTGTTAAACAGTGTGTTGAAGGAGCCAAAACTCCATCCTTGTCCTCTGGACAGACAGACGAGGCTGCAAAGACACCTAATATAAAGTGGGACCAATTTATTTATTTATTTTACAATTCTTAATGTAATTAATCAACTGGAGAGCGTGATATTCTTTAGTTGATTTTTTACCCCATGTTGTTCACCTGTGTTGTGTTGCTTTAAGCAGATCCTCCTTTGGGTTTTGATTTTCCAGGAACACCAAACCAACGAAAAACACGCGTGTTATAAAATAAAGTGCTTGCACAGTTTAAATTTCCCAGTTGTTTAAGGACACGAGAACAAAAATCTTGGCAATCAGAAAACGAATTAGATACGAAAGCAGATTTATGATGCGAGATGTAAGCTTATCTTATCCAGCTCAAAGGCTGTTTAATGTATGACTGCGTTTACAGTGCGCATAATGCTGAGTAGATAAATAACCCCTCTGACCTGCATGGAACTAACTAACCCTTAAAGCACAAGTTGCCTGTCAGCAGAAAAAAAACCAGCTGGGTGGGTGTTCAAAGGTGACAATGACAAGAATCCGCTTCAGACGCGCGGAGAAAGAATCGCGACGCGACGCGTCATCCGCGCGTGGAAAAGTGCCAACTCATGATCAGCAACGTGAGCCAGACAGGTGATGACCAGAGAGAGCTCCTCGCATCGCTTCATCCTCCTCGCAGTCGCCGCGCCGCACGCACGCGATCATGGGGCGCTACAGCGGAAAGACGTGCCGCCTGATTCTGATGCTGGTCTTCACGGTCATCTTCTTCGTCGCGGAGATCGTGGCGGGCTACATGGGCAACTCCATCGCGCTGGTGTCGGACTCTTTTAACATGCTGTCGGACATTCTGTCGCTGTGCGTCGGGCTGACCGCGGCGCGGGTGTCGCGGCGCGCTGGATCGGGGCGCTTCACTTACGGCATGGGCCGCGCGGAGGTGGTGGGCGCGCTGGCCAACGCGGTGTTCCTCGCCGCGCTCTGCTTCTCAGTGTCCATGGAGTCGCTGAAGAGGCTCGCCATGCCGCAGGCCATCGATGACCCGCCGCTGGTGCTGATCGTGGGCTCGCTGGGGCTGGCGGTCAATGTGCTGGGGCTGCTGATCTTCCAGGACTGCGGCTGGCTCTGCGCGAAGCTGCGGAAGAAGGACGCGTCTGTGCCGCGCAAGGAGGATGAGGAGGACGCCGCGGAGGAAGAAACAGGTGCTGATTGTTAGGGTTTATACTTTACATCATCACAGCTGTTTAACTAGATGCATTTTCGAGAGAGCTTCATCTGCTGTGTGCAACATCTGATAAGTTAGTTTTACATTCAGTCTAAATCTAAGCAGTTTTCTAAATGTCTTGCCTGTTTAACATCTGACAGCAGGGTTTCTGCGGGTCTTAACTTTTCACAGATTAAATCAGAGCAGAAAGTCATGAAATGTACTACAAAATAAATAAATAAATAAATAAATAAATAATACAAAAAAAAAAAGATTCTCTTCCTCAGTATATTTGTCTTGTTTTCCAGTAGAAATATCTAAACATCCGTAAATCAAGATACATTTACTGGAGATGCAAAATGAAGATATGAAGTCTTGTTTTAGAGAAATTCTTCAAAACGAAAAGTGAGTTTATGACTAAAACAAGAACAAATATCTGCCAGTGAGGAATGAAAACTAATTTTCAAGTATAATAAAGTTGTTATAAATTTTTCTGAGCCCATTGGCAGATATTTGTTCTTGTTTTAATCATAAACTCACTTCATTTTGATGAATTTCTCTTTGTGCATATCAAGTAAATACATCTTGATTTAAAAATCTTTAGACATTTGCACTGGATCTTCCTCAGTATATTTGTCTTGTTTTCCAGTACAAATATCTAAACATCCTTAAATCAAGATACACTGGAGATGCAAATTGAAAATATGGAATTGAGTTTATGAATAAAACAAGAACAAATATCTGCCAGTGAGGAATGAAAACTAGTTTTCACTTTTTATAAAGCATATTTTTTCTGAGCCCGTTGGCTGATATTTGTTCTTGTTTTAATCATAAACTCACTTCACGCTTCATATTTAGCAGCATCACAGCTGTTTAATGGCTTTTCGAGAGAGCTTCATCTGCTGTGTGCAACATCTGATAAACACCTTTAAAAGTTAGTTTTACATTCAGTCTAAATCTAAGCAAGGCATTTTCTAAATGTCTAGCCTGTTTAACATCTGACAGCAGGGTTTTTGCGGGTCTTTTCTCAAATTAAGTACTTTAAAGGCCTTAAATCAGAGAAGAAAGTCATGAAATCATGGCATTAAATACACTGCAAAAATTAATATCTTCCTCAGTGTTTTTGTTTTGTTTCCCAGTACAAATATCTAAACATCCTAAAATAATATACATTTCCTGGAGATGCAAAATGAACATATGAAGTCTAGTTTCAGAGAAATTCTGAGAGAGTTTCTGATTAAAATGAGCAAGTATCATCAATGAGGAATGACAACTTATTTTCCCTTTGAATTAAGATGATTGAGCCCATTGGTTCATATTTGTTCTTGTTTTAGTCATAAACTTGCGTCATTTTGAAGAATTTCTCATAAAACAAGATTTGTATCATTGTGCATATCAAGTAAATATATCTTGATTTAAGAATCTTTAGACATTTGCACTGGAATCTTCATCAGTGTTTTTGTCTTGTTTTCCAGTACAAATATCTAAACATCCTTAAATCAAGATACATTTACTGGAGAATCAAAATGGATATGAAGATATGATTTTGATCAAAAGGATTAGATGATTAGAACAAGAACAAATATCTGCCAATGAAGAATGAAAACTAATTTTCACTTTTAATAAAGTTGATTTTTCTGAGCCCATTGGCAGATATCTGTTCTTGTTTTAATCATAAACTTGCTTCATTTTGATGAATTTCTCATAAAATAAGATTTATTTTATTGTGCATATCAAGTAATTACATCTTGATTTAAGGATCTTTAGACATTTGCACTGGAAAACAAGACAAAAGTGCTGATGAAGAACAGTGTGATCAGTAAAGATATTTCAGTATATGTTTTTGTAAAAAGTAATGGAGATCTGCTGGAAGTTGTTTAAGACTGTATTCACACATTGTGTTCCATTCAATTTATTCCTCAGACTTTCTTTACTTGGTCTTAAAAAGTCTTAAAATGACCTTCTTCAAACCCGCAGAAACCCTGTGAAAGGAAACATCTCATAGATGCATTGCAGATGAGCAAACACTCTAAAAAAAAAAAAAAGTCTTCCAGATGAAAACACATACAATAAATACATGTACGTGTTGTATCTGGGACAGATCTGCATGCATTATTAAAGCGCAGTATTGTGTGGCCTCTGACTGCGTGCTTGTACTTTGGTCGAGTAATCGTTATAATCTGCTGCCGGAGTGCAGCGTGACCCTCAGACAGAGCTGGGCGCTTTGTATTTGGGATGGATCTTCAGTACTGCACTCCACACTTGTCCATTATCTGTCCACAGGCCTGCAGGAGGAGAAAGCTGGAAGCGATGGGCCTCCTCTGAACATCAGGGGTGAGTGAGCCTCTCCGGTTCAGTGTTTATCATCAGCAGCGAGTCTTGTGTTTTAAGCGTGCACTGTCAAAAAAAATCTGTAAAATTTACGGTAAAAAAACAGCAGCTGTGGTTGCCAGAATTTTACAGGTTTAACTTAAACTTTAAATATTAACATATATAGAAGATGCACAGTGTCATTTACACAAACACTATACACCATCATGGGAACACACATGAAACTGAAATAATGCAATAAACATTCATTTAACAACATTAGATGTAATATATAACCCTAATATACACAACTGATAAGAAAAAACTAAGAAACTTAGTTATTTCAACAACAAAAAAAAACATCATATTTGAAATGTAATGCAGGGAATTCTGGGAATGTCAATTTACGGTTATTCACTGTAAATTATGTGACCCTGGAGCACAAAACCAGTCATAAGGGTCAATTTTTTGAAATTGAGATCTATACATCATCTAAAAGCTGAATAAATAATCTTTCCATTGATGTATGGTTTGTTAGGATAGGACAATATTTGGCTGAGATACAACTATTTGAAAATCTGGAATCTGAGGGTGCAAAAAAATCAAAATATTGAGAAAATCACCTTTAAAGTTGTTCAAATGAAGTTCTTAGCAATGCATATTACTAATCAAAAATTAAGTTTTGATATATTTATGGTAGGAAATTTACTAAATATCTTCATGGAACATGATCTTTACTTAATATTCTAATGATTTTTGGCATAAAAGAAAAATGGATAATTTTGACCCATACAATGTATTTTTGGCTATTGCTACAAATATACCTGTGCTACTTATGACTGCTTTTGTGCTCCAGGGTCACATATGTTCTTTTTCACTTCCAAAAATGGTATTTTACTGTAAAATTACATGTAATGTGCAATACAGTTTTTCACCGTATATAGTAGGGGAACTTACCCTTAACCATTTAACAGGTTTTTACTGTAGCATTTTTACAGTCTTTTACCGTTAAAGTCACAGTCATTTCTCCGCAGGCGTGCTGCTGCATGTGCTGAATGACGCACTGGGTTCAGTTGTGGTAGTGGTGGCCTCAGCTCTGTTCTATGTGTGGCCCCTGGCCCCTGAGAGCCCCTGTAACTGGCAGTGTTATGTGGACCCCAGTCTGACGCTGGTCATGGTGGCCATCATCATGTCTTCAGCTGTTCCTCTGGTCAAAGAAACAGCTGGAATCCTGCTGCAGATGAGTCCCCCTGACCTGCCGTTAAACACCGTCTGTGAGTTCACCATCATGTCTCTGTACACTATATAGATGCATCCCAGATCACGTATTTGTGCACTATTCTGTGAGTTTTTTTTAGTATGGCGATTAATGCCCTAATAAAAAAGTTACATATTCAAAATACTAAGAGAAACCATATATGCATGCATATAGTTCTCTCGGTTTTGGCATTTTTGCGCATACTAAGTATAGTTCAAATCTATTAACATATTTACTAAAATATTGCTTGAGTCTTACTGATATAAAAACTATAATTAAACTTTATTTGGAGTACTACTTGTGCACAATGCATATTTTTTAATACTGAACCTAAAATGTGTTTTAATGTCACTATTGATGAGGATTGTATGATCTTTGAATAATATCGGTCTTTAAACGCAAGATATTTAAAGTGTACCTGAACTATACTGGCAATAGTTCCACTTTAGCACAATCAAATATACTTCAGTGTATCTTTAGTTGGACTTCAGCACTACTTCCACACAATTAAAGTGCATTAAGCTCAAAATTAGTTGTTCCAATTTAGCAGACTTTAAGTATACCAGTTTAGCATACCAACAGTACAATTGCAGGGTATTTTTATTAAGTACATAAATATGTAAGTGTATTTGTTGTATACTTGTATTTAAAATACATTTTTAGTATATTTATTTTTCACTGGGGTGTGTTCACACTGAACACTTCTAATGCCCGGATGATGCAGTTTATTAACCGATAAAACGAAGCGTGGAATATTGGACACTTCATGCATTCGACCGTCGCAGCTTTAATTACTTAAGCACTCCTGCTTTAGATGTTGAGTACATAGAGTAGTGCATAGTGTAGTGTGTCGTTTAGGACACAGCTTACATCACCTTTTGCACACGCCGTATAAACACAGTCCGGTTCACCACGTTAACATGAAGGAATTTTTCACAGGAGAGTTTTTGCACAAGCCGTTCACACCAAGAACAATAACTCTAACGATATTATTATCGTGTGCAGATCGATGTTGAAATTGAAAAAGAAACAGCAAGTAATGCATTGAATTAAATTAAATTTTGAAGTAGAAAGACTTAAACTGTGTTTTCTTGTAGTTTAACTTGTAATTTATGACATCGGAAGTTAATTTTTTACAGTTTGTTTACATTTGTTTTTAGGACGTGTTTTTATAGCGATTTCAGTCAGTTACTAGTAATTTCATTAAGTTAAATGACAGAAACAGCAAGTAACACACTGAATTAAATGTGTTACTTGTGTTGGAAGTAAATTTTTTAGAGTTTGTTTACATTTGTTTTTAGGACATCTGTTTTTGTAGAGATTTCAGTCAGTCAGTTAAATGACAAAGAAACAGCAAGTAACACATTAAATTAAATGTGAAATTTAAACTGTATTTTCCTGTAGCTTAACTTGTAATTTACAACATCGGAAGTTCATTTTTTACACTGAGTGCTGAAGGAAATCTCTGTAAACTCTCATTCTCAGTTTTTACAGTACAGATTTTATTGTTCCTGTCTCCTGCTGACTCTGTCTCTGCTTGTTTTTGTGTCTCTGTCCCAGTGGAGAGCGTGTGCAAACTCCCCAGCGTGGCGAGTGTTCACGAGGCTCACGTCTGGGAGTTAGCTAAAGGACGTAACGTAGCCTCGCTGCACGTCAAAGTGTGCGCTGACCCGCAGGATCCGTGCTGGGACAGAGCGGCTCTTCAGGCTCAGATCCAGCAGCTGTTCCACCGCGCCGGAGTCCACAGCCTCACCCTTCAGCTGGAGCGGGCCGACGGAGATCCAGAGCGCTGCAGCGCCCCCTGCGTGTCGCCCGCCTGCCTCAAGCTCTCCTGCTGCCCCGCTGGGGCCACCGCTGTGAGGGACCCCAGCCCTTCCTCAGGAGACCTGGCCATCGATATGCTGCCCGAGAAAGAGATCCAGCAGAAACCGGCCAAACACAACCAGAGCACCAAGTTCTGAAAGGGATAGTTCTCCCAAAAATGAAAATTCTGTCATTAATTACTCACCCTCATGTCATTCCAAGCCTGTAAGACCTTCGTTCATCTTCAGAACACAAATTAAGATATTTTTGATGAAATTCGAGAGCTCTCTGACCCTCCATAGACAGCAAGGGCACTACCACGATCAAGGCACAGAAACGTAGCAAGGAGATCGGTAAAATAATCCATGTGGCATCAAGTGTTCAACCATAATTTTACAAAACTACGAGATTACTTTTTGTGCGCAAAGAAAATAAATATAACGACTTTATTCAACGATTTGCCATGCGGATACATTGTTTTCATTCAGATCAAAGCGTAAACAATGTAGAAAACGTATCAGTGTGGCGCAGTTGACACAGAATAGCATACGTTGTTTAAGTGTGTGATTCTCTCTAAAATGGCAGCTGGGTGACGCGGAGGAGACAAAGTGTTGAATAAAGTCATTATTTTTATTTTCTTTGTGCACAAATAGTATTCTCGTAGCTTCGTAAAATTACGGTTGAACCCCTGATGCCACATGGACTGTTTTACTGATTTCCTTGCTACGTTTCTACACCTTGATCGTGGTAATTACATTGCTGTCTATGGAGGGTCAGAGAGCTGTCAGAATTCATCAAAAATATCTTAATTTGTGTTCTGAAGATGAACGAAGGTCTTATGGGTTTGGAACGACATGAGGGTGAGTAATTAATGACAGAATTTTCATTTTTGGGTGAACTAACCCTTGAAGACTAGAAACCCAGGGGTTCTGAGAAACAGTCCCATGATATTCAGCAGAACAAACAGATTCCTCCTCACGACTGTGCCTCACTGCCCTTTAAGACTCCAGCTAATGATTCCTAGTAATTGTTCTTCGTTAGTTTGAGAAGTGAGTCCGGCGGAAGACAAATCTGATCAACACGGTGCCTGACAGAAACCGGATCATCAGTCTAATTAAACAGCAGCCCAGGTGAAAAAAAAGACCATTTCTATAAGGTACTTAAAGTGTTCTGTTTTTGCATACTAATTGTGTACTTACAGTTTTTTACAAGTGCTTGAACATTTCTCAACACTTTTTCAAAACTCTTCACACAGCGAGCACAACATCAGTCTCTGTGGCTAAACTGTGGATCATTTATCAGTGCTTTGGCACAAAATGCTTTCATTGACCACATCTGTCAAATTACATCAATTCTTTTATCACTGACACAAACACCACCAAAACTTTATGTACTATACAAGACAATTCGCACATGCTTACATACTGTTTTCAAAACTGTTCAAAACCTAGCACAGTACAAAAATGAAAAAGACAGAAATTTAGAATATAGAATTCATATGGAAAAATACTCTGATTAGTATACTGAATAATGTAGCTGAATAATCTTTCACTTTCATTACCATCTGTACAAAAGGGGAAAACTATAATAATAACTATAATAATTTTGTACTTTAATGTAAACATGCTCCATGTAACATATACTGCCAGTGAATTATAAACAGTAGAGTATCATTCTGAAATTTTACAAAAGAAAATACTAGTAGTTTTAGTGCATTTTGAATGTGAAATGAACTCCTGTGTCAAGTTGAAAGATGGTTAGAACTGTGTGAAGAGTTTTGAAAAATGACTTTAGTATTGAGAAATGTGTCCTAGCGATTGTAAAATCTATAATATACTAAAAATTATTCTTTAGCACTTCTTAACTTGAACACTTGAACCCATCTTCCATATACTAGTACACTCAAGTGTACTACAAGTGGTGACTAAATACAGAGAAAGTATGTTAAAAGCACATTTTAGTTCATGTTCATGCTGTCCCAAAATAGCACAGTTGAGTACACTTACATGACCTTAAGTTTATCTTAAGTACTAAAGAATCATTTTTTAGTATATTAAGTACAAAATTAGTGTGCGAAAATAGAGCACTTTAAGTACATTATGGAAGTGTACTTTTTTTCACCTGGGAGCTTATTGCTCTGCAGAAATTCAGAAGGGTGAATGAGAGACACGTCCAGCTCATATTTCAGCCCAAAATAACAGGATAAAAATACATAATCTCATGACTGTGTAAAGAATGTAAACATAATTATAGTATTTGCCGTAGTGCCTCTAATGCTTAATAAATAATCATCTGTATTACAGTAATATGCAATTATTATTTAAAAAGATATTTTTAAAATTAGTTTCTTTTGGTTTTGGGGTGAAATTGGACCTGGACATGGTTTCATGAGATTCATTCTGATAGCATATTTACATTCCTTATTGTTACTTATGACCTTTTGCTCTTAATAATCTGTATAACTTTTTGGTAATTCAGGGAAACACATAGAATTAATTGATATTTATTTCTTGTTGTTGTGTGTGAGAGAGAGTGTGTGTGTGTGTCTCTGTGTGTGTTTGTGTATTTGAAAGACAATCAAATGTACTTTAAAACTGTATACTCTAATATTAAACATTCTGGTTGAATTCATATTTAGCCTTTCTAAGTAAAGAGATTTGAGTGGATGTGAACTGCTCTGTTTATTAAGCTGAAATTCACCTGATGATCGGCTGTTGTGTGGAGAAACATCCTTCATGACTGCAGCAGCTCCAAACTCACATCAACTCTAATCACAGGTGTTGATAATAATCACTGACACACACACACAACTGATGCAGCGCTAGAGGGGAGCAGAAAACACACACACACACACACACACACACACACACACACTCTCACACACATAAACACTCTCTCACACACTCTCACACACACAACTGATGCAGCGCTAGAGGGGAGCAGAAAACACACACACACACATAAACACTCTCACACACATAAACACTCTCTCACACACTCTCACACACACACACACACAACTGATGCAGCGCTAGAGGGGAGCAGAAAACACACACACACACACACACACACACACACACACATAAACACTCTCTCACACACACACACAACTGATGCAGCGCTAGAGGGGAGCAGAAAACACACACACACACTCACACACACACACACACACAAACTCATGTATATCAACATCAGTTTCTCTAATTTCTGTTTGTCAGTTATTTTATAATATTCCATTCTGAAGCTCAGTCATTAGTTTCCACTGATGATCAGTAAAAACACACACGGTGTCAGATCATTAATAATGGAGGATGCTGAAGGTGTCACTCTTTCCATGCCGCTTCGCACAAACTCACTGCTGTTCAGAGAAACCATTAAAGCTTCCTGGAACCAGAAGCAGCAGAAAACACCAGAGACCAGATCACTAGTTAAACACTGATGAACCGGGTTAGTATCTGGATGAGATGATGAGAGAGGCGGTGAAGAACGACACTGATCTGTGTTTGAGATGAGATGAAACCTGCTGTTTCAGATGCAAAACACACTCAAGAAATGCATGTGTAAAGCTGTGGACAGAGGGGAGGGGCTAAAACACAATGACCAATCAAACACAGACCTACAATACTCATTGAATATTAAATGAGTGGAGACAAAAACACCACCATCATTACAGACTCAATACTGACAACTATCATAAACAAATTAAATGAATACTTAGAGTAAGCATTTTATCATTTTCGAGCTGTTGGTCTGTATGAAAACCAGTTCATGACAAACCCAAACTCACTTTATTCTGCTCAGACTCTGATGAAACTGATGGAGCTTCATAGAGTTTCGTCAGGACAGACCCATATTTTACTTCTTCACGTGTATGAAACGAGTCTGACTAACAGTCTTTACACTCTATAAGTGTCTTCAATCACGTCTCTTTCACAACTCAGCTTTCTGTGTATGGAAAGATGTTTGATGAGCTGAACGATCAGCACTGAACACATTTTCCTTCTGTCTCTCACAGCCTGTTCTTCAGATCTGCTGTGACCTTGTGACCTCACTGCGACCGGACAGGCGACATTACTGAAGAGTAAATATGGGTGTTTGAGTGTTTAGATTGCTGTGTTTTTCATCATGTGACACAAGAGCGATCTTCTGCTCAGACTGAAGGCTAAATCAGAATAAAAGGCAGAAACTGAACGAAACACTGGGAACATTTACACTTCAGTCCATATATTCAAACTAAAGCTTATGAGACGTGATTCTCTGATTTATCATTTCTTGTGCAAATTATTATTACATTTATTTAAACCATAATAAACTGATGCTCAATGGTTTGGAGGACCACAAAGAGCACAAATTTGACTCTTGTCGAAGGTGACCGAGACGTCGGTCCTTTATCTTTGTGAGGAAAGCTCAGATTAGAGTTAAATGAGGAAGAGCCCTTGTTGATCATTGTGCTGTCTTCATGGGATGTGTTTGTGTTTCCCGTCCGCAGAGGATTCAGCTCCGCTTCCACTAACATCATCCTGCATCCCGTTACTAAGCAATCACTGAGCACCATCTGTCGTCACGGCAACCCCGCCTCACCCTCATTCATTATTCTCTATTAAAATCAAACACTACAGGTGAATTACAGGGTAAAAGATTGACTGATAGATATATTTTTCACATTAAGAATTGCAAGTATTTTACCTTTCTGAAATGTTTTGTTTGAATATGCAAATGAGGTATTATCTAATTAAATATGGACTAATTTGCATATACACTACCAGTCAAAAGTTTTTGAACTAAGATTTTTAATGTTTTTACAGAAGTCTCTTCTGTTCACCAAGCCTGCATTTATTTGATCCAAAGTACAGCAAAAACTACAATTTTGAAATGTTTTTACTATTTAAAATAACTGTTTTCTATGTGAATATCTGTTAAACTAATTTATTTCTGTGATTTCAAAGCTGAATTTTCAGCATCATTACTCCAGTCTTCAGTGTCACATGATCCTTCAGAAATCATTCTAATATGCTGATTTGCTGCTCAAGAAACATTTTTTTTTTCAAAATGTTACTGTTTTTGCTGTACTTTGGATCAAATAAATGCAGGCTTGGTGAACAGAAGAGACTTCTTTAAAAAAAAAAAAAAAAAAAAAAATACATTCTAAATCTTCCTGTTCAAAAACGTTTGACTGGTAGTGTATTTCCAGAACATTAATCTGATCATTGTATAAAGTCAGGTTCATAATTCTGGTTTGATTTTGTTGTCATATTAGTGTTAAAGGTTTTTCTAGAGGGGATTCTGGATTTTTCTTTTTATCACTCCATAAATCAGAAAATACTGTCACCAGACAGAAAACAAACACATTTTCACCATGATTTTAGGAGTATAATGTTGTATAAATCAGTGTAAATGAAATACGAACAAACCTTCAGAATACAGAGAGGAATGAAACTGTAAAGTTTGGTGTTTGTAAGAGGAAAAAAAATCTTTAAAGTTTGAAATTTACAGACACAAATAGATAAAGTGCAATAAACACTTAAATGTGTATTTTGGATGTTTTCTGTCCACTAGTCTGAAAGAAGAGACATAGTATGGAAGCAAAACAGAGCAAAATCTCCAATCTGAGCGTTGTATACTGTTGCCTGTAGTGTCTCACACACATAAACATCAGGTTTTACACATTCAACACGCCTGAGGCCTTCATCTGAACATCTGCAGATACACTGAACAGAACAAAAGGTTATAGAGGAACACAGAGGACGGATTTATTGGCGTACTGATTATTGATCTGCTCAGCAGTGGTTAGATACAGTGAGTGAATATACCTGAGTGATCGTGACACGAGCATGACGAGAAACACGTGTGAACACAGATCTCCATCACAGTGAGCCGGTCCTCCTCCATCAGCAAAACCAGAAACACACTGACCGTCACGGGTACCAGCGATGAGAGGTCAAAGGTCAGGTTTTATATGGGTAACTCGGTCCTGATTTACAGTGCTGGCCAAAATGATTAGAACACTAGTATTTTCAGCAGCTAAAAATGGTTTTAAGTCAGTTATTTCTATCTTTTGCTGTAGTGTGTCAGTAGGAAATATCAGCTTACATTTCCAAACATTCATTTAGCCATTAATTGTAATAATCCAGTGAGATTTTAGAGATCTGATCTGATCATCATCAGTCTGTCTGGAATGACATGAAGAAACAGAACAAACTGAGACAGACTAAATCCAGAAGAACTGATGCTTCAAGAAAGCTACCTGCAAAGCTCCTGAGAAACTCTGCTCAAGTGCACCGAGAGCAAAAGCTGCTTTAAACACAAAGGATGCTCACACCAAATGTTGATTTCATTTAGTTCATAGAAGTTAATTGATAAAGAAAATCTATTTTTGACAGCATCCTAATTTTACAGCATTTTTACACAAGTGCCTAAAGCTTTTAACAGTTCTGTAGCTTTGCAGGAAGGTTTCTTGAAGCATCAGTTCTTCTGGATTTAGTCTGTCTCAGTTTGTTCTGTTTCTTCATGTCATTCCAGACAGACTGATGATGATCAGATCAGATCTCTAAAATCTCACTGGATTATTACAATTAATGGCTAAATGAATGTTTGGAAATGTAAACTGATATTTCCTATTGACACACTACAGCAAAAGATAGAAATAACTGACTTAAAACCATTTTTTAGCTGCTGAAAATACTAGTGTTCTAATCATTTTGGCCACCGCTGTACACAAGGATTGTCTGAGAGCATCACATATATTGATTCCAGCTGAAGAATCGCTCGGTTCTCCTGAAGCAGCAGGACGTTCTTCTGTCGCATCACCTGCAGCCATGCATCTGCTTCTAGAAAAACCACACGACTTGCTCCTGATGAGCTTCAGTACACTGGGGTTTTCCTTTTCATGAGCGCTTTCAAAAAGCTGATGTGCTATGGCTGTGTTCCGTAACTATAAAACATGAATACACCAAATAAAATATCGTAACTCTTTAAAATATGGCTGTAACTGGATAACCCGAGCTATTAAAACAAGAGGAAACGAAGGAGAAACACAAAGACCTAAAAGAAGGAAAGATGCGAGGACATTCATGTTCGCACAGTGATGAACGCTGAACAGCACGAGCCGCTGAGTGTTTTCTGAGCCGCTTGTGTCACTCCTGTGCTTCATGCTCTCCTCCAGCAGGAGGCGCTGCGGCTGGGTTTCCATACGCAATAGGGCTGTCACGATAAATCGATGCATCGCAATCCATGGATCGATTCTGAATGCATCGTGATTCTCTCTGGAATGGATTCTGAGCTTAGTTTTTAACAGCAGATGACGCTCTAGGCTAGTTTTTAACCGCACACTCAAACGCTCATAAAGAAGAGCACTTGCGTATTCGGCTGAATCGTGTAATTACAGCTCGGCTCAGAATGCTTTTATGACACGAGATTAATGCAGCCACAGCTCACTCTGAACGCCCTTGTAATTTGCTTCAAACTTTTCAAACTTTACGAATAATTATTTTAGGTTCAAGTGTGTGAAAGGAACAGGAAGCAAGCAGAGTACGGCTGTTTCTAAAGTACTCCGTACCATCTGCTGCTAAAAACCAAGCTCAGAATCGATTCCAGAGAGAAACAAGCCCAGCGCTGGGTAAATATGGACAAACCCAGCGAGACTGAGTTGTTTTGACCCAGCATTTGGGTTACTATCCAGAAGGTTGGGTTAAACCTTTAAAATAATCGCTGGATCAAAACAACCCAGTTGCTAAGTTTGTCCATATTTTGCCCAGCGCTGGGTTGTATTTAACCCAGCAGTCGGGTTACTATCCAGAAGGTTGGGTTAAATCTTTAATCAAAACAACAATCAAACAATCAAAATAACCCAGCGCTGGGTTTGTCCATATTTTACCAAATCGCTGGGTTTGTCCATATTTTACACAGCGCTTTGTTGTATTTAACCCAGAATTTTTTGTAGAGAGGCGCTGCGGCCCAGTTTACATTTGCAAACAGATCAAACGTATCTCTCAGTCCTCCTTCACCTCCGGCAAGCTCCAGTGCC
Organism: Spinibarbus caldwelli; assembly: GCA_039654775.1. Taxonomy (NCBI): domain Eukaryota; kingdom Metazoa; phylum Chordata; class Actinopteri; order Cypriniformes; family Cyprinidae; genus Spinibarbus; species Spinibarbus caldwelli. The sequence continues at coordinate 293,738 of CM077243.1, forward strand.
GATGACAGGCCAGCTCCATCAGCTCCAGGCCGCCCGTCAGCCGCTGCTGCCCCAGGAAGAAGATCACCATCAGCAGGAAGTAGAGGCGCAGAGGAGTCCAGAGCCACAGGGCGACGCAGCTGAGTGCGATGAAGCCGCTCCAGTAGAGCAGCGAGGCAGCTTTGATCAGAGCCACTCTCAGCTCGCTCTTGCAGGGCGGCACGCGGGCCTCGGGCTCGTCGAAGCGGCGCGGATCGGAGCAATAGAAGTCTCGCAGACGCCGCTCTTTCTCCCTCCAGCGCTCCTGACACCACTGCTGCAGCTGCGGAGCGTCTGAGGGCAGAGACGCCGCTGAGTAACGCTGAACGTGGAAGTGGATCTCACGCGGGAACAGACCCAGAATCAGGTGACGCTCCGTCTGAGGGATGTTCTGAGGATACGCCACTGTGATATCGTGAATGGCATCCAGGTTATCACCTGTCAAGAGATATAATAATCATTAGTCAAAGGCCACAAAACACATAAACACTCATTGATCATTTACATTCATGCATTAGACAGATGCTAAGAGACACTACCAGTCAAAAGTTTTTGGACAGTAAGATTTTCTTCTGCTCAGCAAGCCTGCATTTATTTGATCCAAAGTACAGCAAAAACAGTACAATTCTGAAATATTTTTACTATTTAAAATAACTGTTTTCTATTTGAATATATTTTAAAATGTAATTTATTCCTGTGATTTCAAAGCTGAATTTTCAGCATCATTACTCCAGTCACATGATCCTTCAGAAATCATTCTAATATTCTGATTTGTTGCTCAAAAAACATTTATTATTATTATTATTATTATTATTATTGTTATTATGTTGAAAACAGCGGAGTAAATTTTTTTCAGGTTTCTTTGATGAATAGAAAGTTCAGAAGAACAGCGTTTATCTGAAATAAAAATCTTTTGTAACATTATAAATGTCTTTATCATCACTTTTGATCAATTTAAAGCATCCTTGCTAAATAAAAGTATTAATTTCTATAATTTCTTTCCCAAAAAAACAACAACAAAAAAAAATTATGCTGACTGCAAGCTTTTGAATGGTATAGTGTATAATGTTACAAAAGCTTTTTATTTCAGAGAAATGCTGATCTTTGTATCTTTCTATTCATCAACAAATCCTGAAAAAAATGTACTCTACTACTACTACTACTACTAATAATAATAAATGTTTCTTAAGCAGCAAATCAGCATATTAGAATGATTTCTGAAGGATCATGTGACACTGAAGACTGGAGTAATGATGCTGAAAATTCAGATTTGTTCACAGAAATAAATTACAGTTTAACAGATATTCAAATAGAAAACAGCTGTTTTAAATAGTAAAAATATTTCAGAGTTTTACTGTTTTTGCTGTACTTTGGATCAAATAAATGCAGGCTTGCTGAGCAGAAGAGACTTCTTTAAAAAACATTAAAAATCTAACTGTCCAAAAACTTTTGACTGGTAGTGTATGTTGCATTCAAGGTTTAGACTTTATCAGTTCATGCATTCCCTGGGAATCGAACCCATGACCCTAATGTTGCAAGCGTTATACTCTATTGTATGAGCTTGACATTCTACACACTTTAAATAGTTTAGGTTGAGCTTGTTTGTGAGCTCTGATGAACATTACGCTGGATTCATCAGACGTGACTCGCTCTCTAATGCGATCCTCTGAACTAATGATGAGGAACACTGAGCGCTGATGACCTCTGACCTTTCCGCAGCATGTCGACGATGAAAGTGAAGCCAGTGGTGCGTGGATGAAGAACATACTCGTACTTTGGAAGACCGTTTTTCTCAGCGAACTCATCGCTCCTGGCTCGAGTGTTTTCTGCACAGAGACAGCGATAACAACAGAAATCAGATGAAGATTTCATACAGACCTGCTAACAAAGAACAAAACAGACTGATTTCATTTAAACAAGCGCTTCTGATCTGTCTGACACACATCAAACTCAATCTCAGTGATCACTGATGATCATGTTCTTCATGAAGAGTCTCATCTGAGAGATCTGACCGTCAGCTGAGACACAGATGAGATCAAACCGTTAACAGGATTGGGGTCAAACTAATCAGCTGAGGTCCTTCAGCTTCAGATCAGCAGCGCAGATGTCCGTCTGACCCATGCGTCAGGTCAGTGCGGATCGGCCGTTTCAGGGCATGTGACGCTCAAAACCATCATTTTTCTCATCCTCATGCTATTCCAAACTTTTTAAATATTCTCTTATCATTTCATCCATTTATTAAGAGTCTATGAAAACAACATCTATGACACATTTCGTGAAGTTCGAGAACAAACAATATTGGATCTTGCCCACATTTGAGCTTATTTGAGTTTACCATATTTGATGAGCTATGTATATGCGTTGATCAATGTTTATGAGTCAAAATCTGCTAAGGAGTAATAATGTAACAACAGTTTTCAAAATGTGATTTTTCACTAATATTTATTTTATTATTTAATTTTCATGGGTTAAATAGAAGATTTGTGTCATAAGATACAATAAAAAACTTTGTGCATCAAAACCACTCCTTTCCTGCTCAAATGAACTTGATTGACTGAATGTAACAATTTGTCTGTCAAAACAACATGCACAATACAGAGATCACCACATAATGCACACAAGAAAAAATGTGCTGAAATTGACAGGCAATTTTTTTTTTTATCAAATGTAGATCAATATCTTCTCAGCTGTTCAAAGATTATCAAATCTTAATTTAGCAAAGTTTGATAAACTGTTATTTAATTTTCCAATAAAATGAAAAAATAATTTTTTACATGGTTTGTTACATTAATTACCCTTTAGCAGACTTAGACTCTTATACATGTCATGAATAAATTAAATCTGTTCATTATATCCATGTTTTTTAATGTAAGAGTCGGTTTGGTCATTTCTTTGCTGCTTGATGTTGCAAAGCAGTATATTATTTCAGTTTATTCTCATAATTACACACACATTTGTAGCACAAAATTTTTCCTGTTTACTGCAGTCAGGCCAGCTATGGGGCCACCGAGGTCCAGACCTCGGTTAATATTTCATGTTCAAAAATAAAATTTGTTCTCTGAATGACTAATTTGCTGTTAAAATCCTCATATGAATGTCTGCATGACATGTATAATTCAGTTTAGACAGTTAGCAAGAATTTTAGCATCCGTGGAATGAAAATGATCGCTGCGAGACACTGGAGGAGTGAACTTGAGGAGCAGTGATGAGTGAGGACACAAATCCAGCTATTATAAGCGTTTTTAGACTTGCATTTTCCACTTAATTTGACACTTTAGAAGATTAATAAGGTAGGAAGCTGTAGTTTAGGGTCAGAGATATCTTTATCCTATCTTATTTGCAAAAGATTTGAAATAGTTTCGGTTTATTTTTATTTAGGCTATTTTTCGTTTTTAATAGTAATATCTGGCAACACTGCATCGCCGGAACTCAAACTGACAGTACTCAAAAAAGCCCATAGACAGGTTATTGCTGACAGGACACAACATTCGGTAAGGAAAACGCGAAATTATCATTATATTATCTGTCAGAAATGTTATCAACGTTGTCAAAAACAGTATTTAACACTAGTACACATATCTAGTTACATAAATGAACGCAAACACTAGCCATGAAGAAGACTATGTTATAATGATATGCTCTCATTCAGTATTGTAGTTAAATTTTCACAAATCGTTGTAAACATTCGTAAGAGCACTAGACAAAGTTATCAGCTGTACAGCAATGGTTATTAACTATACCAGTAATATATTGTTGCATGAATAATAAACAACTGATAAAATTATCCACCCCTAACTAGGCTATAGTTAGTATTTACAAATTTTGATGCAATAAATAGGGTATGATTTAAAAATGATCATCCCTCCAAAACAGAGAAAACATCTTTCACAAACATCTACATGTCTGTCTCTTTTAAAGTGTTTATAGTGTACATAATGAGTTGTATTTGTTTGTTATTATAGCACAACTCTTTAATACACCCCTCTCCTTCCGGACCTCACTAATTTTCAAAGCCTGGCTACGGCCCTGACTGCAGTTTGTTATTCTTCTAGTTTTTTACCTAAAGTGACTAATGAATCAGAAATCTTGCAAATTCACAAGAAATAATTTACTTCCGCGTTGAAAAATAAGACTATATCTCTTTAGTAGACTTAGATTAAACTGCTGTATTTATACAGATTACTTTTATGATGTCTTTAAGTACTTTCTGAAGACTGAATATGATGATTATGTAGACTTTTACTGAATGAATAAAACATCCATTACATTACAGAGAATATGACACAGATCTTCATTTGCACTGAAGATGACTGAAAGGGTGAGTAACTGAAGACTGAATGTTCGTTTCTGGTGAGATTAACGCTTTCAGCTGGTGTTATGAGGCTAGTTCTGGTCAGTTAACCCCAGTATGTGTTTGAGAATGAGAGAGTATTTCTCACCGGTGAGGTCAGTGCCTTCGGGGAACAGCAGCAGCTGCAGAGGCTCTCTGATCTGGCAGAAATACTGCAGCATATTAGCCATATGACTGCGGTCTTCCTCCCAGCGGCGGCGGATGAAGATGAAGGAGGCCACCTGCATAGCCCAGCCTGATCACACACACACACACACACACACACACAGACGCTCTTCTGATGATTCCTTACTCAAAAAAACTCATTTATTACTTCTTAATAGTTACTCCCTTCAAAAGTAATATTATTACTTTACTTATAACTCTCTGACAACAGTAATTAGTTACACTACTTGTTACATTACTTTTCCTTCACGCCCCACAGAAGCTGTAATTGTGTATCTATCCAAAAAATTCTTCTGAAATGTAACTAACAATATATTTCTGCCTCATCATTTGACTAAAATCCACATTGGATCGCAGTCAGAAGTTATTACAAACACTCAGTGGTGATTGACAGTAACGTTTAAGTAAAAGTGTTGTATTAATCTCAGTAATTGTTATGTGAAGCTTGAAGCTAACTGTAGCTCTAATTTCTCTGTTACCCATATACGATTATATTCCATGATGTATTTTATCAGAAGAAATAGCATAAGTTCATAAGGAAATGTTTCGTTTTCCAAAAATGTTTTTAATTATAGTAATACAATTTATATCTGGATCAGAGGGATGTAACGTAATGCCACAACTTACACATCAGTGTTCAGATCATCTTTTCTCCTGACAAAATCAATGTAATGACAATATTTCCATCTGCTGAATGTAAGCTTTTTCATATTCCAAGATTTCCTGCTGCTCTGGTGATTCATGTGTTCATGAGTCGTTAAAATTATGAAAATAAATCTAGGAATTATTGGATTGTTGGACTTCAAATCAGACATCGAAAGTAATGAGCTGTTTCACTGTAATTTTTTTTTTCCTATTCTATCTACTTGTTTTCTTAAAAAAAAAAAAGACACTAGTTTTCTTTTTTTCTATTCTATCTACTTGTTTTCTTAAAAAAAAAAAAAAAACTAACACTTGCTTCATGTACTGTGTTAAGCTAACTGAGACTTGTTAAAGCACTTGCATATCACTGCTCTTTTGTTGGTTTTGATTGCTTCCATTGTCCTCATTTGTAAGTCGCTTTGGATAAAAGCGTCTGCTAAATGACTAAATGCAATAGTAATTAGTTAGACTACTAGTTACTGCACAAATAATATTATTACAGTAAGTAGTTACTGTCGAACACTGGTTGGGACTCACCGAAGCCGGGAACGGCCTTGAGCGCCGCCTTGAGGCAGATCTTCTCCAGACGCAGATAGCTGTAGCGCAGCAGGCAGCACCAGAGGAACATCCAGTCCAGACGCGTGCGGTGGTTCATGATGATGACGCTGCGCTCGCCCGGAACGAAACCATCGCCCGTGATCACCACCTTCACCCCAAACACCAGCTCCAGCAGCGCCTGCAGAGACAGCTCATTAAACACTAACAGCATATTACTAACAGTGAAACTAAGCCAAACTCTTCATAACATCATGAAATTAGCCTATTTCATTTGTTTAGCTGCATGTCACGTAATCATGAATGAATAACAGAAGCAGAGAACAGGTGAATGTGTTGTTAGATTATTGAAATATTAATCTCAGGTGGACTTGTTTGTTTATAATTTAGCCAGGAACCACAGCTATATTCATGGTGAGAAACAAATGAAAAATAAAAAATATAAATGTAATGACTAAATGACTAAACTATACATATATAAATAAATAAAATTAAATCTGGCCTCACTTCATTAAAAATCTTTTAATAAGAATGTAAAGAGTCCTAAAGAAGTTTCAACCATTATAGTACATCAAAACACACTTCACGTTACTTTAGAAATACTACTAACACTAGAAATACTAGTTTTTATTAATATTTTGAATTATTTTTTACTTTTATATAATTATAAAATGACTTTTCATTTTAATTTCAAAGTTTTACTAATTTTGTTGCATGTTTGTCATTTTTATTTTTATTTAAATGTGTCTATATAGTTTATTAATTTTTATTTGAATTTGATTTATTTTAGTACAAGTTAAACTAAATGAAAAAGTGAAACATTACCTTGGCAACTAGAAGAACTTAATATTTATTTATTTATTGAAATAACAAAAATAAAATATGATTTGATCATAATAAAAATGATTTTATTTAATTTAATTTAAAGTTTAGTTTCAGTTATTTTATATCAGCTTCTAAGTAACTAAAGTTATTAACGGTTTTAGTTTGAGTTTCAGAGATACTGGCTGATTCTCTGCTCTGGATGATTGAGAGTGCAGCTGGAGCCGTATCCCATGATGCTGAGCGGCGTACCACCGGCAGGGTGAGCCATGTAGCCACGATGCGGTCTGTGAGCCAGCGGTACCAGGCTGGAGAGAGCAGCATAAGCGGCAGAACCGGACCCAACATGAAGACACTGCCGAAGAAACTCCCCAGAAACAGAGTGAGGAGGAAATACAGGCCTCTGATGGACAGCATCATCTGAAACACAACCACAGATCACTACAGAACCACTTAAACACTGAGATCACTACAGAACCACTTAAACACTCAGATCACCACAGAACCACTCAAACTCTCAGATCACCACAGAACCACTCAAACACTGAGATCATTGCAGAACCGCTCAAACACTCAGATCACTACAGAATCACTCAAAAACTGAGATAACTACAGAATCACTCAAACACTAGATCACTACAGAACCAATAAAACTCTCAGATCACTACAGAACCACTCAAACACTGAGATCATTGCAGAACCTCTCAAACACTAGATCACTACAGAACCTCTCAAACACTCAGATCAGTACAGAACCTCTCAAACTCTCAGATCACTACAGAACCTCTCAAACACTGAGATCAGTACAAAACCACTCAAACTCTAGATCAGTACAGAACCACTCAAACTCTAGATCAGTACAGAACCGCTCAAACTCTCAGATCACTACAGAACCTCTACAGAACCACTCAAACTCTCAGATCACCACAGAACCGCTAAAACACTCAGATCACTACAGAACCTCTCAAACACTGAGATCAGTACAAAACCACTCAAACTCTAGATCAGTACAGAACCACTCAAACTCTAGATCAGTACAGAACCGCTCAAACTCTCAGATCACTACAGAACCTCTACAGAACCACTCAAACTCTCAGATCACCACAGAACCGCTAAAACACTCAGATCACTACAGAACCTCTCAAACACTGAGATCAGTACAAAACCACTCAAACTCTAGATCAGTACAGAACCACTCAAACTCTAGATCAGTACAGAACCGCTCAAACTCTCAGATCACTACAGAACCTCTACAGAACCACTCAAACTCTCAGATCACCACAGAACCGCTAAAACACTCAGATCACTACAGAACCGCTCAAACTCTAGATCAGTACAGAACCGCTCAAACACTCAGATCACCACAGAACCGCTAAAACACTCAGATCACTACAGAACCGCTCAAACACTCAGATCACTACAGAACCGCTAAAACACTCAGATTAGGGCTGCACGATATATCGTTTCAGCATCGATATCGCGATGTGCGCATCCGCGATAGTCACATCGCAGGATGTGCGATGTTTAGTAGGCCTGATCATTATATTTATACTGATCGTTTTCTTTGCTCACACACAGACACCGTGTCTACTCCGGACGCGACAGCTGCACAGAGATACCCATTTTTAAATAAATTTAGTAGCAGAGCTACTGCAAGCGATTTTCAGTGCTGGAAATCCATTTATCCTTTGTTGAAACTTCCGCGTCGTCGAGGAGAGCACATCACGGATGTTTAGCAACGGCAGGCGCCAGGAAAGCGCAAGCTCCCGAACGCTTTGGAAAGGAGGAGGAAGTGGCGCGGCGGGAGTTTTCCACGCGTTTGCAGATGCACCATGTGAACGGCCCCAAAGTCTTTCTACACTGGATGCGACAAAGCGACCGTTGCCAATCGTGTCAACTTTGTGTCAGTACGTCATAAATAGAGCGAGGCATATCAGTTTACTGGCGGGGATTCGTCGTGTCGCGCCGCATCCAGTGTAATACGACACATATGCACGAAACCGTGTCAAAATGCATGTCTCCAAGTATCCTTGTAAAAAAAAAAAAAAAACAGTTGCTAATGTCTTAGGTAAACAATTGAGAAAGAAAGAGGATAACAATAACAGCAGTTTAATGTCTCTGTTGCTTTCTGTGTCATAATCAAACAACAAAACAGAGAAAAATCACTTTTGTAGCTTTAACACAGATTTATTAGATTTAATTTATACAATGAAGACTGTGTTATGCAGTGTTATTTTACATTTTATTATTCAGTTTCTGCACCTGAATACTGTTGGACTTGCCTTAAAAATACAAAGCACTGTTTATTTCATTTGTATCTTTGTTCTATTATATTTATCTATGCTTGTAAATTGTTTATTTCCTATGCTGATTTACTCACCTACAAAATCAATATTTTTTTTTCTCTCCAAATAGAGCTATTCAAGTCATTTGGTGATTTTTTTTTTTTTTTTTTTCATATCGCAATATATATCGCAGAAAAACAAAATATCGCAATGTGAGTTTTTTCCAATATCGTGCAGCCCTAACTCAGATCACTACAGAACCACTCAAACACTCAGAACCACTCAAACTCTCAGATCACTACAGAACCGCTCAAACACTCGGATCACTACAGGACCGCTCAAACACTCAGAACCGCTCAAACACTCAGATCACTACAGAACCGTTCAAACACTCAGATCACCACAGAACCACTCAAACACTCAGATCACTACAGAACCGCTCAAACTCTCAGATCACTACAGAACCACTCAAACTCTAGATCAGAACAGAAACACTCAAACACTCAGATCACTACAGAACCACTCAAACACTGAGATCACTACAGAACCTCTCAAACACTAGATCACTACAGAACCGCTCAAACACTCAAATCACTACAGAACCGCTCAAACACTCAGATCACTAAAGAACTGCTCAAACACTCAGATCACTACAGAACCGCTCAAACTCTCAGATCACTACAGAACCGCTCAAACTCTCAGATCACTACAGAACCGCTCAAACACTCAGATCACTACAGAACCGCTTAAACACTCAGAACCGCTCAAACACTCAGATCACTACAGAACTACTCAAACACTCAGATCACTACAGAACCACTCAAAAACTCAGATCACTACAGAACCACTCAAACTCTAGATCAGTACAGAAACACTCAAACACTGAGATCACTACAGAACCACTCAAACACTCAGAACCGCTCAAACACTCAGATCACTACAGAACTGCTTAAACACTCAGATCACTACAGAACCACTCAAAAACTCAGATCACTACAGAACCACTCAAACTCTAGATCAGTACAGAAACACTCAAACACTGAGATCACTACAGAACCACTCAAACACTCAGAACCGCTCAAACACTCAGATCACTACAGAACTGCTTAAACACTCAGATCACTACAGAACTACTCAAACTCTCAGATCACTACAGAACCGCTCAAACACTCAGATCACTACAGAACCACTCAAAAACTCAGATCACTACAGAACCACTCAAACTCTAGATCAGTACAGAAACACTCAAACACTCAGATCACTACAGAACCACTCAAACACTGAGATCAGCACAGAACCACTCAAACACTCAGAACCGCTCAAATTCTCAGATCACTACAGAACCACTCAAAAACTCAGATCAATACAGAACCGCTCAAACACTCAGATCACTACAGAACCACTCAAACTCTAGATCAGTACAGAAACACTCAAACACTCAGATCACTACAGAACCACTCAAACTCTAGATCAGTACAGAAACACTCAAACACTCAGATCACTACAGAACCACTCAAACACTCAGATCACTACAGAACCACTCAAACACTGAGATCACTACAGAACCTCCCAAACTCTAGATCAGTACAGAACCACTCCAGGGCTCGCAAAATTTCAAAATCCCTGGTAGCCCTTCGGGCAGGTACTCTTCAGGTTCTGGTAGCCCAAAAATTAATTTAACTAGCCCAAATTTTAAAAAAAGACCTTTTTTTAAAATATAGAAAATCAGATAGGAGCCTAAATGTCAATCAAAAATATTTTCAATACACAAATATCAACAAGTATGAAGGAAGGAATTTTATTTCACTATTTACAGGGTATCTGCAGAATTTTAAAAAATAAATTTAAGGCAACTTATGACCCATTTTAAGAACTGCACAAGTAAAATAAACAGAATGAGCGGGGTTGGACAATGTCTATGGTAACATACAGTATTAAGCCATAAAATAACATGATTTACAGTTCAGATACAGGTTTTCCCAAAAACAGAAATCTTACACAACAGCATTTCAGCCTTTAGACCATTTTTATGAAAAGGGATAAATCAAGCATATAAATTAGGGATGCACCGAAATGAAAATTCTTGGCCGAAACCGAAACACCGAAAGAAATTATGCCAATTATTAGTACCATTGCATTTATGGCTATGACTGTGTACTAACCTTACTAAAATCAAGGCATTGCAATTGCATAAATTAATATTAAAGTTTCAAAGAATAAATCAATTACAAATTATGCAAATATTTATTTAGCACATTGCAACAATGCACAGTATAAAATAAAATTCAAACTAAAATGTTTAACTTGACCCCACTCAAATAATAAATATTATTTAATAAAAATTAAATAATAATGTACAGGCCTACTGGCGGAGTGGGCGTGCTCGGAGGCGTTTTCCTTTTCTGTGCCGCGTAGCGATCGGAATGTTTGGATTTCAGGTGATAAATTAAACCCGACGTGGAGAAAGTCTTTGCAGATGCACCCCCTCTTGAAATTTCGGCATTACATGTTTTGCAAATCGCTGTCCGTGGGTCTTTCTCAGATATACTGAAATACGTCCACACCGCAGACATGTTGCTCCAGACAAGCACGTGCAGGTCGCGGTTTCTGTTTGCGTCATCACAACATTTCGGCCGTATTGTTTCGGTGATAAAAGTCTTTCGGCCGAAAACCGAAAATGCACTTTAGGGCCATTTTCGGCCGAAACTTTTCGGTGGCAGAATATTCGGTGCATCCCTAATATAAATTATTATATTAATTTAAAACTAATAAATGTTACTGTCTTAATTGGTTATATTTTTAGAAGGCACATTAACTTCTTTCTCATTTACAACTCTATGTGTTTGCTGCGTAAAAACATGGGTCGATATTTGCATGGATCTGACCATAAACAGCAAGAAAGGCTTATTGGAAATGCAAATTCATTCTCTGCCACGAGTTGGCACTTTAGGAGCGGCTTAATACAGAGGTTTCTCTCAGAGAAACTCCCTGTTAGCGGCTGTACACAAAGCAGCACCGTCCACGCTCATAAACGCTGCTTTATGAGGTATTATAGGTAAGATGAAATAAAAATGCCAACGACACGTTTCTGATGACAGTCGGTTCCCTTCAGATACATTCACATAAAGATATCTGCGATGCGTTTTGACTTGAAACGTGCAGCGCTCATATTTATTCAATTGCATCATTGCCTTTTGAAGTTTAATCCAGCTGTGTCGCCGTTCTTGTCTTTCCGTCCCCAATTGTAAGACCTTTTGAAATTATAGTTAAGACATTTCTTATACCATTTAACGTATTTAAAACTTTGTATGGCCTTAAGTTTGATACAACTAAATTGAAGAGTTTTTAAGGACCCGCGGGAGCCCTGTATTTAAGGTAGCCCGTCGAGCAGGGCATGATACATTTTGGTAGCCCGACTGCAAAACACAATAGCCCCGGGACGAGCCCTGCCCTCAAACACTCAGATCAGTACAGAACCGCTCAAACAGATCAGTACAGAACCGCTCAAACACTCAGATCACTACAGAACCACTCAAACTCTACATCAGTACAGAACCGCTCAAACACTGAGATCACTACAGAACCGCTCAAACTCTAGATCAGTACAGAACCGCTCAAACACTCGGATCACTACAGAACCGCTCAAACACTGAGATCACTACAGAACCGCTCAAACACTAGATCACTACAGAACCGCTTAAACACTAGATCACTACAGGACCACTCAAACTCTCAGATCCCTACAGAACCGCTTAAACACTCAGATCACTACAGAACCGCTCAAACACTGAGATCACTACAGAACCGCTCAAACTCTAGATCAGTAAAGAACCGCTCAAACACTCAGATCACTACAGAACCGCTCAAACACTGAGATCACTACAGAACCGCTCAAACTCTAGATCAGTACAGAACCGCTCAAAGACTCAGATCACTACAGAACCGCTCAAACACTCAGATCACTACAGAACCACTCAAACACTGAGATCATTACAGAACCGCTCAAACACTCAGATCACTACAGAACCGCTCAAACACTCAGATCACTACAGAACCGCTCAAACACTCAGATCACTACAGAACAGCTCAAACATTGAGATCACTACAGAACCGCTCAAACTCTAGATCAGTACAGAACCGCTCAAACACTCAGATCACTACAGAACCGCTCAAACACTCAGATCACTACAGAACCACTCAAACACTGAGATCATTACAGACAGCTCAAACACTCAGATCACTACAGAACCGGTCAAACGCTCAGATCACTACAGAACCGCTCAAACGCTCAGATCACTACAGAACCGCTCAAACACTCAGATCACTACAGAACCGCTCAAACGCTCAGATCACTACAGAACCGCTCAAACACTCAGATCACTACAGAACCACTGAAACACTGAGATCACTACAGAACCTCTCAAACACTCAGATCACTACAGAACCGCTCAAACACTAGATCACTACAGAACCGCTTAAACACTAGATCACTACAGAACCGCTTAAACACTAGATCACTACAGAACCACTCAAACTCTCAGATCACTACAGAACCACTCAAACTCTCAGATCACTACAGAACCGCTTAAACACTAGATCACTACAGAACCGCTCAAACACTAGATCACTACAGAACCGCTCAAACACTAGATCACTACAGATCCACTCAAACTCTCAGATCACTACAGAACCGCTCAAACACTCAGATCACTACAGATCCACTCAAACTCTCAGATCACTACAGAACCGGTTAAACACTAGATCACTACAGAACCACTCAAACTCTCAGATCACTACAGAACCGCTTAAACACTAGATCACTACAGAACCGCTCAAACACTAGATCACTACAGAACCGCTTAAACACTAGATCACTACAGAACCACTCAAACTCTCAGATCACTACAGAACCGCTCAAACACTAGATCACTACAGAACCGCTTAAACACTCAGATCACTACAGAACCACTCAAACTCTCAGATCACTACAGAACCGCTTAAACACTAGATCACTACAGAACCACTCAAACTCTCAGATCACTACAGAACCGCTCAAACACTAGATCACTACAGAACCGCTTAAACACTCAGATCACTACAGAACCGCTCAAACGCTAGATCACTACAGAACCGCTCAAACTCTCAGATCAGTCAGACACAGCAGAAACACTCTTCATCACTGCAGTCATGTGTGTTCTCTGTCTAAAGAGCGTCTCAGTGTCTCTGAGATGAAGATGAGACGACTGTCAGCTTCTTCATCATCAAGGGTGCGGCTCATGTTTTCTTTTCCTCGTAACAGTGGAAAATATGATACGTGAGACTGAAGAGCGCTGACGCTGACAAAATACACACACACTATAACACACACTTACACTATAACACACACACTCACACTATAACACACTCACTCACTCTCACACACACACACGACACACACACTCACTCACACACTATAACACACACACTATAACACACACTCACTCTCACACACACACACACACACTATAACACACACACACACACACACACACACTATAACACACACAATACACTAGCCTTAAAGAGACAGTTCACCCAAAAATCATCATTCTGCCATTATTTACTCTCTCTCATACTGTTCTAAACCTCTATGAGTTTCTGTCTTCTGTTAAACACAATTAAAGATATTTTGAAGACTGTTGGTATCCAAATAGTTGACGGTAGCCATTGACTTTCATAGTATGGGAAAAAATACTATGGAAGTCAATGGGGACCAGCAAGCATCTGGTTTTAATTTTTGGGTGAACCATCCCATTTAACTTTAACTTTAACCAGTTTCCTCCTGCAGTTTACAGCTGAAATCCTCACACTTTATAGTTCATTTATAGTCCATTATAGTTCACCTCATAATTATGAGAGGCAGAGACAGTCTTGAGTCGTCTGTCTGATCAATTCAACTATAAGGCAAGAATATATTAAGATTTTATCAACATTAATATTATGGTAAAGCTGCTTTTAAATCATATGTAGTGAGAAAAGCGCTCTATACACTACCAGTCAAAAGTTTTTAAACAGTAAAATTTAAAAGTCTCTTCTGCTCACCAAGCCTGCATTTATTTGATCCAAAGTACAGCAAAAACAGTACAATTCTGAAATATTTTTACTATTTAAAATAACTGTTTTCTATTTGAATATATTTTAAAATGTAATTTATTCCTGTGATTTCAAAGCTGAATTTTTAATTACAGAAAGAAATTATAGAAATGAATACTTTTATTTAGCAAGGATGCTTTAAGTTGATCAAAAGTGATTATAAAGACATTTATAATGTTACAAAAGATCTCTATTTCAGATAAATGCTGTTCTTCTATTCATCAAAGAAACCTGAAAAAAATCTACTCAGCTATTTAACATAATAATAATAATAATAATAATAATAAATGTTTTTTGAGCAGCAAATCAGAATATTAGAATGATTTCTTTAGGATCATGTGACTGGAGTAATGATGCTGAAAATTCAGCTTTGAAATCACAGGAATAAATTACATTTTAAAATATATTCAAATAGAAAACAGTTATTTTAAATAGTAAAAAAAAAAAAAATCTAAATTGTGCTGTTTTTGCTGTACTTTGGATCAAATAAATGCAGGCTCGGTGAGCAGAAGAGACTTCTTTAAAAAACATTAAAAATCTTACTGTTCAAAACCTTTTGACTGGTAGTGTAAATACATTTGACTTGAGTGTTTAGGATTTCTGAATAAAAACATTTCACATACATATTTGTTCACATACTTAATGTGAACAAATAGAAGATGAGGCTTGATTTCCAGTTGACTGTTGGCAGGACTAGTTAAGGACTAGTTTCTGCCAAAATCATTAAACTGATTATCATTAGAGGAGAAGTAAATGTTCTGATTTTGACAGAAGATTACCAAGAAAAACTTTTTTTCTCTGGATTAACTGCTCGCCAGAAGACTAGTAATGTGCACGAACACTAAATAAAATATGGTACATTTTGGTTATCATGCAGACTTTGAATCCATAACAATCTAGCGTTTAGTCCAAGCGCTTATGTCCGAACCCTTAACCAGCGGGCAGAACGGTCTCTACTATTATTAAAGTGTTCTTACTGAAAATGGCTAATCTCACAGGACCATCTGTGCTTTAATCAGCTTTAACTTTAACCACAGATAACTCAAACCCATCCTAGTTTCTACATTTGTTTTCAGCCTTTCAGACACTTTTCATTGACAGGAACACAAACTAATTCTCGTTCGCTTCAGGACTGTGAAAGAAACCAATGCAATAAAATCTTTTAGTCACATTTCCTGAAAAAATAAATACTGTACATTAACATGAAACAGTTACTATGCCAAATTATGCCAAACTATTCACATATTTATTTTACATCATTCTGACGGCTCTAAAACATTTCTCCTGTGCTTTCACAAGCTTTGGTTTTCCTTGATCCAGATAAATATTACGATGGAAACAAGACTTCGACCCGATTCGTGTCCATCCGCACACGTTTTCACATGAACTCACACACACTCAGACAATCTCACATCTCTTTTTCCATCGCATCATGAAACAGCAGTTAATAAGCGATAGCGCTCACTTTCTCATGCTGTCTCTGTGATTAATGATTGGACAGATGAGTATTATCATCTCCTCACTATCTGGCCTTTGTGTTAACCGCTATAACTTCATCTGTTCACAACATTAACTATGCTGCGTATCAAGTGCTTCAAACTATCAAACGATGTCACTAAATACTGAACTCAATGACACTACACAATCTCCTGAAGAACTGATTTACAGTGGTAATTGATGATAAGGATAACAGTAATTGGTTAGAGGTAATTATAATGACTGATTCCTGAAATGGAAAAACACTGACAGTGTTTTTCTGGTTTATTACAGTGAAGCTGCTTTGAATCAATCTGTATTATATAAGGTGCTGAGAGGTGAGATTTTTCCCTTTTTCCCAACTTTAGGGGCCAATTCTTAATATATTTGTACCTGAAGAGACTCTGAACTATCTGAAGGGATCAAATGTGTCTTTGAATTGACCCGTTCAATCATGATTCTTTAGATATCAAACACTAAATATCCCATATGAGATGTTTTTAACCTGGAAATAATTTCAACAGACCAAAAACAGTCTAGTTTACAGGCTTCAGTTTTACTGTACAACACCAGAAACAGATAAACAAACCCAACGAAACCAGAGGGTTCTGACTGACATCTGTCAATCAATCAAATCATACTGTGATCTCAGGGTTGTCACGTGTGTTCCCTCGTGAAAAAGAAATACACTTTAACATAGAGTATACTTAATGTGGAAATAATACATTTTATAACAAATATACTTTAGTGTGAACTGAATGCAATGCTATCAGACGCTTAAATGTTTGTTATCCCAGGTAAAAATAAAGTGTACTGGAATGCACTAAAAAAATACTTAAATACAAACAAGTACATTTGTAGTACATTCTTATTTTTTGTGCTAAATAAAATTGTAAAAGTTATACACTATAAATACACTAATTAAAAGTATATTTCTACTTCAGTAGTACTTCAGTGCAATTGCAAAAGTATACTAAATACCACTGATATTTAAATTGATTTTTAGTGCATTGAAATAAAGTATACTACCGCGAAAATATACAGTTTTATTAGTGTAATGATCTTAAAAAATTAGTTTAATGTTAGTACACTTTTATATAGTTATCCTAAGTTTAAATTAAATTGATTTTACTTCAAATATATTAGTAATGTAATAGTTATAAGTACATTTTCCCAACTGTGCTACTTAAAGCTGCAGTCCGTAACTTTTACCCCTTTGTCGCCCTCTATGTTTAAATACCTGGAATTGCAGTTTCTAGCGGAATGATCTTCAGTGCGCGGGGTTGTGATCCGGTGTTGCGGCACGGCTCCAGCGCGGATGAATCTAATGTTTTGAGGTGAATGTGTAGTTGTCAGTCACTGCACCGGTGTGGATATTTACTGCCTATGTCTTGGAATATATGACCCAAATCAGAATTATCACCGTAATTTGCCATCTTAACAAGTAAGTAACAAGTCTGCCACGTTTGTTCTGCCCAACTGAGGAAAAAAGCAAAACAATAAATCGCGCTACCAACAGTGATTAAATCTAAAGATCAGTTAGCTCATATCACATCTAACTGTGCAAAGTATTATTATTATACTTTGTTCTCAAATTATTAATGTTAACAACATCAGCATTGCGTGACTATGAGTATAGTATTAGCGTGTAGATTTCAATTTCTGTACAGTCTAATATCTAATTGTCATACCGTTCAAATTTCATATTAAGAAATTCTTTTAATCCAAAAAGCAAATTAATCTTCCTTCAAACTGATTCTATTTAAAATACAAAAACTTGTGTAATCCCACGTTGGCTATCTGTAATCAGAACCACATTTAAAACTGGAATATAATTTAATTTCATTCACATGTGTTTCATAAACACATAATCCTTTCTGGATTACAATCCGTCATCAAAATGATAAATTTAATTATTCTAGCTGCTGTGAGAAAAGGCTATAAATGATCCACCACCTGCAGGATCCTCACGTGCCAGAGCCTAGTAGCCGGGAAAACTTCTTCACGTTTACAGACGTGACGTAATGACGCAGTGCCATGCTCGAATTTCCCGCGGAAACCTACCCGTGCCACTCAAATTAGAAAACATTATTATAAGCTAAGCGTTGTGAATCGGGCTAAAGTAAGGCGATAGTTTTGAACACTGGCTGGTTATGTACTTTCTCAGATATTGATTTCGGATCATTTTTAGCCAAAAAAAAGTTATGGACTGCAGCTTTAAGTACACTTAATATAAATACACTAATTAACACTAACACTTAAACTGATTTTAAGTGTAGTCAGATAAAGTACCAGAAGTGTTTTATTATTGCATTGCTTAAAAGTGTGCTATGATTACATACAATTTTAGTGAATTTTTATATATACTATCACTAAGTTCTATTTGGATTTTCATGAAAAATACAGTAGAAATGTATTACTTAAGTAAAGCCCTATAGGTTACTGTGCTTAGGCTACTATAAATGCACTAATAGCACATGATTGGATTATTCATTCATATGCGTTTAGATGTGTACCAAAACTCACAATTTAACAGTAAGTATACTTTTAGCATAAAGTACTTGAAGCACTATATTTTTAATGTGGAAAAAAGGTGCTACTAACGACATGGTAATAGTGTACTTGATTGTACTATTTAAAAACACCATAAACATGTAGTTAAGTATATCATTTAAAGGGAATGTTAACATAATTACAATACATTCTAAATGAATTATTTAATCTATAAAAATATGTGGCCAATACATGAATACATTTTTTATATATTCATTATATATTAATCTTATATTTTAAATAATGTGTATTTTCTATGTATGATGAGTATATTTAAAAGTGTATGAAAGATGGTTTCAATTGTACTCAAGTGGTAACTAAATACTTTTTTCTTTTTTTTTTAGAGAGAGAGTGTACTAAAAGCACATTTTAGTTCATATTCATGGTGTCTCAAAATAGCACAGTTGAGTACACTTAGATGTTCTTAAGATTTTCTTAAAAAGTACTAAAGGATAATTTTTAGTATATTAAGTACAGAATTAGTGCGTTAAAATAGAGCACTTTAAGTACATTATGGAAGTGTACTAAATGTACTGAAATAAAGTGTATTTTACAGCACTTTTTTCACCTGGGATTGACCATTAAATGAAAATGTGTTATAGTTTAAATTGATATTAAATGCAATTAGTTAGACTTGAGTGTTTTTTAGACCCACTTAAGTAGGACTTCAGTACATCTCTATATATAATTTCATAATTATTTTTGTTGTTTTTGAAATATGGTTAAAGTACTGCTGAACATTCAGAAAAAAAGATACAAAAGCTGTCACTGGGACACTACCCTTTTAAAAGGTACTATTATGTATATTTCAGGTACTAATATGTACCTTTAAGATACTAAAATGCACCCTTTAACAAGGTACAAATGTGTGTCTTTCAAAAGGACACCATCCCAGTGACAGCTTTGTACCTTTTCTTTCTGAGAGAGTGAATGTACTGACAAGCATTTATGACAAACTAAAATACACGTTCATGTCATTTCTATTGAATCTTGTGTGTCATGTATTTATGTTTACACATTTCTAATGATGAAGTTGCAATTTTAACTTTATAATATTAACTTAAAATGTAATATTGAATAACACACTACAGTTAAAATTATAAGTATTAATTATATGCATTATAAATATTTACATGTGCTTTAGAAGTTTAGTCAACATCAAATTAAGAGTACTTCTTTAAAGCATGACAAAAGATTATTAAAACAATAAAAATGCACTTGCAGTCATGAAAGTGTCTCTCTTTAGATCATCTGCAAGTACAGTTTTTTAAAAACATACTTATAAGATAAGTATGTTTTTAAAAAATGATATATTGAAGTACACTACAAGTGCGCAATAATACAATTAAGTGCACTTATTTTTAACAGCACAGCCTAATCTCTTCATTATCAGCGACAGATGAAATGTCATAAGTAGCACAGGTATATTTGTAGCAACAGCCAAAAATACATTGTATGGGTCAAAATTATCCATTTTTTTTTTTATGCCAAAAATCATTAGGATATTAAGTAAAGATCACGTTTCATGAAGATATTTTGTAAATTTTCTACCATCAATATTAGAGCCTGACCGATATATTGTTTTGCCGATGTTATCGGCCGATATGAGCCTGTTGCAGATATATCGTATCGGCGAATATGCCGCCGATATGCCCCCGATATGAAAAATTTTTTACAGAACATAAAACGCAGATAAAATGCTTGTATATGGTGTAATTACATAGTTTGTCCAGCAGAGCGTGCGCCATTGTTTGCTACTGGCGACCTGGATGAAACGATTTAAAGCTTAAGTGTATGGAATACCATTGAAACTTTGAATGGCCATATCTCTCCATATCTCTGTAACAGCGCGGTAGACCCACATCAAATTTGGGGGATCCCTTCAGCTCGAGGAACCCTCTCGAACGCCGAATCGAGTGTATGTCTCAAGGCCCCTTTCGAATGAGACCACCCCCGCGTCGTTAGCCCCCGGGGTCCGGGAGTTACGGGTGGTTAAATTCGCGGTCAGGCGCCGACCGATCTGGTTATCCCGGGGGGTTACCGAGGTGCGGAGGGTGGCGTTCGAGAGGGCTCCTCGAGCTGAAGGGATCCCCCTCTATTTGGTGGAGATCCGCTGCCGCGTTCGCGAGATAATGACATCAGCCAACACTTTAACTTCAGTAAAGAGGTCTCTTGTTCAGGCTGCAGCATTCAAGCGTTGTCTTATTCAACATTCAAGTCTTATTGTCTTATAACAATAAGACAATAAGACTTATTGTCTTATTGTCTTATTGTAAGTGCCCTGCGAAGTGGACTTCACATGATATTCTGCCATGATTCCAGTTCCAAGGGAATGTACACGTTACATTCAAAGGGCATTAAAGTGCGCGAGATGTGAATTTAAATTGTATTTATTTACACTGGTATATTATGTCACACTTCTCTAGTAAGTTTCGTCTGTGTGTGAAGACAGTAGCGCAAATCTGTGAATGAATGTTCTGAAGTGAAATATACTTCAACGGAATAAAGTTGAATGGAATTGAATTGAAATAAAGTTAAATAAACTTCACCTTTACTGTTCAGTGCACTGATGTCAGATTCATTTTGGATAATAAAGTTTATTGTTAAATTGTTAAATGCCCTGCCTCCATTACATATCTTTGTCACGTCATTATAAGTGTTTGATCACCACATTTGAGTGATCATTGCAATAAATGTGTTTATGTATATATATTCTGTTTATGTATATACTATAGTATTCTATATATAGTACCAGTCAAAAGTTTGGACACAGGAATGGGAAAGTGTCCAAACTTTTGACTGGTACTGTACTATAATATACACAAAGAATATCGGCCGATATATCGATAGCGACCTTTTTTTTAACGCCCTAATATCGGTATCGGCCCCCAAAAAACCCATATCGGTCTGGCTCTAGAAAATATATCAAAACTTAATTTTTGATTAGTAATATGCATTGCTAAGAACTTCATTTGGACAACTTTAAATGCGATTTTCCAAATTTTCAAATAGTTGTATCTCAGCCAGATATTACTCAGGTTTCAGATGATGTATAAATGTCAATTTAAAAAAACTGACCCTTATGACTGGGTTTGTGGTCCAGGGTCACAAATATGACAGAAATATGACAGCTGCAATCACAGTTTATCACAGTGAATCCTGTGTGAATGACAAATGAAGCAGACTTGAGGAACACCGTGCAGTTTGGGTTTGAATCAAACATTGACAGCAGCAGATGAAGCGTTATGAAGCGTTATGAAGCGTTATGACGGGTTATGAAGCGTTATGACGGGTTATGAAGCGTTTATGAAGCGTTATGAAGCGTTTATGAAGCGTTATGAAGCGTTTATGAAGCGTTATAACGGGTTATGAAGCGTTATGACGGGTTATGGAGCTGCACACTTGTTGATGAGCGAATGAATCGCGTGTGAATGCGTCTCTAACACAGCAGTGTTCATCATTCAGCGATCATCAGAGCAGATAATAAAGCACAGAGCTCAGACTTCATCAGATCCGCACTGACTGTGTGTCATTATTTACTCACTTCAGCGCTTTAGGTTCGCAGCAGTGACTGTAAATATCAGCAGCGATGACATCCACACATCTTCAGTTGAGTAAAGCCGCCACAGATAAAGCTGCATTAAAGCTCAGATCGAGCGCGAACACAGAAAACGCGGCGCAAACGCGCTGTTTACACTGGAATCCATGATTATCCTTCCTTTCGTTTGCACGACCTCTGAACTTCCGCCTGTGACGACACGCTCTCACCTGACCAATCACAGGCAACTTCCGAACCGCTAAGCCCCGCCCCGCTAGGCGCTCACCGTATATAAAGCCCTCGCTTCAGCAGCTGCGGCATTCAGCGCGTGCTCGGGTCTCGGTTCTATTAAACTTGTAATGAAGCAAAAAGTGTAGTTTATATGTTAATATGTATATTTTATAATTGTTACCAAGTTAATAGAGAATAGAAATGTTATTATTCCTGCATATATTGATGAATTCGGAACCGCGTATAGTGGTTATAGCAAAAGTAGGAGGAATAGAATGCTGCTGCGGTTCTGAATCAATAACTTTATCTATCTATCTGTCTATCTATCTATCTGTCTATCTGTCTATCTATCTATCTATCTATCTGTCTGTCTATCTATCTATCTATCTATCTATCTATCTATCTATCTATCTATCTATCTATCTATCTGTCTGTCTATCTATCTATCTGTCTATCTGTCTATCTATCTATCTATCTATCTATCTATCTATCTATCTATCTATCTATCTATCTGTCTGTCTATCTATCTATCTATCTGTCTATCTGTCTATCTATCTATCTATCTATCTATCTATCTATCTATCTATCTGTCTGTCTATCTATCTATCTATCTATCTGTCTATCTGTCTATCTATCTATCTATCTATCTATCTATCTATCTATCTGTCTGTCTGTCTGTCTGTCTATCTATCAGTCAACAGTTTTTGAACAGTAAGATTTTTAATGTTTTTAAAGAAGTCTCTTCTGCTCAGCAAGCCTGCATTTATTTGATCCAAAGTACAGCAAAAACAGTAACATTCTGAAATATTTTTACTATTTAAAATAACTGTTTTCTATTTTAATATATTTTAAAATGTAATTTATTCAAAGCTGAATTTTCAGCATCATTACTCCAGTCTTCAGTGTCACATGAATAAATGTTTCTTGAGCAGTAAATCAGAATATTAGAATGATTTCTGAAGGATCATGTGACTGGAGTAATGATGCTGAAAATTCAGCTTTGAATAAATTACATTTTAAAATATATTAAAATAGAAAACAGTTATTTTAAATAGTAAAAATATTTCAGAATGTTACTGTTTTTGCTGTACTTTGGATCAAATAAATGCAGGCTTGCTGAGCAGAAGAGACTTCTTTAAAAACATTAAAAATCTTACTGTTCAAAACTGTTGACTGATAGTGTATCTATAAACGGGTGTGTTTTTAATGGATGCTTTGTGTAGTTCCATCATCGTCCAGCAGGGGTGATCTGAACTGCCAATGCAAAAGACTCCAGACAAACCTCTAGAGAAGATCTGTGAATACTGATCTTTAACCTCTGATTGTCATGCATTTGCTCTGTCTGTATATTCTTCCATTTTTGTTTCTCATGCAATAAAAACGTCAGATTAGTAAAGCATGCTGGAATGAATAAGTGATTTTGAGCAGAGTCTGATGTGATGACAGCATGAGTTTAATAAGTGACAGCACACATAATCTCTATGGTGCGGTCAGAGTGCTTGTGTAACATCACTGATCACTGCACTCCATTTATGGGCAATGGAAAAAAGCACAGCTTAACAAATAAAGCCTTTTAATAGAGGCCAGTCCTCACATCACATTATCTCAGAACCAGAGGATGTGTGTGTGTGTGTGTGCGTGTCAGTGTTTGTGTGTGCGCGCGTGTGTGTGTGCGTGTCTGTGTGTGTGTGTGCGTGTGTGAGTGTGTGCGCGCGCGTGTGTGTGTGTACTGGTATATATGGTTTATGAGGACACAAATGTGTCCCCGTAAAACAAAAGGCTTAAAAAACATACTAAACAGTGTTTTATGAAATTCAAAAATTGGCAGTAGTTTCCTGTGAGGGGTAGGTTTAGGTGTAGGGTTGGTGTAGGGTGATAGAAAATACAGTTTGTACAGTATAAAAACCATTATGCCTATGGAGAGTCCCCTTAAACCACAAATTCAAGTATGTGTGTGTGTGTTTCCATGCTCTGCATGCTGTGGCATGTGTTGTATCTGTGTAGTTTATCACTGCAGCGCACTGAAGGTCAAAGCAATGAACTTCTGATGTATGATGATTGACATCACACCAACACACACCAGAAAACTATATTATCTGCTCATATTTCACAGACAGTGAACACAATGAAAGTGGCTCTGTGTTGCTTTGAAAGGACTTTTGTCTGTCTTATTAGACACAGATCATCATAATGAGGCCTGGAGCTGCTCTGAAGCTCTGAGCGTTTTGTTCTGCAGTGGCTTCATCACAGTAGGCACGTCTGACCTGTGATTTGGCAAAACATGATGCATGTTGAGCGTTCTGACGGCACCCATTCACTGCAGAGGATCCATTGCTGAGCAAGTGATGCAGTGCTGCATTTCTCCAAATCTGATGAAGAAACAAACTCATCCTAATCTTGGATGGCCTGAGGATGAGCACATTTTCAGGGCATGTTTATTTTTTGGCTGAACTATTCTGTTCAGTCATGTTTAGTTGTAGAATCTGTCCTGAACTCCCTGGTGTTTGGTGTGAAGTGCAGTTTGCTGTCGTTCTGTTTTCATTCTAATATTTGTTCAGTCCTCTCAGGTCCTTCCATTGAGATACGAAGAACTCATCATTCTACAAACAGAAGAAGAATATCTCAAAACTCCAGATTCAGATCTCGCTGGGAGTCTTATGTCAGATATGAGACGAGTTTGGATAAATCAGTGGATCAGTAAAACACTGTTTGTGTGGGTTTCATTCATATAAATGAACAGCTTTGCGTTTGTGGTTTGTGACTAGTATTGTGCTATCAGAATCACAATATAAGATCACATAATAAGTCTAGAAGGTGTGAAGAAGCTCTGAGCTCATTGTGACCGTAAATGTCTTTTATTTTATCGTGCAGCTCTCGATGAATGTTTCTTTGGCATCAGACTTAATTTCTATCCTGGTCTGCAGGGCCGTTTCTAGCCATTTTGACGCCCTAGGCGAAATCCCTATTAGCGCCTCCCTATTAGCGTGTTACTCGTGTGTTACTCGTGTTACTTGTGTTTCTGATGTGTTTCTGATGTGTTTCTCGTGTGTTACTCGTGTGTTTCTGATGTTTCTCGTGTGTTTCTGATGTGTTTCTCGTGTGTTACTCGTGTGTTTCTGATGTTTCTCGTGTGTTACTCGTGTGTTTCTGATGTGTTTCTGATGTGTTTCTCGTGTGTTACTCCTGTGTTTCTGATGTGTTTCTCGTGTGTTACTCGTGTGTTTCTGATGTTTCTCGTGTGTTACTCGTGTGTTTCTGATGTTTCTCGTGTGTTCTCGTGTTTCTGATGTGTTTCTGATGTGTTACTCATGTGTTTCTCGTGTTTCTGATGTGTTACTCGTGTGTTTCTCGTGTGTTACTCGTGTGTTTCTGATGTTTCTCGTGTGTTACTCGTGTGTTTCTCATGTTTCTGATGTGTTTCTGATGTGTTACTCGTGTGTTTCTCGTGTGTTACTCGTGTGTTTCTGATGTTTCTCGTGTGTTACTCGTGTGTTTCTCATGTTTCTGATGTGTTTCTGATGTGTTACTCGTGTGTTTCTGATGTTTCTCGTGTGTTACTCGTGTGTTTCTCATGTTTCTGATGTGTTTCTGATGTGTTACTCGTGTGTTTCTCGTGTTTCTGATGTGTTTCTGATGTGTCACTCGTGTGTTTCTCATGTTTCTGATGTGTTTCTGATGTGTTTCTCGTGTGTTACTCGTGTGTTTCTCATGTGTTTCTCATGTGTTTCTGATGTGTTTCTCGTGTGTTACTCGTGTGTTTCTGATGTGTTTCTCGTGTGTTACTTGTGTGTTTCTGATGTTTCTTGTGTGTTTCTCATGTTTCTGATGTGTTTCTGATGTGTTTCTCATTTGTTTCTCGTGTGTTTCTGACGTGTTTCTCGTATGTTTCTCGTGTGTTTCTGATGTGTTACTCATGTGTTTCTGATGTGTTTCTCGTGTGTTACTCGTGTGTTTCTCATGTGTTTCTCATGTGTTTCTGATGTGTTTCTCGTGTGTTACTCGTGTGTTTCTGATGTGTTTCTCATGTGTTACTCGTGTGTTTCTGATGTTTCTCGTGTGTTTCTCATGTTTCTGATGTGTTTCTGATGTGTTTCTCGTTTGTTTCTCGTGTGTTTCTGATGTGTTTCTTGTGTTACTCGAGTGTTTCTGATGTGTTTCTCGTGTGTTTCTGATGTGTTACTCATGTGTTTCTCGTGTGTTACTCATGTGTTTCTGATGTGTTTCTCATGTGTTTCTCGTGTGTTACTCATGTGTTTCTGATGTGTTTCTCGTGTGTTACTCGTGTGTTTCTCATGTGTTTCTCATGTGTTACTCGTGTGTTACTCGTGTGTTTCTGATGTGTTTCTCATGTGTTACTCGTGTGTTTCTGATGTTTCTCGTGTGTTTCTCATGTTTCTGATGTGTTTCTGATGTGTTTCTCGTTTGTTTCTCGTGTGTTTCTGATGTGTTTCTTGTGTTACTCGTGTGTTTCTGATGTGTTTCTCGTGTGTTTCTGATGTGTTACTCATGTGTTTCTGATGTGTTTCTCGTGTGTTACTCGTGTGTTTCTGATGTGTTTCTGATGTGTTACTCGTGTGTTTCTGATGTGTTTCTCGTGTGTTACTCGTGTGTTTCTGATGTGTTTCTGATGTGTTTCTCGTGTGTTACTCCTGTGTTTCTGATGTGTTTCTCGTGTGTTACTCGTGTGTTTCTGATGTTTCTCGTGTTTTACTCGTGTGTTTCTGATGTTTCTCGTGTGTTACTCGTGTGTTTCTCGTGTTTCTGATGTGTTTCTGATGTGTCACTCGTGTGTTTCTCATGTTTCTGATGTGTTTCTGATGTGTTTCTCGTGTGTTACTCGTGTGTTACTCGTGTGTTTCTCATGTGTTTCTCATGTGTTTCTGGTGTGTATCTCGTGTGTTACTCGTGTGTTTCTGATGTGTTTCTCGTGTGTTACTCGTGTGTTTCTGATGTGTTTCTGATGTGTTTCTCGTGTGTTTCTGATGTGTTTCTGATGTGTTTCTCGTGTGTTTCTGATGTGTTTCTCGTGTGTTACTCGTGTTGTGTTTCTGTTTGTTACTTGTGTGTTTCTGATGTGTTTCTCGTGTGTTACTCGTGTGTTTCTCATGTGTTTCTGATGTGTTTCTCATGTGTTTCTCATGTGTTTCTGATGTGTTTCTCATGTGTTTCTCGTGTGTTACTCGTGTATTTCTGATGTGTTTCTCGTGTGTTACTCGTGTGTTTCTCATGTGTTTCTGATGTGTTTCTCATGTGTTTCTCATGTGTTTCTGATGTGTTTCTCATGTGTTTCTCGTGTGTTACTCGTGTGTTTCTGATGTGTTTCTCGTGTGTTACTCGTGTTTCTGATGTGTTTCTCGTGTTGTGTTTCTGTTTGTTACTCGTGTGTTTCTGATGTGTTTCTCGTGTGTTACTCGTGTGTTTCTGATGTGTTTCTCGTGTGTTACTAGTGTGTTTCTTATGTATTTCTGATGTGTTTCTCGTGTTACTCGTGTGTTTCTGATGTGTTTCTCATGTGTTTCTCGTGTTACTCGTGTGTTTCTCATGTGTTTCTAATGTGTTTCTCATGTGTTTCTGATGTATTTCTGATGTGTTTCTCATGTGTTTCTCATGTGTTACTCGTGTGTTTCTCATGTGTTTCTCGTGTGTTACTCGTGTGTTTCTGATGTGTTTCTCGTGTGTTTCTGATGTGTTTCTGATGTGATTCTCGTGTGTTACTCGTGTGTTTCTCATGTGTTTCTCGTGTGTTACTCGTGTGTTTCTGATGTGTTTCTCATGTGTTTCTCGTGTGTTACTCGTGTGTTTCTCATGTGTTTCTGACGTGTTTCTGATGTGCTTCTCGTGTGTTACTCGTGTGTTTCTGATGTGTTTCTGATGTGTTTCTCGTGTTACTCGTGTGTTTCTGATGTGATTCTCGTGTGTTACTCGTGTGTTTCTCATGTGTTTCTCGTGTGTTACTCGTCTGTTTCTGATGTGTTTCTCATGTGTTTCTCGTGTGTTACTCGTGTGTTTCTCATGTGTTTCTCGTGTGTTTCTGATGTGTTTCTGATATGTTTCTCGTGTGTTACTCGTGTGTTTCTGATGTGTTTCTGATGTGTTTCTGATGTGTTTCTCGTGTGTTACTCGTGTGTTTCTGTGTTTCTCATGTGTTACTCTTGTGTTTCTGATGTGTTTCTCGTGTGTTACTCGTGTGTTTCTGATGTTTCTCGTGTGTTACTCGTGTGTTTCTGATGTTTCTCGTGTGTTACTCGTGTTTCTGATGTGTTTCTGATGTGTTACTCGTGTGTTTCTCGTGTTTCTGATGTGTTTTTGATGTGTCACTCGTGTGTTTCTCATGTTTCTGATGTGTTTCTGATGTGTTTCTCGTGAGTTACTCGTGTGTTTCTCATGTGTTTCTGATGTGTTTCTAATGTGTTTCTCGTGTGTCACTCGTGTGTTTCTGATGTGTTTCTGATGTGTTTCTCGTGTGTTACTCGTGTGTTTCTGATGTGTTTCTGATGTGTTACTCATGTGTTTCTGATGTGTTTCTCGTGTGTTACTCGTGTGTTTCTGATGTGTTTCTGATGTGTTTCTCGTGTGTTACTCCTGTGTTTCTGATGTGTTTCTCGTGTGTTACTCGTGTGTTTCTGATGTCTCTCGTGTTTTACTCGTGTGTTTCTGATGTTTCTCGTGTGTTACTCGTGTGTTTCTCATGTTTCTGATGTGTTTCTGATGTGTTACTCGTGTGTTTCTCGTGTTTCTGATGTGTTTCTGATGTGTCACTCGTGTGTTTCTCATGTTTCTGATGTGTTTCTGATGTGTTTCTCGTGTGTTACTCGTGTGTTACTCGTGTGTTTCTCATGTGTTTCTCATGTGTTTCTGGTGTGTTTCTCATGTGTTTCTCATGTGTTTCTGGTGTGTTTCTCGTGTGTTACTCGTGTGTTTCTGATGTGTTTCTCGTGTGTTACTCGTGTGTTTCTGATGTGTTTCTGATGTGTTTCTCGTGTGTTACTCGTGTGTTTCTGATGTGTTTCTGATGTGTTTCTCGTGTGTTTCTGATGTGTTTCTCGTGTGTTACTCGTGTGTTACTCGTGTGTTTCTCATGTGTTTCTCATGTGTTTCTGATGTGTTTCTCATGTGTTTCTCATGTGTTTCTGGTGTGTTTCTCGTGTGTTACTCGTGTGTTTCTGATGTGTTTCTCGTGTGTTACTCGTGTGTTTCTGATGTGTTTCTGATGTGTTTCTCGTGTGTTACTCGTGTGTTTCTGATGTGTTTCTGATGTGTTTCTCGTGTGTTTCTGATGTGTTTCTCGTGTGTTACTCGTGTTGTGTTTCTGTTTGTTACTCGTGTGTTTCTGATGTGTTTCTCGTGTGTTACTCGTGTGTTTCTCATGTGTTTCTGATGTGTTTCTGATGTGTTTCTCATGTGTTTCTCGTGTGTTACTCGTGTGTTTCTGATGTGTTTCTCGTGTGTTACTCGTGTGTTTCTCATGTGTTTCTGATGTGTTTCTCATGTGTTTCTCATGTGTTTCTGATGTGTTTCTCATGTGTTACTCGTGTGTTTCTGATGTGTTTCTCGTGTGTTTCTCGTGTGTTACTCGTGTTTCTGATGTGTTTCTCGTGTTGTTACTCGTGTTGTGTTTCTGTTTGTTACTCGTGTGTTTCTCATGTGTTTCTCATGTGTTTCTGATGTGTTTCTCATGTGTTTCTCGTGTGTTACTCGTGTGTTTCTGATGTGTTTCTCGTGTGTTACTCGTGTGTTTCTCATGTGTTTCTGATGTGTTTCTCATGTGTTTCTCATGTGTTTCTGATGTGTTTCTCATGTGTTACTCGTGTGTTTCTGATGTGTTTCTCGTGTGTTTCTCGTGTGTTACTCGTGTTTCTGATGTGTTTCTCGTGTTGTTACTCGTGTTGTGTTTCTGATGTGTTTCTCGTGTGTTTCTGATGTGTTTCTCGTGTGTTACTCGTGTGTTTCTGATGTGTTTCTCGTGTGTTACTAGTGTGTTTCTTATGTATTTCTGATGTGTTTCTCGTGTTACTCGTGTGTTTCTGATGTGTTTCTCATGTGTTTCTCGTGTTACTCGTGTGTTTCTCATGTGTTTCTAATGTGTTTCTCATGTGTTTCTGATGTATTTCTGATGTGTTTCTCATGTGTTTCTCATGTGTTACTCGTGTGTTTCTCATGTGTTTCTCGTGTGTTACTCGTGTGTTTCTGATGTGTTTCTGATGTGTTTCTCGTGTGTTACTCGTGTGTTTCTCATGTGTTTCTGATGTGTTTCTGATGTGTTTCTCGTGTGTTACTCGTGTGTTTCTGATGTGTTTCTGATGTGTTTCTGATGTGTTTCTCGTGTGTTACTCGTGTGTTTCTCATGTGTTTCTCGTGTGTTACTCGTGTGTTTCTGATGTGTTTCTGATGTGTTTCTCGTGTGTTACTCGTGTGTTTCTCATGTGTTTCTGATGTGTTTCTGATGTGTTTCTCGTGTGTTACTCGTGTGTTTCTCATGTGTTTCTGATGTGTTTCTCATGTGTTTCTCGTGTTTCTGATGTGTTTTTGATGTGTTTCTCATGTGTTTCTCGTGTGTTACTTGTGTGTTTCTCAAGCACTGAAGTGTCTAAGTCGTGGGTCTGCTGTCTCGTGTATCACACAGTCTCTTGTCTCTGCGCTTCATGTTCAGACCAAAGAAAGAGTAAAAATAATCTGCCGTTTTCTCAGTGTTCATCTGGGAATAGAAACTTTCCTTTACGCACACTGAACACACACACATTGTAATGCATCTGTGTGTATGTGTACAGTATGAGTTCTAATACACTGAAAGTGTGTGTGTATTACATAATAATCAGTGTCACTCAAATGAGTTGCTGGGAAAAATAAACAGAGAGAGAGAGAGAGAGAGAGAGAGAGAGAGAGAGAGAGAGAGAGACATTAACATTCAGCTGTGACTCAGAGCACATTTGTGTGTGTGTGTGTACAGGTTTACTTGTGAGGTCTAAATGTACAGCAGGTCAATCATGTTTGTATTTGAATCTATTGTTTTGCACAGGTTTCTGTGAGAGTTTCTTTAGGGGTCAGAGGTCATTAAGAGGTTAAGACAGAAAATATCATTAACCTGATATTAAAACAATGCATGTCTATTAGATGAGCTCACTAATGTGTGTGTGTGTGTGTGTGTGTGTGTGTGTGTGTTCAGACGTGCTGACAGACGAGCATCAGTGCCAAATTGTTTCCACTGGAAAGAATTTCAAGAATGAGACGGAACAGATATCAGTGACCTGGACAACCATTTAACACACACACAAACACACACACACACACACACACAGACACACACTCAAACACACTCTCAAACACACACACACACACACACACAAACAGACACAGACACACACACACACACACTCAAACACACTCTCAAACACACACACACACACTCACACACACACTCACTCTCTCAAACACACACACACACTCACTCTCACACACACACTCTCAAACACACACACACACACACACTCTCTCAAACAAACACACACACACACACACACACTCTCTGTTCCCAGCGCGAACATCAGGTGATGTTCGCGCTGGGAACATCACCTGATGTACACAACACCTGTCCTGACCTCTGACCCCGTGACCTCACAGTTGGTGACCTGTGACATTCTGTCCACTGTAATAATGATGTCAGAGACAGCGGCTCATTTCCAGGAAGTGTAAGCAGGAACTATGGAGAGAATCACAGGACCCTCGTTATCTGTTTCCAGGAAGACACTCAGAAAGTCATTGTGTACCTGACACACCTGCAGTTCCACAATAACACTGCGCTCACATTAGCCAGATTTGGCACTGGAAATCGTCAGTTATGCAGTGCTGTTCTAAAGTTCACTTCTAAACTCAGTGATCAACTTCAACCTGTTCTGAATTCTGCAAGAGGAAATCTCACATGAAATTCCAAAACGTTTCACTTTAAAATACCTTGTTTGGCCTGTTGAGTGTCACATACTAGACCTGATTACAGAAAAAAAATCAGTAGCATCGTATACACACATGCATCATTAACATGCATTCATTCAGGAGACGCTTTTATCCAATGCCACATACTCATCAGAAACAACACTATTGTCAGAGCACAATGTGAACGCTAGATGAGCAGAGGAGAGCAATTCAGGAAGAACAGAGAGATAAATGAGAGTCGTTACAGGAAGAACTTCGTTTGTGATCTTCAGCAGCTCTCAGAAGAGAAACTGAGAGTCTGTCAGTGAATGAATGTGAGACACAGAGCTTACAAACACTACATCTTACTAACATCAGCTGAGCTTCTAATTAAACAATGATTCAACAAATCTGTGTTACATGATTGGAGAAAAGGGCTGTGTGTGCCTTTTTGCCTAAAAGCCAGGAAAACTTCAACACCCATAATACACTGGGCTCAATCCCGTTGCCCATAAGCAGGAATGCAAAACTATGGAAGTATGATCTGTAGTTTTCACTGAATCTTTCTGAAGCTCACTGGATGAAACTCTTTAGATCATCCAGCAGACTCTTGCTGCACATGAACGGGCGTATCCGAGTGCAGTTAACATAGACAAACATTAAACATCATTTATTTGCACATTACTAATATTGTAACAATATAAAGCTGGTTGAAAATGGACGATAAATTGTTGATAAATGATAAAAATAATTAAAACTAACTGTGAGGCTCAGAGCAGCGTTTCTATTCTGCACAGAGGAAGTGTGCTAGTTTCGAGGTGAGCCTATGGAGACAGGAAGGCAATGTGCGGTTAGCAAAACTAAATACAGTATACATGTGCGCGCACACACACACACACACACACACACACTCTCTCTCTGCAGGAAGTCACAATATGTTTAAACCCTTTGTGCTGAGTGGCGAGTCGCATCTAGAGAGAAACAAACCAGGATAAAAACACACGGCCTGTTTCACGCTCATAGATGTAAACAAACACTCTGAGACGTACAGTATATTCATAACAGAAGATTTTGCACACAAACACACACACGTTTATATTGGACTCTAGCCAAGAACATTGTTTTTATATACAGCCAGTTATAAACACTACAAACTAGCCACATTAAAAATACTATAGTAATTACTATAGTAATTTATAGTAAATACTAGTGTTTTTGAACCATACCATAGCAAAGTGTATTATACTGTATATATTATAGTATTTACAGCACTTTGTTAATGAATGCTACAGCATACTGTAGTATTAACTATAGTGAACTGATAAACTGTAATAAATACTGTAGTATGCTTTAGTTTTTACTACTAGTTTACTTTAAACTGTAGTATAATATACCCTATAGTTGTAGAAAGCTTAGTTCAGTATTGGGTAATTTGTTTATATTACTATAGTTATCTTACCACAGCAACTATAGATTTACCACAACAAATTAATTCAAGTACTTTACCATAAGTATGGTTCAAAAACACTATTGTATTTTAACAGAAAACTGACTGCATCACTACAATTTTAAAACATTTTTTTTTTAGTTAATTTTTATACTGATTACAAATAAGGATGTCCCCAAAAGGAGATTTTTTGAGGCTTAACTCTTTTCTGGGTACATATTGTCTGTTAAATATACGTTTAAGTAGAAGTTCACTCTCTGTCTCATGCATATTTCTTCCAGTTTTCTTCTGGTTTTCGTCCAGTTTAAAACACAGAGTCTGAAGAGAGTCTCGGGAAACAGTGTTTTGTAAAGCACTTTCAAATAGTTTATTTACAGCCTCTGTCAGTCAGAGAGGAAGTGGCGTACATACAAAATAAGAGCAAACTCCCTGAGTCCTTACAGATGAACAGACGCTCTGCACAGACAGGAAGTGATTCTGTGACAGACCCGCAACACAAACACTGACATCTACATCTACATATATATATATACTGCATACAGACACAAACACACAGGATCCAGAAGAACACGAGACACGGTCAGTTCAACAGCTTCAGGAAGACAGCTGCGCTTCTCCTACAGATCTCAGCACTGATCAGACTGACACACTAAAGACGTCTTACCTGTCATTCATCTACAGAATATTTACAGTAAAATCCACATACAAACACTAATGGCATATGGTCAGGAAGATCAGTGTTACACCACATTAAAAAGGCTTATCTTATTTAGTATTTTTGCCTTGATCTAGTCAAAATATCTAAAAATTCTTAAATCAAGATGCATTTACTAGATAACCAAAAAGATGCAAGATATTTACTATTATTTTTTGGAAAAAAAAAAAATCTAAATTAAGTGCATTTTTGCTTAAAATAAGTAAAATTATCTGAAAAAATAAAAATAAATAAAAATAATTTTGCTTTAAGAGTAATTTACTTACCCACTGGCAGATAATTTTACTTGTTTTAAGCAAAATTCACTTAATTCATTTTTTCTTTCCAAAGAAACCAAGAACGATAACTATAAAGATAATATTAGCATCCACACCAGCGAACAAAGTCGTCTGTTTATTCTAAGAGCATGCTTGTCTGCCGCTTTAAATTCTCAAACTCATTATAACAGGATTGATTCTGATTGTGTATCAATGTTTGTATCGTTCATCAGCTGGAAAAAAATCGTTCTGAAAGTGATTCCAATGATGTTGTTTCTCTGTGCCTTTATTGTTATAGCTGTGGTGTGGACTCTGCTATTCTTTAATATTGAGAACGATTTTTACAACTATATCTTTATCGTTATCTTTATAGTTATCGTCCCTGGTGTGAACTGACCTTAAATATCTCACGTCTTTTTGCTTATCTAGTAAATGCATCTTGATTTAAGAATTTTTAGATATTTTGACTAGAAACAAAACAAAAATACTAAATGTGACCCTAGGCCAAAAAGTCATCTGAAAGCTGAATAAATAATCTTTCCATTGATGTATGGTTTGTTAGGATAGAACAATATTTGGCCGAGATACAACTATTTGAAAATCTGGAATCTGAGGGTGCAAAAAATCTAAATATTGAGAAAATCACCTTTAAAGTTGTCCAAATCAATCCTTATCAATGTATATTACTAATCAAAAATTAAGTTTTGATATATTTACGGTAAGAAATTTACAAAATATCTTCATGGAACATGATCTTTACTTAATATCCTAATGATTTTTTGGCATAAAAGAATGTATTGTTGGCTATTGCTACAAATATACCTGTGCTACTTATGACTGCTTTTGTGCTGCAGGGACACAAATAAGATAAGCCTTTTTTTTTTTTTTTGCAGTGTACTCAGAAAAACATGTATATAACAGGAATGAGTGCAGGACAGACTCACACCATCATTATCAATAATCTTCTGACACGCACTAAGCATGTGCAATCGTCCTCACACACACACACACACACACACACACACGGGAATGGAGTCCGGCTCACGGTCAGAGCGAGTGGATGTCAGTGGATCAGTTGTTCAGTATGCAGTGGTGTGATTGTCTATTCTATGTGTGTGAATCAGTGTGTGAGAGTCAGAGTTTAGTGCTGAGTTTTCTGCATCTGTCCGTTCTGAAGGTTTGCGTCGCACTCTTCCTCGTCCTCCTCCTCGCTCACCAGGAACTCCTCCGGCGGCCAGCGCAGCTCTCCGCTCTCCACCTCGCCCTCCGTCGGCTCCACCACGATCGACGGCAGCCGGTCCTTCAGCTTACAGCAGCGCTCGAAGTCTGAGGGGTCCGGAAAGATCTGAACCAGAAACCAGAGGAACATTCAGAATCAGAATCAGAATGGGCTTTATTGTCAGGTATGTTTACACATACGAGGAATTTGTTTTCATGACAGAAGCTACCGCAGCGCAACAGAATGACAGTGACAGAACAAAAAACACAGATAATAAAAAGAAGAATTAAAAAGAACAAGTAAATAAGGAATAACAATATACAAATTGACAATTGTATGTACAGGTATATAACAGTAGACAGTTTTGTATGTACAGGTATATAAAAGTAAACAGTTTTGTATGTACAGGTATATTATGTGCAAATTGAAAGGTAGACTAAGTATGTATGTTAGATAAATAAGTGTATAAATAGTGTGTGTTATTATTGTCAAGTGTTCATGAGATGGATTGCCTGAGGGAAGAAACTGTTCCTGTGTCTGGTCGTTCTGGTGCTCAGAGCTCTGTAGCGTCGACCAGATGGTAACAGTTCAAAGAGGGAGTGTGCTGGATGTGAGGGGTCCAGAGTGATTTTGCCAGCCCTTTTGCTCACTCTGGATGAGTACAGTTCTTGGAGAGTGGGGAGGGTTGTACCAATGATTCGCTCAGCAGTCCGGACTACCCTCTGTAGTCTTCTGAGGTCAGATTTGGTAGCTGAGCTGAACCAGACAGTTATTGAAGTGCAGAGGACGGATTCAATGATGGCGGAGTAGAACTGATTCAGCAAGTCCTGTGGCAGGTTGAACTTCCTCAGCTGGAGAAGGAAGTACAACCTCTGCTGGGCCTTTTTCACAATGGAGTCTATGTAATTGTCCCACTTCAGGTCCTGGGAGATGGTGGTGCCCAGGAATCTGAATGTCTCCACTGCAGTCACAGTGCTGTTCATGATGGTGAGTGGGGGGAGAGCAGGGGGGTTTCTCCTGAAGTCCACGATCATCTCCACAGTTTTGAGCGTGTTGAGCTCCAGGTTATTAAGACTGCACCAGACAGCCAGCTCCTTAACCTCCTGTCTGTAGGCAGACTCGTCACCGTCCTGGATGAGGCCGATAAGTGTGGTGTCATCTGCAAACTTCAGGAGCTTGACAGAGGGGTCTTTAGAGGTGCAGTCGTTGGTGTGGAGGGAGAAGAGCAGTGGGGAGAGAACACAGCCCTGAAGAACACCAGTGCTGATCGTACGAGTGCTGGATGTGTATTTTCCCAGCCTCACTAGCTGCTGCCTGTCTGTCAGGAAGCTGGTGATCCACTGACAGACGGAGGTGGGTACAGAGATGAAAGGTTTTGTTCAGAACATTCAGACAGATTACACACACATCCTTGTTTAGACTACTCTGCGGGGTCCTGATGTCTCCACAAAGATAGTAAAAACAGAAATATAGTACTTTGTGGGATCCTTTAGTTTGACAACATCTTAAAAATGACAATAAAGAATGTTAAAACTCACTGTAGTATGACTGTAACCTACACCAACCCTAAACCTACCAGTCACAGAAACCTAACTTCATTTTAACATTCTTAAATAGTAGTCAACATTTGAAGTGGAACAAAACCTTTCATCAAAGTTGTCCCAAAACCAAAATAATACCCGTTCTTGTCTTAGGACAACTTTGATGAACTTTTTTGATCCACTTCAAATGTTGACTACTGTATATATAAGCATGTTGAAACATTATTAAATAAGAATGTTATAAGAATGTTGTAAGACTCTTGTAACATTGTTATATATATATATATATATATATATATATATATCCTCCTGACTACTAGCTATGGAGTTTTGTCCTCTGTAGAGGACATTATGTTTTAGCAATTTCTCTGAGACATTACATGCCACAGTTTTAAGTCTGGATGTCCTGTACAGAGCACATTCAGGGCTTCTCAGAGGTACGTTTCATCATGACCACTCCCTCTCCTTGGTCTTCAAACATGTCTGACATTAATTTAGTGATCAAGTGTAACACCCTTATGGAAATATGATATTTTGTAATCATCATTTAAATCTGACTAATTTTCAAATTGTTTATCATAAATCAACATCTCAAGAAAATGATATGGGGTTTCATATCAAAATATGACCTTCTGTTATGAAACAGGACATTGATTTCATACATGTCCACTGTAGAGGACATCGAGACTTAAAGCATGTTTATTACACATTTTGGGAGACAACAAATGAATTGAGAAAAAAAATTATATATCAATATTCCTATTAAATATTAGATCTTATTATGAAAATCTTGCTAATTATTACTCCCATTATTGCACTTATTTGTTCATTCTATGTTGCCCCAAAAACACATTAATATGCAAATTAGATACAGTTTATAGATAGATTATATATAATGGAAAAATTTGTTTAAGGCCATTTTACACATTTTGCATAAAGAAAAATGGTTTTTAAAAATATCTTTCATAACATAGTTAAGAATCATCTTTATATAAATTTTGGTATAAAAAAATAAAATTGATTTGTGATTAAAACAAATGCCACTGTTTTTGCCTTTTCATGTCTTTTTATTAAAAAAAAAAACAGTAATTTTTAAAGTTCCAATGTCTTCTACAGAGGACATGGCATAACATATGAATAAAATATGTTTTCAAAAAATTAATTTTACAAATTTTTTCTTATGCTCTAAACCAGTGGTTTTCAATCCTGTTCCTCGGGACCCACTGCTCTGCATGTTTTGCATGTCTCCCTTATCTGACACACTCATTTGAGTTCATGAAGCCCTTTCCTAATGAGCTGATGATCTGAATCAGGTGTGTAAATTAGGGAGACATGCAAAATGTGCAGAGCTGTGGGTCCCCAGGAACAAGTTTGAAAACCACTGCTCTAAACAATGTAATGACATGACAATACTAAATTCACAAAACTCTATATGCACACAAACTCACACGCACACACTTGTGCACAATCACAGTCATGAACACACATTCGCAAACAGACACACACACACAGACACACACTCTCTCACACACACTCACACACACACACACACACGTTCTTCCCCTGACGTCCTGAAGTCTCGTTTTGGCTGAATTCTGGATGAAGCGTGATGTATTTTTAGCTCAGCATCATTCAGTGACATACATGGGCGGCAGGGAAACCAATAACACAATCTGGGCAACACGCCAGTGGAAAGAACATTAGTGTGTGTGTGTGTGTGTGAATGATGAGAAAGAAAACAGATGAAAAGGACAAACAGAGCGAGAGATGTTCTATAACAGGAACTGAACTATGAGACTCTCGTCTGACCCCCGATCCATAAACAACAGCAGAGCATGAGACTGAAGATCCAAGATAAAAATAACCCTCATCCATTAAACTCTGAACAAAACACCAGAGGAACAAGAACATCAGCCCTCCTTTCTAAAGAGAGACTCAATATTTCCACAGCATCTCCTGAGCATCTTCCACAGCATCTGCTTCGAGACGGTCGCACATGAAACTCTAGAGGAGCTCAGATCAGTTCATGACAGGGTCAGAATCCTCATGAACGCTAATGCAAGACGTCTTCATCTCTAAAAGCTCAGCTGAAGCAATCAAGAGTCAGAGCTGATTTGCACTTGGAGCATGAAAACAACAAACGTCAACTATGGGGGGAAAAAAAATTCACCAAAATGTCCGTGATGAACAGATGCTGTTTTATTCTTCACGTGACATGTAGGGCTCTATGACTGCTGTATAACACAGAATGAATTTGGCAAATGTTGGATGAATAAATGGAAAGTTGGGCTGTGCACTCTGTGTCAAATGGTGATATGGACAAGTGTGTGTAAGTTGGTTAAAATGATAATAATCATTTTTACCAAACCCTTACTGAATATCACAGAATTTTGTAAATCTCTATTGTGCAGCATTTAAAATAAAATGAATGGTTAAATTTCCATGTGATTACATTTCAAAAGGTTAATTAATTTGCAAAAGCTTTATGCATTTGTTTGATTACCACCATTTTTGATACATTTACATTCATGCATTTGGCAAACGCTTTTATCCAAAGTGTCTTACATTGCATTGATGGTTTATACTCTATTCATGCATTCCTTGGGAAACTGAACCCTTGACCTTAGTGTTGCAAGTGCCATACTCTACTGTTTGAGCTACAGGGATGCTGTTTTCATAATACATTTGTAATCAATCATAAAACAGAATATAGAAAAATTAAAATGGACATATTCCATAATACTGTTTTTTAAATAGCAATTTAATAAATGATTAACTGTTTAATTTTTATGAATTAAACTGATTAGACATCCTTGTTGATTATTAAAATTCAATTAAAATGGAATCATAAAAATAAAACGAAAAAAAAAGAATTCCCAGAATTTGGTAAAAAATTAAAATGAAACTTGGGATAAATTCAAATGGAATTTGGTAAAAAAAAAAAAAAAAAAAAAAAAAATTAAAAAAAATTGGGAAAAAATAAAAATTAGATTTCTGAAAGAAATAAAACATATTTCATACAATTTTAGCTACAGTTGAGGTCAAAAGTTTACATCCCCCTTGCAGAATCTGCAAAATGTTAATTATTTTAGCATTAATTACGGGGGGTGAAAACTTTTTGATTTTGAAGATCAGGGAAAACTGAACTTATTTTGTCTTCTGGGAAACGTGTAAGTATCTTCTGTAGCTTCTGAAGGACAATACTAAATAAATAAATAAAAAAAAAAAAGATATTTAGGCAAAATAAGAAAAATGGACACATCTTCATTCTGTTCAAAAGTTTTCACCCCCCAGCTCTTAATGCATGGTTTTTCCTTCTGGAGCATCAGTGAGTGTCTGAACCTTCTGTAATAGTTGCATATGAGTCCCTCAGTTGTCCTCAGTGTGAAAAGATGGACCTCAAAAGCATACAGTGATTGTTGGAAAGGGTTCAAATACACAAAAAATACTGAAAAAGCACAGAATTAGTGGGAGCTGAAGGATTTTTCTGAAGAACAGCAGTCAGTTTAACTGTTCAGGACAAACAAGGGACTCATGAACAACTATCACTAAACAAAAAACACAGATGTGGATCATTCAGGTAACAACACAATATTAAGAAACAAGGGGATGTAAACTTTTGAACAGGGTCATTTTTATAAATTCAACTATTTTCTCTTGTGGACTATAAGTAAATATCTTTTATGTGAAATATCTTATTCAGGTCAGTACTAAAACAATAACATGCATTTTGTATGACCCCTCTT
The DNA here is from genome assembly GCA_039654775.1 of Spinibarbus caldwelli. NCBI lineage: Eukaryota > Metazoa > Chordata > Actinopteri > Cypriniformes > Cyprinidae > Spinibarbus > Spinibarbus caldwelli. The sequence continues at coordinate 335,337 of CM077243.1, forward strand.
AATTTGGTAAAATTATTAACATTTTGCAGATTCTGCAAGGGGGATGTATACTTTTGTCTTCAACTGTATTTAAACATTTGAGTGTTCATGACTGGAGGCTGGAGTTTCAGACCCAATCAGTGCAGATGAGAGCAGATGTTACCTGGAAGGTCAGGCGGTCTTTGCTGGGACTGAGCCTCATGTCGTCCATCGGTGTGGCGCTGATCATCACGTCAGTCATCACGACACACGCTACAGGACACATAACACACACAATTACTCTCAACGCATGCACATCATCAGCACAGTCTCTGCTAGACTTGAAAGATCAGATCTCTGCGTTTGAGAAGGACTCAGAAATCATTCTTCATGCAGTCGCATCGAGTGCATTAGCATGTTTCTCACCGCACATTGCTTTCTGAGCACAAGAGCACACAGGAAGCCCTTCGTGAAGCGTCCTCAAACGCAGCTTCGCTCTTCACCACAGTGGAAACCCCCAAACCAGCAGCTCTTCTGCATCTCAACACTGCTCTCTCCATGCAAAGCGTGCTGGGATCCAGAAATCCCCTGCCCAGCCAACGCCAATACAACTGACTCGTTCAGTCCCAAACAGTGTTGGGCAGTAACTAGTTACAGTAATAATATTACTTTTTGCAGTAACTAGTAGTGTAACTAATTACTAATAAGATTTCAGTAATAATATTACAATTACCATTCATAAAACAACTACTTTTGATGCCTCAACCCTACTGATCTGAAATCCAGCATTCCAACATTTCCTAGATTTATTTTCACAATTTTCATGACTTGCACAGGCACATGAAGTCAAGGCAAGCTTGGAATATGAAAAAGCTTACATTCATCAGATGGAAATATTGGCATTACACTGATTTTTTTTTCAGGAGAAATGATGTGCAAGTTGTGGCATAACTTTACTCTGGCGTTACATCCCTCTGATCCTGATATAAATTGTATTACTATAAAAAGATATTTTTAGAAAACGAAACATTTTCTTATGATCTTGTGTGATTTCTTAGATAAAGTACATCATGAAATTTAATCATATGTGTAACAGAGAAATTATAGCTACAACTAGCTTCAAGCTACACAATTAATGAGAATACAACACTTTTACTTAAACGTCACTGCGATGAAATCACTGAATTCAATGAACTGCCTTTAACTGAAAATTGAATGTTCACTATTTTCCTATTTAATACTGTAAAGCTGCTTTGACACAATCTGTATTGTTAAAAGTGCTGTAGAAGTAAAAGTGACTTGCCTTGAGATCCAATGTGGATTTTGGTCAAATGATGAGGCAGAAATACATTGTTAGTAACTTTTTAGAAGAATTTTGTGGGGAAGAAAGAAATGTAACTAGTAGTGTAACTAATTACTGTTGCCAGAAAGTAATAAATAATGTAATAATATTACTTTAGAAAGCTGTAACTAGTAAGGAGTAATAAACTACATTTTTTGAGTAACTAGCCCAACACAAACAGATGAAGTGAAGATCTCATAAGCGGACTGAACTGATCTCTGACTGGAGCTCTGATGTTGCTCTGCTAAGGTGAAATTAAGTAAAGTGGAGCGTGGGACGCTAACGATGATTGAGATTTCCTCATCCATAAGCCAAAATCTGAAACACATTACATAACGGCCAACACATTAAAAACACAACGACGTCAGCGGCTTTATCCGTCATGGGATTATCCCAAAATCTCCCAACTGAATGAAAATGCACAAGCCTTTCATTTCACTAATGACCAATTACACAAGAGTCTCAGATCTGATCGCAGTCATAGTGAAAGTGAACCGTAGGCGTGCGAGAGGCTCGTACCGTGCAGACGCACCCAAACTTTCCACTGCTTTGGGTTCAAAAGACTCGCGGACGGCTCCAGAGCTCATCATGATCATCACACTCATCTAGGCTCACGGAGGGACTTTATTGACTTAATATCTGCTTTATTGTCAATAGCAGAATCAATGATGGAAACTCAACTGTGCTTCAGTTCAGATTGTGCTGTAAAGCAGCTCTAAAAGACAACACTGTCATTATTCAGATCAAGTCAGGTCAGTGTTGGTTCAGTTCAGATAGGGCTGCATGATGAATCATATTTTAACAGTGATCACAATTTCTGCCTCTCATGATTTACTAAGCATAATCATCTGTGATATTTGCCCAGCTGAAAATGTTTCATTTCAATTTGGAATTAAATTGAACTGGTAACAAGCCTCCACAAGCTTTAATTTATTTATATTACTTTATTTATTTTTAAAAGTTTTTTTTTAAATTTTTTTTTTTATTCATGGTTGTAAAATGTTTAACAAAAGTTTTAGCAATTGAGTGTTTGTCATTTTTAATACTTTGTTTTTTTTATATGATCTATGTAGTTTTTATGAACTTTGTTTCATTTTTAATTTGAGTTATTTTACCACGAGTTAAATTGAATTAAAATGAGAAATTATGCCTTTGAAATAAAGTATAAACATTTTATAATTTCAGCAAGTTTTAGTTAAGGTTTATTTTATTCCAAGTAATTAATATATTTTTTAATTATTGTTTTAATTTTAGTTTTTTAAATTTCAAGAAATCCCCCATCAGACTTTATTGATATAATATCCACTTCATTGATAACTGTAACTTTATACTCTGGCTTTTTCCTGTCATTATTTACATTGATGTATTTGGCAGATGCTTTTATCTAATGTGATTAACATCGCATTCGTGACTTAAATGTCATCAGTTCATGCATTCCTTGAGAATCAAACCCATGACCCTGCTGTTGCAAGTGTCATACTCTATTGTTTGAGCGTCACTGGAGCTTGTTTTGTAAACACAATCATGCCACTAAAGTGCTCTGAACTGATGTTATGGGTCTGAGCTTCTGAAACGTCAGCGTGTTCCTGAGGCTTTTCCTCACAGCAGCTGTTTAAAGTCTAAACTCTACAGAAAGCACTCAAACTCACAGACAGAGCTGATCACAAGGCCAATGACAAACGCAGGCAGGTTTTCAGAAGCACTCCAGCTTTCTGCTCATTGGATTTTCCACACGTTCCCAAAGCAGCAGCATTGATTTTGTGACAGTGTCCCCGAGGCTGAAGGGACGATCCGTCTGAAAACATCCAGCGTTTGTTTACATCAGCAGAACCCGGCTGATCAGACAAGATGCTGCTGATGTGCTCATCAATAATGATGTTTTCAAGATTTAAATATTTCTGAATGTTTGAAATGTTGAATGTCATGTGTTTCATCACTCCGCCGCTGATGCTCATGAATAATCCGGATGAGCGGTGACTGAAACCTGAATATTATTATCCGAATACATCACAACATTTGACAAACATTTCAAGTTATTTCTATATTGACTTGAGATTCCTTTCTTTGAATGCGTGACTGGATTTGTAAAGTGCTCAATATCTGAGGTTCTCAAATCACTGGGATCGGGCCTAGCATTGTATATTTTCAGCGTTTATTCGAATGCAACATGTAAATATCAGACTCAAATTCTCCACCACATAACGAGTTCAACATGACAGCCGAGTCCGCAAAACCAACTAGAACACATCAAACTAGATCACTCTCATAAGAACCAAAGAGTCTGATCCACTTCATTAACTCTCTGTCTGAAATAAAAACATTACTTACAAAATATCATGTGAAGGAATGTTATTGATCATATGTTTTCAGTAACTCATCAGAGCAGCTCATAAAGACACTGAAATAAATGATGTGTAATAGTGACACTAGCTGTGTTTTTCAAAACTTAAAATACAGGTTTGAAAACTCTATGCTGATCAGAATCCGATGCACTCGATAAGATAGAAATATAAAAAGAAACCGAGAGTTTTCAGATATGAGACAGTCAGTCAGAGAAAGTGAGTCTGTTGAGGAGCGATAAACACTCAGCGCTGCCAGTGATATTTCAGCCGGAGAACATCTAAACATCCTGCTCAGAGAAGAATAACAGAACATCAGCCTAATAAAACACACAGATCACAGATCAGAGAGAGAGAGAGAGAGAGAGACGAACAATCCAACCTCCAGCTAAAATAATCCAGACCGAGAAGAAAAGCCACCAAACTACAGAATGACAAACTCAGTTTAATCAACACACCTGTGAGTCTCAGATGTGTGTTTCAGAATCATTTCCCATCATCTTCAGCTCCGATTCACTGCAGGAGAAACATCTCTGACATACACTACTGTTCAAACCTTTGGGCTCGGTTAGATTTCTTTTTAAGAAATGAACACTTATTCATCAAGGACGCATTAAATTGATCAAAAGTGACAGTAAAGACATTTATAATGTTACAAAAGATTTCTATTTCAAATAAATGCTGTTCTTTTGAACTTTCTATTCATCTGTGAATCCTGAAAAATAAAATGTATCACCGTTTCCACAAAAATATTGTGCAGCACAACTGTTTTCAACATTGATAATAATAATAAATGTTTCTTGAGCAGCAAATCAGCATATTAGAATGATTTCTGAAGGATCATGTGACACCGAAGACTGGAGTAATGATGCTGAAAATTCAGCTTTGATCACAGAAATAAATTACAGTTTAACAGATATTCACATAGAAAACAGCTATTTTAAATTGTAATAATATTTCACAATTGTACTGTATTTTTGATCAAATAAATGCAGTCTGGGCTTCTTTCACCCATGTGGAGGAAAAAATAAAAATAAATAAAAAATAGTGCACTTCCATAATGTACTTAAAGTGCTCTATTTTCACACACTAATTTTGTACTTAATATACTAAAAATGATTCTTTAGTACTTCTTAAGATAAACTTAAGTGTACTCAACTGTGCTATTTTGGGACACCATGAATATGAACTAAAATGCGCTTTTAACATACAATGTCTGTGTTTAATGAATGTATTTAGTCACCACTTGAGTGTACTAGTGTATGAAAGATGAGTTCAAGTGTACTACAAGAGCTAACTAAATACATTTTCATTGTATGTTAAAAGCACATTTTAGTTCATATTCATGGTGTCCCAAAATAGCACAGTCGAGTACACTTAAGTTTATCTTAAGAAGTACTAAAGAATCATTTTTAATATATTAAATACAAAATTAGTGTGTGAAAATAGAGCACTCTAAGTATATTATGGAAGTGTACTTTTTTATTTTCACCTGGGCAGACTCATGTTGGAAAAAAAGCTCGACAGGATTTATTTTCCACACGAGGAGCCAAACGTCGAGACGGAGTGATGGACGCTCTCAGACGCTGGTGAGACACTGAACGGCTGCTCGGATATGAACGAGATTACCCAGAGTGCATCTGTTCAGCGCTCGTGTCTCTAATGCACAGAAGCATTTAGGGTTTTTTAAGCTTTTGGCAAAGGAGCATCAGAGGAAAATCAGACACCTCATCCATCATCACTGGACCGACATTTGTCCTCAGATTCAGACGGACATCTCTGATATATACAGCGCTGGCCAAAACTATTAGAACACTAGTATTTTCAGCAGCTAAAAATGGTTTTAAGTCAGTTATTTCTATCTTTTGCTGTAGTGTGTCAGTAGGAAATATCAGTTTACATTTCCAAACATTCATTTAGCCATTAATTGTAATAATCCAGTGAGATTTTTGAGATCTGATCTGATCATCATCAGTCTGTCTGGAATGACATGAAGAAACAGAACAAACTGAGACAGACTAAATCCAGAAGAACTGATGCTTCAAGAAACCTACCTGCAAAGCTCCTGAGAAACTCTGTTCAAGTGCACCGAGAGCAAAAGCTGCTTTAAACACAAAGGATGCTCACAACAAATGATGATTTAATTTAGTTCATAGAAGTTAATTAATAAAGAAAATCTATTTTTGACAGCATCCTAATTTTACAGCATTTTTACACAAGTGCCTAAAGCTTTTAACAGCACTGTAGCTTTGCAGGTAGCTTTCTTGAAGCATCAGTTCTTCTGGATTTAGTCTGTCTCAGTTTGTTCTGTTTCTTCATGTCACTCCAGACAGACTGATGATGATCAGATCAGATCTCTAAAATCTCACTGGATTATTACAATTAATGGCTAAATGAATGTTTGGAAATGTAAACTGATATTTCCTATTGACACACTACAGCAAAAGATAGAAATAACTGACTTAAAACCATTTTTAGCTGCTGAAAATACTAGTGTTCTAATCATTTTGGCCAGCGCTGTATATTAATTTATTTTTACATGCAAGCTCTTCATAAGCAATAAGTATGAAGGATTGTACTGACTCAACACAATGTGAGAGCTTTAAAAACCAAACAAAGCTCTTCACTAATGATCTTCATTCAACAGTGCAGAACAAACAGAGACTGAGCAGGACATCTGGAGATGATGCACATGAAAATGCCCAAAAAGCACTGATGCAACAGCTTCTGCAGATGGAAACAGGTCTGAATGAGAGTTTGTGGAAATGTGAGTGAGCGAAAGCGATTGATGATGGAACATGACCTTTGATTCTTCAGAGGAATGAAGAAGTGACTCAAACTGACCGTGCATGATCACAGACTGATATTAAACAATCAGAAATACTAATTCATCGACTGTCAAACACACCATCACAGAGCAAACGAACGAGATTTAGTGTCTTAATCTGCCAAAAACACATGAAAGCAGCAAATGCATCATTTAGAGTGTTAAATCTCACCTGCGAGCTCATCAGTTTGTCGCGCTTCTGCTCAATGCAAATCTCGCTGGATCTTCAGCTTCTTCAGCTGCGTGCGGCCTTTTATACAGGAGGCGTGGCCTGAAGCGGAAACCACGCCCACACTGGACCTCGCTCTCAAAATTCCTCAATGAGTGAAAAAGAGCAGGTTAGGCAACTGAATCTCAGAGCAGATCTGCGATATACCTGCAAGAAAACAGACTGAATGCAGTTGGAAATACCGCTGCTTTTACAAAAACTGAACAAGCAATTCAATGCATTTATAATTAAACTCATTAATATCTATATTCTTTGTATATAAACTAATCAATATCTATATTCTAATTCCTGTAATATCATTAAAATCGCATATTCTGTACAGATGTCAAGATGTTGGAATTTATGTAGTATTTACGGAGTATAAAAAAGATTGAATAAAAAAGAATGATAGCGCTTTAAACAAGAACAGAACGTCATCGTCCTTAGCCAATGAGCGTTAAACGGTGACGTCAGCACGTCCCTTCTCATCGTGCTTGTAGTGTGCGGAGCTTGACACGCAACTTTATTATTTATATTTTATATAAATCACAGTATTATTATAGTGTATAATAACACTATCATTTATATAAAACAAATTTCAGTAGGCCATATATTTCAATAACGTATACTAAAGTAACTTAAGTTAATTACTAATTTCTTTATTTTTTTACATTTATACATAAATAAATATATATATTTTTTCTTTTCCTACTCCATGATCACCAAAATAAATCCAACTTCATGTTTCCTTTCGGGGGGGGGGGTGTCTACTCATTTGGCCATTTATTACTGTAACAGATTTATTATATTTGAATTACTACATTGAGAAAGTATTCCTTCATTTTATATTTAGGTGTCACTCATTGTCCTCCACATTCACAGTGAGGACTGACATGATCGGTCTGTGTCATTCAGTCCAGTAATGTGTCTTGTGTAAATTAAAGCCGGTTACATAAACTGCTTAGACTAGTTTTAAAAAGTTAGTCTGGTCATAACTTTTTTAATTCAGTCACAGGTCTAATTTGAATCTAAATGTAAGATTGATTACCCTTTGTCTGCTGCTAGTTGGTCAAACTGGTTCTTAAGGCACAGTCTTGAAACAGCGGCTGTGTTTGTGCATCTGGCCCCTGATCTGCAGTGCCATCTTTAGGCAGTCAAGTGAAAGCTGATTTATCGCTAGTTGACTCCTGGAACATCAAAAATAGACTTTTCAAACATAACATCACCTGAACTTTTAGAGTTGAGACAGAACAACAGATACAAACACTTGAACGGCTTGAGAAAGAGCAAAGTAAAGAAAAAATGAGAGGGCATACAAGGGCATAGAATGTAGTAGGGACACTAGTCCCTACCGATATCCAGCAACTACTAAATTGTCCCTATAATAATTTAATCAAACAATTAAATATATGTGAATGTAACCACTGGTGTGACTTCAGCTTCATCTGAAATAGGTCATACCCAGTGCTGATAGATTACTTGCAAATTGTAGTCTGTTATTGATTCCAAATTACATTACAAAAATTGTTGCAGTAACGTAATCCATTACACATTTTAGGTAATATAATGAGACTACTTTTAGATTACTTTTGACCTAATGTTTATCACATTGATTTAAATAGGATAATCTTACACCGTATTGATATAAAAATACAAAAAGAAATAAAATATTCCATTTGTTGTTATTAACAACATGAAGTGCATTAAACATTACAACCGACGTGAAACACATACTAAACAAGGTGAAATTGTTGACCATTAACCAACTGCAAATGAGTCAATTATAAACTTATTCCCTTAAAATCTCAGGGGTGCATACATACACATATACAAGTTTGGAAATACCTGCATTACACAAGAAATAACAAGAAATATGCTGTTGTGGAATACCATACATAGGTGTGTTATTTAGCAATTTTGTAGCCATGGATACTGGCAGGTGAGTTCAGGTAAATCAACAGTCTTAGAGTAACCAATGAAGATACTGATGAATCCTTTCTTTGTCTGACCAGAGTCTGAGAGCACACACTGAGCAGATGTGATGAGGGCAGCTGCCAGGAGCTGGGGACAGGTGAGTACTGCAGGTGAGGAGATCGAGGGAGACAAATGAGATCTTAGAGGAAGGTAAGTTTGAGATCGCAGGTAAGTAGAGCAGGTATTGAGTCCTTGATCCACACAGGAGACCAGACATGAGAAGGTGGGAAGTGTGTGCTTATATAATGATCCATGACAGGTTTGACTGATTAGAATTAGAATTAGATTAGAATTCAGGTGACTGAGTGCACTGCACTCTTAAAAATAAAGGTGCTTCATGATGCCACAGAAGAACCTTTTAGTCTAAATGGTTCCATAAAGAACCTTTAACATCTGAAGAACCTTTCTGTTTCACAAAAGCTTCTTTGTGGTGAAAGAAGGTTCTTCAGATTATAAAAAGATAAGAAAGAGATGCTTCTTTAAAGAACCTTTGACTGAATGCTTCTTTGTGGAACCAAAAATGGTTCTTCTATGGCATCGCTGTGAAGAATCTTTTAAGCACCTTTATTTTTAAGAGTGTGAGTGGAGGATGAGCCTGGTGTGGCCCTGACGAACACAGATGTGTGCATTTTAATGTGTTAGAAAGACAAAAGCCTGCCAAAGACACAGTAATACATAACTTACTGAGTGTAATTAAAATAAACATTAATGTGTTCATCAGAAGTTAATGCCATGTTGAAATATTGAGAAAACACTTCTAAAAACTGAAGTGGCTAAGTTAGAAATGAAAAATTGAAATATAAAAAAGAAGTATTAGCCATAATCAATAAATTAAGAATAATTTTTTGCTATTTTTGGAATAATATGTAATTATGTAATAAAAAGTAACTATTCTGATTATGAGTATTTTAAAATGTAATATAATCAAATTACAAATACTTAATTTTTAATATTAATATGTTCGAAGATTTGTGTTGGATGTTATCTTTGGAATGGAAAACAGATCAAAAGAGCCATTCATTTTCGAATTTCGACATTGCTTGTAATGATTTTAAAAAGCACGTATAGTGATGAAACGGAACTTTCCGAAATTCCGAATCAGTTAAACCACTGCGTGGCAAAAAGATTCACTGTTTCGAAGCGCTCCAATCGGATCGCGAATTGGAGCGCTTCGAAACAATGAATCTTTTTGCCACGCAGTGGTTGAGTAAAAGTAAAAAAGTACTAGATTTTTAATGTAATTAAGTATTAAATGATATTTAATATGAAATGTAGTGCAGTAAAAAGTACAGTATTATGCTTTGGAATGTTGTGAAGTAAAGAAAAACACTCTAATAAAGTACAGACACTTGAAAAGTACTTTTAAAGCAGAGTAAAAGTACTTCACTACTGTCCGCCTCTGGTAGTAACCATGTTTTTTTTGTTGTTTTTTTTTCCTTGTATAGCTACGGTTTTACTGCAAATACCATAGTTAAACTAAGGTTAGTGTAGCAAAACCATGATTAATTTGTGGTTACTATGGTTTAACTATAATAATCTTTTTTCAGAGTAAGGATTTGCCAGGACACACAGGATGAATATAGAGATGCAGTTTTCAATGCTTTAGGACTAACAGAACTTTGGATAGTTTCCATATAGGCCTTATATCAACTTTGAATAAAGAAAAGAGAGGTTTAGAGCCAGATTTTTGTTTATGACCAAAATGTCTCTGTGTTTGTACAAAACAAATGAATGAATCTTCCTCAGAAAAGACAAAAACAGCAACTCACTTCAGTGTCTGAATCAAAGCTACACCCTTGGACGTCATTACGCACAACATTTTATCAGTAAAAGGCCAGTTGGATGGAAAAAGGCTGGAGACAAAGGTTTTTTGTTTGTTTTGTTTTTTTTTAACGCATGCTCTCTTTGTGGATAACAAAACACCGCAAAAACTGGATGGAAATTTGGCTACTGATGTCAATCAGAGATGTTGTGATCTGTGCTTCAGACTCTCCATGGATGAAGCTACAATCCAGCAGATCTCCAGACTGTGTGTGTGTGTGTGTGTGTGTGTGTGTGTGTGTGTGTGTGTGAGAGAGAGAGAGAGAGAGAGAGAGAGACAGAGAGACAGAGAGACAGAGAGAGAGAGATTGTTGTGTTACTTTAACTATGACTAGTTTCAACAAGTCAAGTCAAGTCAAGTCGAGCTTTATTGTCATTCTGCTACATGTGTGGACATATAGTGGAACGAAATGCCGTGTCTCGCAGGACCACGGTGCTACATACTAGTTAAACCTAAGATAAACATACAACAATGCAAGTATAGGAAAAACAATAGAGCTATACAACAGTTAACTATCTGACTATACATACACTAAAAATACTATAACTGCTATTCCTAGTTGTCCACACATACACAAACTGAGACTGTACAAAAACTTTACATAAATACTGTACATGAAATTGTGCGAAAGAGATATGTACATGAAATTGTGCAGAAAAATATATATTTTGTACATTAAATTATTGTGCAGAAGAGAGATTTTGTGGGAGACAGTGCATAGTGCAAAAAGATTTTGTAGTGCAATGCTCAAGTAAACATGTATTATTTTGTAGTGCAATGTTCAAGTAGACATATATTTTCTTAAGAGTCTTTGTGGCAGGGAGTGTTTGTAGAAAGTGTCTAGTGTGCATATAGTGGGATGAGTGCGTTACTACAGGTGGTTTGTATAGCCCACTCACCTGTGTGTAGCACATTCAGAATTGCACTTAATAAAATTGTCAACAGTTTTTAATGAGTTGGGGGGTGGGAGGGCTGAGGTGTTCATGGTTTCAGAGGGGGACAGGGGGATTGGAGTTAAGAGCTCTCACAGCCTGGGGAAAAAAGCTGTTGAGCAATCTGACAGAGCGAGCTCTGATGCTCCGGTACCTTCTACCTGATGGCAGGAGCTGGAAGAGGTTGTGAGAGGGGTGGGTGGGGTCCTTCACGATGCTGGTGGCCTTGTTGGAGCATCGTGAAAGGAAAATGTCCAGGATGGAGGGGAGAGGGGCACCGATGATCTTTGCGGCAGTGTTTACTGTCCGTTGTAGGGTCTTGCGGTCAGCAGCACTGCAGTTCCCATACCAGACAGTGATGCAGGTAGTCAGCACACTCTCAATGGTGCCCCTGTAAAAAGTGGTGAGGATGGGTGGAGGGAGACTTGCCCTTTTCAGCCGGCGGAGAAAGTGGAGGCGCTGTTGTCCCTTCTTGTTGAGTGACGTGACGTTGGTGGTCCAGGTGAGATCCTCTGTGATGTGCACCCCCAGGAATTTAGTGCTGCCGACTCTCTCCACGGTTGAGCCGTCGATGGTCAGCGGGGGGTGGTCAACAGAGTTTCTCCTGAAGTCCATCACAACCTCTTTCGTCTTACTCACATTGAGGGACAGGTTGTTAGCACCACACCATTCAGCCAGCTGTGCCACTTCCTCTCTGTAGTGCGTTTCATCGTTGTTGCTGATGAGGCCTACCACAGTTGTGTCATCAGCAAACTTGATGATGTGGTTGGAGCTGGACTTGGCAGTGCAGTCGTGGGTCAGCAGTGTGAAGAGCAGCGGGCTGAGCACACAGCCTTGTGGGGCACCTTTGCTCAGTGTGGTAGTGCTGGAGGTGTTGCGGCCGACACGGACTGACTGAGGTCTTGCAGTTAAAAAGTCCAGGATCCAATTACAGAGGGAGGTGTTAAGGCCCAGCAGGTTTAGTTTGTGGATGAGCTGTTGTGGGATTATTGTGTTGAATGCTGAGCTGAAGTCAATGAACAGCATTCTAACATAAGAGTCTTTCTGTTCCAGATGGGTAAGAGCTAGGTGGAGAGTGGTGGATATTGCATCGTCTGTGGAACGGTTTGGACGGTATGCAAACTGGAGTGGGTCCAGCGTGTTTGGGAGACTGGACTTGATGTGCTGCATGACTAACCTCTCAAAGCACTTCATCATGATTGGGGTCAGTGCTATGGGACGATAGTCATTCAGACAGGACACAGGTGACTTCTTTGGTACTGGAATTATGGAGGTGGATTTGAGACACGTGGGGACGACTGCCTGGCTCAGCGAGATGTTGAAGATGTCTGTTAGGACATCCGTCAGCTGTGCAGCACAGTCTTTCAGAACACGTCCAGGTATGTTGTCAGGGCCCGCAGCCTTTCGTAGGTTAATCCTGGATAGGGTCTTCCTTACGTCGACTGGAGAGAGACAGAGTACCTGGTCGTTTGGAGATGTGAGTAGTTTCTGTGCAGGTGTGTCGTTCTGTATCTCAAATCGTGAGTAGAAGTGGTTGAGTGCCTCTGGTAAAGATGTGTCATCGTCACTGGCCTGTGGCAGGGGCTTGTAGTCAGTGATGGTCTGAATGGCTTGCCATAGGGTCTGAGTGTCTCTGCTGTCTGTGAAGTGATTGTTGATTTTTTTTAGCATACTGATGTTTTGCCTTCTTGATGCCATGAGACAGATTGGATCTTGCTGTTTTGAGGGCTGCTTTATCTCCTGATCTGAAAGCTTCATCTCTGGTCTTTAGCAGCCCACGAACCTCTGCTGTCATCCATGGCTTCTGGTTGGCACGTGTGGTGATGGTTTTGGTGACTGTCACATCATCTATGCACTTTTTGATGTAAGCAGTCACAGTTTCGGTGTACTCCTGCAGGTCTGTGTGGTTGTTGTAGGTGGCCGCCTCTTTAAACATGTTCCAGTCTGTGTCCTGGAAGCAGTCCTGCAGTGCTGAGGTGGCATTGTCTAGCCATACTATGATCTGCTTTTGAACCGGTTTGGTGAGTTTTAGAAGTGGTCTGTATGCTGGGATTAGCATAACAGAGATGTGGTCCGAGTACCCGAGGTGGGGGCGGGGTTCGGCTTTGTATGCGTTCTTAACTGTTGTGTAAACAGTGTGTGTCGAGTGTGTTGTTTCCCCTTGTTGCAAAGTTCACATGTTGGTAGAACTTTGGCAAAACTGTCTTTAGGTTTGTGTGGTTGAAGTCACCGGCTATGATGAAAAAGCCAACCCAACCCAAAATTTTACTCTGTTTCAACAGAGAAAGATATATATATATATATATATATATATATATATATATATATATATATATATATATAAAACAACCCCATCAAATAAATGCAACAATGAATCAGTTACTTCTGACTGTATTCATTAAAGCTGGTGCTGTGTGTAAATGTGCAGCAGCTGTTGTTGAGTGCTGCTTATATCAGCTGTTATCAGCAGAGGAATGTGTGTGAGACACAGACTCTTGTTGCAGTGTCTCCATCTGTCCTGAGATCATCAGATGCTGCTGTCAATCACAGACCTGCTTCACTCATCCTTCAGTCATATTCAGTCAGCAGCATTATTACAGCTGCTGCTCCGCTCACATCAGACTAACACAACTAACCCTCACTAACCCAGACTAACCAGACTGTACAGGCAAATCAAACCTGTGCAGAATTAACACAGTAAACTCTATACCTCCACATCATGTCTTATGTGTGTTATTTCATGTCATTGAATGTTGATGAATCTTGTTAAAGGGTTTTTAAAGCAGTGCTGCTCAGAAAAACATTTGGATCAGTCTCAGTTCAGCAGGATACTCCTCTGTGCAGTGTGGACATTTCTATATTTTTTTTATTGCAAAACAATAAACATTTCCAAAAAAATAAAAAATAAATAAATAAAAATAAATAATAATAATAATAAATTTTAAAAAAATGCAAATACTAAGTGTACATTATGCGCAAAGCCTACTCCTACTCAGCGAAGAGTGACTTCCTGTTTGTTGCTGCTGCGTGTTTTGAGTTTGAGCTCCGTCAAGTTAATTCTTTATAGTCTATTTTCTAATCCTGAAATCTATTTTACACACCATCATTTTCGTTTCTATAATGTTTGAATATATCCCCTATCGTATTCTACAACAAAAACAATCAGAATGAGCTTTATGAGCTTTAGAATCAGAATGAGGTTTATTGGCCAGGTATGTTTACACATACGAGGAATTTGTTTTAGTGTCAGAAACTCTACAGTGCAACAGAAAGACAGCAACAGGACAGGACACAGATAATAAAAGAATAATATACAAATATACAAATAGGCAATGTACAAATAGCAAAAACACAATATATAATATAGACAATTATGGTGTACTGGTCTGATATGTGCAAATCTGAAATGTAAATAAGAATGTTTGTTAAATAAATAATGTATAATAGTGTTGTGTGTTCCACGTTTAATGTCAAGTGTTCATGAGATGGATTGCCTGAGGGAAGAAACTGTTCCTGTGCCTGGCCGTTCTGGTGCTCAGAGCTCTGTAGCGTCGACCAGATGGTAACAGTTCAAAGAGGGAGTGTGCTGGATGTGAGGGGTCCAGCGTGCGTTGTTACACTTGTACACTTGTAACACTCCCACCACCTCTACTCCGTGTGTTTCTCTGCACAGACCCTGTGCACCCAGGACGCGATCTTCCCAGATGTCCTTCACTCCGGCGCCGGGACACCACGGACCCTGGGTGCAGCAGCAGCGGAAGACGCGAGCCAGGCCCCACGCGAGGACCTCTCCCCCTCCACCGCCTCCGGTCTTCGAGATCTCCACCCGGAACCGCTTCGCTCCCCTCCGCGAGACGGAACGCGACGCTGTGATCGTCGGAGACTCCATTGTTCGGCACGTCCGTGCTACGTTAGCTGAAGGTAAAGCGCACACTCACTGTTTCCCTGGTGCTCGTGTTCACGATGTTTCTGCGCAGATACCCGTGATCCTGAAGGATGACGAGAGCATCGGCACGATCGTGCTGCACGCGGGGGTGAACGACACCAGGCTGCGGCAGACGGAGACACTGAAGAGGGACTTCAGGAGCCTGATCGAGACGGTGCGCAGCGCATCACCCGCGGCGACGGTCATCGTGTCTGGACCGCTTCCCACGTATCGACGAGGACACGAAAGGTTCAGTAGACTTTTCGCTTTAAACGAATGGTTATTGTCATGGTGTAAAGAACAGAAACTGCTCTTTGTTAATAATTGGAATCTTTTCTGGGAGTGTCCTAGGCTTTTCTGCGCTGATGGCCTGCACCCCAGCAGAGTTGGAGCAGAACTCCTGTCGGACAACATCTCCAGGACTCTACGCTCCATATGACTAGTAAGCCCATTCTCAAATAACTGCTATGATGACTTTTGTTCTACCCACTTAAATGATAGAAATACTTGTGCTGTCCAATCTATAAAGACTGTGTCTGTTCCCGAACAGTGAGGCCAAAATATAAATTTAATGCAGGATCTAGAAATAATCTGATCGTGATTAAACCAGAAAAATGCAAAACAAATAAACAAAAGCAATTTTTAAAGCTTGGGCTCCTAAACATCAGATCACTCGCACCCAAAGCAGTTATTGTAAATGAAATGATCACAGATAATAGTTTTGATGTGCTCTGCTTGACTGAAACCTGGCTCAAACCAAATGATTATATTGGTCTAAATGAGTCTACTCCACCAAGCTACTGTTATAAGCATGAGCCCCGTCAGACTGGCCGTGGCGGCGGTGTTGCAACAATATATAGTGATATTCTCAATGTTACCCAGAAAACAGGATACAGGTTTAACTCATTTGAATTACTTCTGCTTAATGTTACACTGTCAGATATGCAAAAGAAATCTCTCCTATCTCTTGCTCTGGCTACTGTGTATACACCGCCAGGGCCGAATACAGATTTCTTAAAAGAATTTGCAGATTTCCTCTCAGACCTATTGGTTACTGTTGATAAAGTGCTAATTGTCGGAGATTTTAACATTCACGTTGATATTACAAATGATGTGTTAGGACTTGCGTTTACGGACCTAATAAATTCTTTTGGAGTCAAGCAAAACGTCACTGGGCCCACTCATCATTTTAATCATACGCTAGATTTAATTATATCGCATGGAATTGATCTTACTGACATAGATATCGTACCTCAAAGTGATGATGTTACTGACCATTTCCTAGTATCGTGCATGCTGGGTATTACTGATATTAACTATATGGCTCCGCGTTATCGTCTGGGCAGAACTATTGTTCCAACCACCAAAGATAGATTCAGAAATAACCTGCCTGATTTATCTCAACTGCTCTGTGTACCCATAAATACACATGAACTAGATGAAATGACTAGCAACATGGGCACTATCTTCTCTAATACATTAGAAGCTGTTGTGCCCATCAAATTGAAAAAAGTTAGAGAAAAACGTACTGCGCCATGGTACAACAGTAATACCCATTCTCTCAAGAAAGAAACTCGTAAACTTGAGCGCAAATGGAGAAAAACTAACTTGCAAGTTTTTAGAATTGCATGGAAAAACAGTATGTCCAACTATAGACAGGCTTTAAAAGCTGCCAGGGCAGAGCATATCCGCAAACTCATAGAAAATAACCAAAACAATCCAAGGTTTTTATTTAGCACAGTGGCTAGATTAACAAATAAACAGATGCCACCCGATCTAAATATTCCCTCACAATTTAATAGTAATGACTTTATGAATTTCTTCACTGATAAGATAGATAACATCAGAAATACAATAACAAATGTATATTCTGCAGCGTCTAGTACTTCAGCTCCATTCATCACACCCAAAGAAAAACTGCAGTGCTTTACAACTATAGGACAGGAAGAGCTAAATAAACTTATCACTGCATCTAAACCAACAACATGCCTATTAGATCCTGTACCCACTAAATTACTGAAAGAGTTGTTACCTGTAGCAGAAGAACCGCTTCTCAATATTATTAACTCATCGATATCTTTAGGTCACGTTCCAAAATCATTCAAGCTGGCGGTTATTAAGCCTCTTATTAAAAAACCACAACTAGATCCTAATGAACTAGCAAATTACAGACCCATTTCTAATCTTCCGTTTATGTCTAAAATTTTAGAAAAAGTTGTGTCTGCTCAGTTGTGCTCCTTTTTGCAAAAAAAAAGATCTCTATGAAGAATTTCAGTCAGGTTTCAGGCCCCACCATAGCACAGAAACCACACTTGTTAAAATTACAAATGACTTGCTTCTTGCGTCAGACCAAGGCTGCATCTCATTGCTAGTTTTACTTGATCTTAGTGCTGCGTTCGACACTATAGATCATGACATACTGACACTATAGATCATGACATACTCATAGATCGATTACAAAACTATACGGGTATTCAAGGGCAGGTTTTAAGATGGTTTAGATCCTACCTGTCTGATCGCTACCACTTTGTTTATTTAAACAGGGAGTCATCTCAATTATCACCAGTAAAGTATGGAGTACCACAAGGATCTGTCCTAGGTCCTCTGCTATTTTCAATATACATGTTGCCCCTTGGTAATATTATTAGAAAATACGGAATTAGTTTTCATTGTTATGCTGATGATACTCAACTATATATCTCAACAAGACCAGATGAAACTTCTAAATTATCTACGCTAACAGAGTGTGTTAAAAATGTAAAAGATTGGATGACCAATAATTTTCTCCTATTAAATTCAGATAAGACAGAGATATTACTTATTGGACCAAAAAAACAGTACACAGAATCTCTTGGATTATAATTTGCAACTAGACGGATGTACTGTTACTTCCTCTACAGTCAAAAATCTGAGTGTTATATTAAACAGCAACTTGTCTTTAGAAATTCATATTTCCCATGTTACAAAAACAGAATTCTTCCATCTTAGAAACATTGCCAAGCTACGAAACATGTTACCTGTTTCTGATGCAGAAAAGCTAGTTCATGCATTCATGACCTCTAGACTGGACTATTGTAATGCACTGCTAGCTGGTTGTCCTGCATCTTCAATAAACAAGCTACAGGTAGTCCAAAACACAGCGGCTAGAGTCCTTACCAGGTCAAGAAAATATGATCATATTACCCCAATTTTACAGTCTCTGCACTGGCTACCTATTAAGTTCCGCATCAGTTACAAAATATTATTACTTACCTATAAGGCCCTTAATGATTTAGCTCCTGCGTACTTAACTAGTCTTCTACCACGCTACAATCCATCACGCTCCCTAAGGTCGCAAAACTCTGGACTTTTGGTAGTACCTAGGATAGCAAAGTCAACTAAAGGAGGTAGAGTCTTTTCACATTTGGCTCCCAAACTCTGGAATAGCCTTCCTGATAATGTTCGGGATTCAGACACACTCTCTCTGTTTAAATCTAGATTAAAGACACATCTCTTTAGCCAAGCATTCACATAATGCATCTCATAATCTTGTACTGCAGTTATATCTGATCAAACACACATTATTGTTCTTTAGCTTGGATTGAACAAATCAGTTTTGCTTGGTTGGAACAGCAGCTATGCTAATTATGTCTCTATTTGTTTCTCTGTTTCTGCCGCGGGATTAACATCCCGAGGTAACTAGGATTTACACAAGCTTCAGTCTGGATCCAGAACACCTGAGAAGAGATGATGCCAACCCCTCAGAGGACCTCAGATGATGCCTACCCTCAGACAACATACAGAACTACCAAATTTCACCATAAGTTAAATATATTAAGTTTCTACAATATATAAATATATTGTAGAAACTTAATTTCCTGTAAAGCTGCTATGCAACGATTTGTATTGTGAAAAGCGCTATACAAATAAACTTGAATGTTTTTTAAAGAAGTCTCTTCTGCTCACCAAGCCTGCATTTATTTGATCCAAAGTACAGCAAAAACAGTACAATTCTGAAATATTTTTACTATTTAAAATAACTGTTTTGTATTTGAATATATTTTAATATGTAATTTATTTCTGTGATCAAAGCTGAATTTTCAGCATCATTACTCCAGCCTTCAGTGTCACATGATCCTTCAGAAATCATTCTAATACTCTGATTTGTTGCTCAAAAAACATTTATTATTATTATTATTATTATTATTATTATTATTATTATTATTATTATTATTATCATCAATATTTAAAACAGTTGAGTACATTTTTTCAGGATTCTTTGATGAATAGAAAGATCCAAAGATGCTGAAAATGTTTTTGCTGTGCTTTTGATTACTCACTTATGTCTCAATATAGCGCTAATGCACAAATTCATATAAATAAATTCTATTGAATCACAATCAGTAGATCATGGCATTAGAAATACCAAGGTCATGGGTTCAATTCCCAGAAAACAAGAAATTATAAAATGTGAATACCTTGAATGCAATGTAAGTTTTTCAGATAAAAGCATCTTCCAGAATGCATAAATGTGACCCTGGACCACAAAACAAATAATAAGGGCCAAAATAAGGGTCAAATTTTTGAAACAAATTTTTGATACATCATCTGAAAGCTGGATAAATAATCTTTCCATTGATGTTTGGTTTGTTAGGATAGGACAATATTTGGCTGAGATACAACTATTTGAAAATCTGGAATCTGAGGGTGCAAAAAAATCTAAATATTGAGAAAATCTCCTTTAAAGTTGTCCAAATGAAGTTCTTAGCAATGCATATTACTAATCAAAAATTAAGTTTTGATATATTTACAGTAGGATATTTACTAAATATCTTCATGGAACATGATCTTAATATCCTAATGATTTTTGGCATAAAAGAAAAATGGATAATTTTGACTCATACAATGTATTGTTGGCTATTGCTACAAATATACCTGTGCTACTTATGACTGCTTTTGTGCTCCAGGGTCACATTTGTAAATGTAATATTGGTGGTTGTTGAGTTGAGTAATTTTGTGAATATGCTGCATTCCATCTATAATAAGTATAAATACTGTTTTGTCCAACACTCGCATCTTTGCAGTGTGTTTATTCCTCCCGCTCATCATTCCTCACTTCTCCATTTATTTATTTAAATCATTATTCTGTGATTTTTGTTCCTGTTTTTTTTTTATTGCAAAACAAATGATACATACATAATCAGGGAAAATATAACTGCACCTAACATTATTTACATCAACAACAAGACAAAGATGGGTGTACGTACACAAACATAGAAAACCACAATAATAAAGTTAACTTTTCTTTAAACATAAAACACCAAAAATTCTTGTTTTTTTTTTTTTTTTGTTTGTTTGTTAAGTCTAAGAGATGAAATTAGAGCGTTAAGTATTATTCTGTGTATTGAGGTCAGCGCAGATGATGATGAAGATGATGATGAAGGTGCAGCGGCTCCCTCTGTCGGTCGCCCCGCTCGCAGCTCCAGAAGCTCCGCCTCAGAGATTCCTGCGCTCCGCTGAATCAGACTCTCGCTCAGAGAGAGAGTCGCAGCGCTGCTTCAGCGCTCTGGATGCGAGACTCGAGAGCGGAGCGGCTGAAGCGATGATTGCGCTGGAGAGAGGAGGGCTTCGGGCCGCCTTCCTGAACCCGAGCAGCGGTGGCGCAGCGGCTCCCTCAGCGGCGGCGGCGGCGGCGTCTGGAGCCGTGCTCTGGGGCCCCGCGGGCTCCATGCCGGTCCCCATGAACCTTTTCGCCACCTGGGAGATCGACCGCTCCTCTCCGAGCTGCGTGCCCCGGTACAGTGTGTGTGTGTGTGTTTATTTGTTTGTTTACTGATTGTCCTGTCTCTGATGGACACAGTTACTGATCTGAGTAAAGTTTGACAGTGTGACAGCAAACATAGTGTTGTTTTCTTTATAGTCATATTTCAGCACTGTAGTAAAGTGATCTATGTGTCCCTGGAGCACAAAAGCAGTTATAAGTAGCACACGTATATTTGTAGCAATAGCCAACAATATATTGTATGGGTCAAAATTATCCATTTTTCTTTTATGCCAAAAATCATTAGGATACTAAGATCATGTTCCATGAAGATATTTTGTAAATTTCATACCGTAAATATATTTTTGATATATAAAAAACTTCATTTTTGATATATTTATTTATATTTGATATATTTAAATATTATTTTTTAATCAAAAATATATTTTTGATTAGTAATATGCATTGCTAAGAACTTCATTTGGACAACTTTAAAGGCGATTTTCTCAATATTTAGATTTTTTTGCACCCTCAGATTCCAGATTTTCAAATAGTTGTATTTCAGCCAAATATTGTCCGATCCTAACAAACCATACATCAATGGAAAGATTATTTATTCGGCTATTTCAAAAAACTGACCCTTATGACTGCTTTTGTGGTCCAGAGTCACATATTTATGGTAGGGAATTTACAAAATATCTTCATTGAACATGATCTTTACTTAATATCCTAATGATTTTTTGCATAAAAGAAACATTGATAATTTTGACCCATACAATATATTTTTGGCTATTGCTACAAATATACCTGTGCTGCTTATGACTGCTTTTGTGCTCCAGGGACACATATTACTAATGGTACTGAAAGTGTGGAAGTGTAGTATTTACATGGTTGGTACTCCAGGGTACTTTAAAGGGATAGTTCACACAAAATCATCATTCTGTCACAATTTACTTCCCTTTTAAACATTACTTTGTTTCTTCTGTGGAACACTAAAGATACTTTGAAACTAAACAGTTTCATTCTAGGAAATTTCTGAGTAAAATTTTTCAAAATATCTTCTTTTGTGTTCCACAGAAGAAAGAAAGTCAGTGAGTAAACAACAGTGACAGAGAACATCAGGGTTTGTGATTCTTTTGTTAATGTTGTTTGTTAATGTTTGTGTGCATTTGTCTTGTTATTGTGCAAGTCTGGTTATCTACGATCAGCTTTGCACAACTTTGAATTCTAGTAGAATCACCATCGAACACATTTCACAGACGAGACTCCATCTGTTTACGTGAACAGCTCTTGAATGGTTTCTCTATAGTTAGGTTGTTTTGGATGATGGATGTGTTTCTTCATGTGTTGAGAAGTGAATTGCAGCGTCAGTCATCTGCTCTGGTGTTTCTGATTCAGCATCACTGAATTCTTGTGTTTTCCGTTTCCTTCTGTATCTGAACTCTCGCTCTCTCTTTGGGGAATTCCAGAACGCTTTCACACCCCCATCACAATGTGTTTTTCTGGGAAGTCAGTGGACACTGATGTTCATTCACCCTGATGTCATTCTTCACATGGAGTTTCTCAAGTTGATGAAGCACAGACGGCGTGTGTGTGTGTGTGTGTGAGATACGGTGCTGTACTGCACTACAAACACATTTCCTGTGATGGATCTATCCATCACTCTTGGTGTGTTTGTGTTTCTTTTTTTAAAGCTCACTTGGCCGAGATCTTCAGAGAAACATGTGCCCGTCTGCTGTGTTTTAGTTTTTGGGGTTGCTGCTGAGGTTAGGAAAACACTGGGAATGAAAAACTGAGAAATGAGAAACTGTTGACCGATGACGTCACGCAGCACTTTTAGCAGTTTTGTGACGTCATTGTGATCAGGGCGCAGCGATCAGGACTCCAGATGTGTGGCATGTGTATTTGTGCAGTGCATGCAGGGGAAATGCTGCAGATTTGTGGCATTTTTGTTAGTCTCCAGTGCAGTGCTCCAGATGTGTGCCATGAGTAGGTGTCCAGTGGACGCAGTGCAGCAGATGTGTGGCGTGTGTGTGTGTGTAATGCATGCAGTGCAGCAGATGTGAGTTGTGTGTGTGTGTGTGTGTGTCTAATGCATGCAGTGCAGCAGATGTGAGTTGTGTGTGTGTGTGTCTAATGCATGCAGTGTTGCAGATGTGAGTTGTGTGTGTGTGTGTCTAATGCATGCAGTGTTGCAGATGTGAGTTGTGTGTGTGTGTGTCTAATGCATTCAGTGCTGCAGATGTGAGTTGTGTGTGTGTGTGTGTGTGTGTGTGTGTGTGTGTCTAATGCATGCAGTGCAGCAGATGTGAGTTGTGTGTGTGTCTAATGCATGCAGTGCAGCAGATGTGAGTTGTGTGTGTGTGTGTCTAATGCATGCAGTGCAGCAGATGTGAGTTGTGTGTGTGTGTGTCTAAAGCATGCAGTGCAGCAGATGTGAGTTGTGTGTGTGTGTGTGTGTGTCTAATGCATGCAGTGCTGCAGATGTGAGTTGTGTGTGTGTGTGTCTAATGCATGCAGTGCAGCAGATGTGAGTTGTGTGTGTGTGTGTGTGTCTAATGCATGCAGTGCAGCAGATGTGAGTTGTGTGTGTGTGTGTCTAAAGCATGCAGTGCAGCAGATGTGAGTTGTGTGTGTGTGTGTGTGTCTAATGCATGCAGTGCAGCAGATGTGAGTTGTGTGTGTGTGTGTCTAATGCATGCAGTGTTGCAGATGTGAGTTGTGTGTGTGTGTGTCTAATGCATTCAGTGCTGCAGATGTGAGTTGTGTGTGTGTGTGTGTGTGTGTGTCTAATGCATGCAGTGCAGCAGATGTGAGTTGTGTGTGTGTCTAATGCATGCAGTGCAGCAGATGTGAGTTGTGTGTGTGTGTGTCTAATGCATGCAGTGCAGCAGATGTGAGTTGTGTGTGTGTGTGTCTAATGCATGCAGTGCAGCAGATGTGAGTTGTGTGTGTGTGTGTGTGTGTGTCTAATGCATGCAGTGCTGCAGATGTGAGTTGTGTGTGTGTGTGTCTAATGCATGCAGTGCAGCAGATGTGAGTTGTGTGTGTGTGTGTCTAAAGCATGCAGTGCAGCAGATGTGAGTTGTGTGTGTGTGTGTCTAATGCATGCAGTGCAGCAGATGTGAGTTGTGTGTGTGTGTGTCTAATGCATGCAGTGCTGCAGATGTGAGTTGTGTGTGTGTGTGTGTGTCTAATGCATGCAGTGCTGCAGATGTGAGTTGTGTGTGTGTGTGTGTGTGTGTGTGTGTGTGTGTCTAATGCATGCAGTGCTGCAGGTGTGAGTTGTGTGTATGATTCTAATGCATGCAGTGCTGCAGATGTGAGTTGTGTATGATTCTAATGCATGAAGTGCTGCAGGTGTGAGTTGTGTGTATGATTCTAATGCATGCAGTGCTGCAGATGTGAGTTGTGTATGATTCTAATGCATGAAGTGCTGCAGGTGTGAGTTGTGTGTATGATTCTAATGCATGCAGTGCTGCAGATGTGAGTTGTGTATGATTCTAATGCATGAAGTGCTGCAGGTGTGAGTTGTGTGTGTGTCAAATGCATGCAGTGATGCAGGTGTAAGTTGTGTGTGTGTCAAATGCATGCAGTGCTGCAGGTGTGAGTTGTGTGTATGATTCTAATGCATGCAGTGATGCAGGTGTGAGTTGTGTGTATGATTGTAATGCATGCAGTGATGCAGGTGTAAGTTGTGTGTATGATTCTAATGCATGCAGTGATGCAGGTGTAAGTTGTGTGTGTGTCTAATGCATGCAGTGCTGCAGGTGTAAGTTGTGTGTATGATTCTAATGCATGCAGTGATGCAGGTGTGAGTTGTGTGTATGATTCTAATGCATGCAGTGATGCAGGTGTAAGTTGTGTGTGTGTCTAATGCATGCAGTGCTGCAGGTGTGAGTTGTGTGTATGATTCTAATGCATGCAGTGATGCAGGTGTGAGTTGTGTGTATGATTGTAATGCATGCAGTTATGCAGGTGTGAGTTGTGTGTATGATTCTAATGCATGCAGTGCTGCAGGTGTGAGTTGTGTGTATGATTGTAATGCATGCAGTTATGCAGGTGTGAGTTGTGTGTATGATTCTAATGCATGCAGTGCAGCAGATGTGAGTTGTGTGTGTGTGTGTGTGTGTGTCTAATGCATGCAGTGATGCAGGTGTAAGTTGTGTGTGTGTCTAATGCATGCAGTGCTGCAGGTGTAAGTTGTGTGTATGATTCTAATGCATGCAGTGATGCAGATGTGAGTTGTGTGTATGATTGTAATGCATGCAGTGATGCAGGTGTGAATTGTGTGTATTATTCCAATGCATGCAGTGCTGCAGGTGTGAATTGTGTATATGATTGTAATGCATGCAGTGCTGCAGGTATGAGTTGTGTGTATGATTCTAATGCATGCAGTGATGCAGATGTGAGTTGTGTGTATGATTATAATGCATGCAGTGATGCAGATGTGAGTTGTGTGTATGATTCTAATGCATGCAGTGATGCAGATGTGAGTTGTGTGTATGATTCTAATGCATGCAGTGATGCAGATGTGTAGCGTGTGTGTATCCAGTGCATGCAGTGCAGCAGCTGCATGGTGTGTGTGCCCAGTGCAGGCCTGCAGGTGTGGGACTGGCCTCCTCTCAGGAGCAGCTCCATTAATCAGCTCTGACCCAGATGTGTCCCAGCACTCTCTCGGCCGCTACAGCGACAGAAGATTAAGAGCCCAGTGAGGCTTCTGTGTGTGTGTGTGTGTGTGTGTGTGTGTGTGTGTGTGTGTTTGTGTGTGAGTGTTTGTGTGTGTGTGTGTGTGTGTGAGAGTGTGTTTGAGTGAGTGAGTGTGTGAGTGTGTGTGTGTGTGTGTGAGAGAGTGAGTTTGTGTGTGTGTGTGTGTGTGTGTGTGAGAGAGAGAGTGTGTGTGTGTGTGTGAGTGAGTGTGTGTATGAGTGTGTGTGTGTGTGTGTGTGTCTGTTTGTGTGTGTGTACTGTGTACCTGTTTTTATATCCCGGTGGGGACTTAAACCTGAATACACACAGACTCATGGGGACTCGTGTCACGGTGTGGACCTAAATTGAGGTCCCCACGGGTAAACAAGCTTATAAATCATACAGAATTAAGTCTTTTGAAAATCTGAAAATGCAGAAAGTTTCCTGTAAGGGGTAGGTTTAGGTGTAGGGTTGGTGTAGGGCAATAGAATATACAGTTTGTACAGTATAATAACCATTACGCCTATGAATGTCCTCACAAGGATAACAAAACAAGTGTGTGTGTGTGTGTGTGTGTGTGTGTGTGTGTGTGTGTGTGTGTGTGTGTGTGTGTGTGTGGGTGAGTGTGTGTATGAGTGTGTGTGTGTGTGTGGGTGTGTGGGTGAGTGTGTGTATGAGTGTGGGTGAGTGTGTGTATGAGTGTGTGTGTGTGTGTGTGTGTGTGTGTGGTGGATGTGTGATAGTTCAGAAAGGTCGTCTCAGCATGTAGGTGACGTCTCATCGTCCAATGAGAGAGCAGATAGTGAGTGAAGACACATGACAACAACATGGTTGCATTATTGTCAAACCTCTCTGACTCTTGATTCTTCGTTTTTGCAGTTTATAACTAATAGTTTAATCCAAACCTGCCTCTGACTATTTTTAACAGAAGATTACTCTCCCTTGATTAAGCTCAGGAACGTTAATACCTCATTATTCATTTTAAGCCCCACTAAATAATTGTGAAATATAAAACATGTTGATGATAGAAGAGTTTTATGTGTTTTTATGTTCACAGAAAGCATCACTGAGCCATTTACAGTAAGGGGTTATTATCCAGTCAGAATGATCCGTTCACAGGTGATTTGATGTGAGAAAGTCAGTGAGATGATTGTGATTGTGTTTGTGTGTGTTTAATATTTCAGAATGAGTCTGAGTGTAGGTCAGTGTGTGACTCACTCAAGCAGAGAATCACTAGAAGCGAATGAAGATTCAGATTCATTAAGATGTTATGAAGCATTCAGACGGCAGAGGAGCATTTTGGTTATCTCTGTGTGTGTGTGTGTGTGTGTGTGTGTGAGTTTGTTTGTGTGTGTATGGAAGTGTCATCAGCCACAGGCCTTGATCGCTGCTGTCTTTGATAACACACGTTCAGTCTGTGAAAGTGTTTGTGCTGATATCTGCACTGACGTCCTGTGGCTTCATCTAAACCAGAGGAGCATCTGCAATAATGAAGTTTTTAATGAAGCTAAATATATTTGGATTCCAGTTAAAGTCAGACACTGAATCTGAGATCTGAGCTTTCAACTCTTTGTTCTTTATTATTTTCATACTGTTGGTCTGATGAATTCATTGCAGTATTCCTGAACTGACTGATTAATCTAATGATATTTTTAGTTACAGTTTTGGTTTTCAGTGATTATGAAAATGGAATAATCGAGATAAAACAATTGCCTTTCATAACGATGCTCTCATATTGTCTTGTGTTATAAATCCAGTGTGTTATTTTCATTTACAGTGTGGTGAGCTTTCACACTGCTCTTAAATGTAAATTTAAGAGTTCAATAAATGCATGATGCATACATTCTAAAGTCAGTGAGTAATCATGTTAAATAATCATTATCTTAGTAAATGACCAAAATAATTGTGGTTATGTTTTTGCTGTAGTGATTGATAACACCTGATAATGATATCTACAATGTGATATAATTTCAGTTAATAATTTATAATTGTTTAACAAGAGTCAGTAGACTTTGCACAAAATCACTGAAATTCAGTGTTTACTAATATTTACTCAAGATTCTTCTAAATTCACTCAAAGCATCATTTATCATTCTAAGAGCAGAAGGACACACATCTGTTAATTGACCAATCAGACACCGTTATGGACCGATCCTGATGATCTCAGAATAATTATCATCTGATTAATGAGCATAACTGATAAATCATCTGCCGTGTTCATTCAATGATGCTGCTGTTCAGATCTCATGAATCTCGTCTTGTTTTGGGTGTTAGTGTGCTGATAAGAGTTTCTGCTCCGTTTAATGAGTTCAGATTCTGCAGCTGTTGCACACGCGTGTGTAAGCGATCTGTCTCGTGTGCTTTCCAGCGGGAAGCCCCTCATAACACACACACACACACACATGCTGGAGATCAGACACGCAGCGCTCAGGATCTCATATTTACCCTCAATAATGCGGCTCCTTCACACACTGTTACAAACCAGTTCAGCATTCAGATACTGTTGAAGATATTCCTCACAACACGTGTTTATCAGAGTGAGAACACATCTGTGTGAGTCTGTTAACAGCGCGGTGTGATTTTTACCATAATTCATTCTGAATATAAACATACTGAGGAAACACACATGAATGTGTAACACACTGACTGTATAAATAGTGTGCATATTCTGGAAATACTCTTCTTTTCTTCAGGGTCATTAAAAACAGCTGAAGTCCTTCTAGAATCAACTGAGGTGGAAATAAATGATGTTCACTCAGTTCATGCAGGAAGAGAACACAGTGGAAATATAACACACTCAGTGTTTCTCACACACACAAAACTACAAGCATTCTTACATTCTCAAAAAAACTCATTCTGTATGATTTTATAAGCTTGTATTACTATACTTGTGGAGACGTTTAGTTCTCATAACGTAGGGAATACCAGAGAATACTAAAAGCTGTTTTTTCTTGTTTCATAAGATTGAAAAGCAATATAATTGTGCTTTACAAACATTTCAAACAAAACATAAATGTATTTATTTCATGAATCCATTTAGGCATGTTGAGTGAAGTTCCGGCTACACAAATTTAAATTTAATATTAGGATATATTTTTAGTGGACTAAAAAATAGTTTTTTAAATGTAAACAGTTTAGGCTCGAGTTAACTGACTGGAACCTGCTGGGTTTTACAGTGTGTAATTAACAGTTTTAATTCAGCTGTTTTCTTTGTGCTCTGAAGCGTGTGATTGAGCGGCTTGTGTTTTGTGGTCTAATCAGACTCTCTAAAGCCTGGTCTGCTGTAAACAAACCCGCCGTAAGCTGCTTGTAACCTTCTAACATTAAAGCCGCTGTTAATCAGCTGTTTATCATCATCAGCAACACTGAAGGCCTGTTCACACCAACAAATCATTTAAATATTCTAAAAGTATAGTGAGTTCACACCTCAACTGTAACAGTAGAGACACAGTGGAGTGATGTTACTGGAATCACTTTCAGAGTGATTTTTTTCAGCGGTTGAACGATAAAATCATTCTGACAGCCAAACAGAATCCATCCTGCTTTAAAGAGCTGAAGCATTTAAAGTGACAGATGACAGAATGTCTTAGAATAAACATCAGTTTGCATGCTAATATAGTTAGTATAATCTTGATGTCAAAGGGCCTTGACTCGACATTGTAAAAATGTTTTGTCAAAGTTATACTCTACCAGTCGAAAGTTTTTGAACAGTAAGATTTCTAATGTTTTTAAAGAAGTCTCTTCTGTTCACCAAACCTGCATTTATTTGATCCAAAGTACAGCAAAAACAGTAACATTTTGAAATATTTTTTACTATTTAAAATAACTGTTTTCTATTTTTATTAGACATTTACTGTTTTCTATTTCTATTAGACATTTATAATGTTACAAAAGATTTCTATTTCAGA